>CM055200.1:17749582-18264582 GCA_029224185.1 Karalla daura | reverse complement strand
GTATATTCCTCGACTGCCTTGAATACAGCATGGAAATAAAGGGGGCAGTGGTCCTCAATGGTCAAATGCTTCACCTGCTTATTTTTTGATGTTTCTTATGAAGAGACTTTTATCAATGCTGAATCAAATGAGCTTCAGTTTTATAATCTACAAAGAATATTGATTCACATTCTGTCAGGATGTGTGTTCCTGTTCTGATGTCGTCGCTTATGGTCAAGGCTGAGCTTTCTCAGCTGCTTCCTGCCACCATGTGGATGAAAAGCAACATGACAACCTGTGCCGGGACACCGTGGATGTGATGCCTCCATAATGATAGGTTTCATCCTCATTTCCGACTAAATTAAGATAAAATACCTGCAAATGTGTGTGTCACACCAACAGAGGACAGCCAATAAAAAGGAGACCTCAAATGAGAAACCACTTCTCCCTGGATAAGGATAAGTCTACACCCAGCCCAAGATGTAGAGAGTCCAAAATCATCACCGAAGCTCAGCTCTGAATGTATTTTCAAGCAGCAGTAAAGCAGCTTTATGGTGAGATTTCTGGCAAAATGTCAGATTGCTGTTTAAGAGATGTCAAATAGAGATCAATATCTCATTCCTCCTCTTTCTCCTTGTCCTCCGATTCAAACATGTCAGGCACTTCAAAGCTGTATGGCTCTAGTTATGATCTAGAGTTAAAAAAAAGTTGCATAAAGTTGCGTAATCATTCATATCGGTGGCAGACAAGAAAATTAGTGGAAATCAACCTAAGCTTTTGAAAGGGAGCCTGATGGTGGAACAAAATTGCGTCTGTAACATCCCTGATAAACCCAGTCCCATAGCGTCTGTATTAACACCACAGAACAGTGATAAATACCCCAGTGAACCACAGCAGGTCCCCCTTTGATATAAGGATGCAGATTCTAGGAGTTTCTAAGAGTTAATAGACATGGAGGCGTAACCCTTCACCTTCGCTGTCTTTGTCTTTGGAAGACGGGAAAGTGGTCAGTTGTTCTGTGTGACACACACACCGGTGAGTCACTTGTCATGGCATGCGTGCTGGCAGGGCAGTGTGTACAGTGTGTGAGTACAGGGATGTGTGTGAGTTTGTGAGAGTGTGTGTGTGTGTGTGCATGTGTGTATTGCGGGATGGGAACATGTGCAGACGTGCATTTCATTCCATCAGTGACAGCTCTCAGCTGTCCTCCGGTCTGCCTCCCTGTCTCCGTCTCCTGCCCCCCCTCACCCCACCTCACCCCCCCACCCCTGAACTGTCTGTCCGTCCACCCGTCTTTCCACCCATGCCCTAAACCGTCTGCCATTCACTTCCTCCCTGATATAAGATGCGATACTGGAGTTATTACCAGAAGAAAACACTTTATCAGAAATGATGACAGTGTTGGTTTGTGACTATTCAACACACACACACAGACACACACACACTGTCCCAGCTGTCTGCTGTGCCTTGAAGTGTGCTGAGAGGTTGGGATGTTGTTGGGTGGGGGAGGTGGAATGGAGAAACCAGAGCTCTCCTACTGGCACGGCCACCTTCCCACCACTCACTTTAACTCCAAAGTGACAGCTACAGCTTTCCTGCGTATGTCTGCTTCTGTGTCAAGTCAGATAATCAGATAGCTCACGGCCTGCCCGCTTCACGGCACATTATCAAACAGATGCTGTAGATTTTAGAGCTGTTTTCATCAAAGGTCTGGTGGAGATATGAACCTTCCGTATGTCCAGATCTTGCTGGCGTGGACTTTGGGTGTGTTTACTGGTAAGTCTTCCTACATGTGTGTGTGTGTGTGTGTGCATGTGGGGGAGATCTTGAATTTCCAACACTGTTGGTTATGTTTTAAGGTTTGCTGCAGCAATGAAAAAAAAAACGAACCTGAAAAAAGGACTAGATAGATAGATAGATAGATAGATAGATAGATAGATAGATAGATAGATAGATAGATAGATAGATAGATAGATAGATAGATAGATAGATAGATAGATAGATAGATAGATAGATAGATAGATAGATAGATAGATAGATAGATAGATAGATAGATAGATAGATAGATAGATAGATAGATAGATAGATAGATAGATAGATATTCGCCTACTATTGTACATTTTACCTCTTAATTACAATTGAGAAAGCATAGCTGTCCTTTAAGATTTAGAGCCATCTCAACTATTATGATCATATATCCTTGATATGATTACTACTACTACTGCTAATAATACATTGACTACAAATATGATAGAAATGGAAACACAACAACAAACCTGAATAAAGATTTGCAAAATATGGAGAAAATTGGAGAAAAGTTCAGGTAGGTTTCAGCCAACACTGTGTTTACATATTTAAGAAAAGTAGCTTGCACGCTGCTGGGGTCATGTTCCCAGTTGATTAATCCCTCCAAAGATCTGCCCAGTATGTGTCCCATTCCAGACACATGGTTTGGCAACTGAAAGAATAATAACTGAATGTAAGCAACATGAATTTTATTAAACAATATCCGTGAATACTAATAAGAACAGTTGATGGATACGGTAATTGGTTCATCTAACGACTATGCCAAACCCACTTACACATTGATAAGCAATATTGTCATGGAAACCCAACAAACCCAAAGATTTTATGGTTATGTACCACAAAATAAAGGAATTAAACTCTGTGATGTGTGTGTAAAGCAGATCCAGTAATGCGAGTGTTAGCATTTGTCCTTCACGTACCCTAAAAAAAAAGGGCAGCTGAGCATTGTTGGCATTCTTTGCAGCATTCATCTTTTAGTCATTTACTGTAGCTGACGTCCTCCGCTGGAGTGATTTATATTCACCAGTGAGTAAGTTTGAGTTTAGTGACGCTGCCCAAGGACACTCGGACACGGCACATGCTTGTTGATGCACAAGTCGTCTCTTGGGGGGGGGGATTAAACCTGTGACCTTTGAAGAACCGGACACAGTAAAACCCCTGACCTGCCCCGCCTCCCCATACACGTGGAGTCACATTTCTGTGTTTCTCTCCCACGTTTTTCTCATCACAATGTGTTTTCTTACACAGCCTGCTTATCCCCACGCGGATCGCTGCAAATTAACAAACTACACATTAATTAAGTGGCCGTGTCCATGTTTGCTGCCAAGCTCTGCTTTGACAGGAAGACGGCAGTGATGATATAACATCATTGGTTTATCTTGGGGGCAGTGGAGACCAAATTAAGAGAAGATGACTTCAATTATTGGGAAGGGAAAAAAAATCCACTTAACATTTAAATTACATGATCTACTCATTAAGCACTTGTGTTTTGGCGGTATCTCGGAGAGAACACACGACTCCAGATTAACTCTAAATGAGATCAGGCAGATGGAACACAAGCGGGGAAATCATCCCAGCGCCCTCTCACAAAGCAGGAGATATCGGCAGAGTATTAATTTCAATGAGAACGACTTTTATTTTTCTTTTCCAGTCCACTGATTAGTTACTGGCACATTTTCAGCAGATGGATTAATGTGACGGCACTGTGTGAGGATGAATGGGTGCAACTTGTGAGGCACCAGTTGGACATTTTCCGCATCACTGAGGATGTGCAGCAAAAACATGCTCAGTAAATCATCTTAAGGTCTCTATTCCCAGATGTTGCAACTCCCGCTCTGAAAAATATTTACGGGCTGGAGCCGGTTCGTCAGAATATCAAGGAGATTATTCTAGTTGATTTGTTTTGTCTCAGGTGAATAAAGACTTTCAAAGAGTGAAACTTTACTGAAAAATTAAAGTGATGACACTTTTGAGGTCTGTACGCGGTTGTTATGGATATTATTAGGATAAAAAAAACAACATTTAGAGTCTGGAGACAAAAGTGAAAGTGATTAAGACTGTTTTGTAAGAGGAGGAGAGTTTGGATGCTTTTTTTTCTCAGACAGTAATAAACTTCAGAGAAAACAGCAAAACAGGTTTAAGAGTAGATACTGACAGCTTTTGTCTGAGTTGGTGCCTGTCTAAAGCACATCATCCTCTGTTTAATTTAGTTCCTTGATGCTGTGTTTTGATAAAGTGTTTTCACTCACAAAAGATTTTATTACACTTGTGGGATGCAGACAGAGGAGCTCAGTCCTGGCACAGTTAGCACAGCAGATGCTCCAGAGTGACAATAAATTACACCAAAGTGTACCTATAAAAGATCGAGTAAAGTCAGAACTTATCAATATTATAGTCTGTCATAACTGAGCCCTGGGGCCCTCTCAATACGAGCTTCAGCACTGTGCTTGCCTGCCAGCATTGTGCCAGAGCCAGAACAGACTGCAAGAAAACATAACACAAAGCAACATTTTCTACTTTCATGTTAGCATTTGAAGTAGGCTTAGTAACACCTTACGTTCCTTCTAACGTGAGGCATAGGACTCATGTCTCACCTTTAACTTTTGTGCTGATATGCAACAATCGACGTAATCAGGGTAGAGCAAGAATTCATTCCAAACTCAGGTTAGACACATACTGGGCAGAAATCCATATGAAGATTTTATGTACATTTTAAGATAGGTCAGCACAGACAGAGCATTATCTAGTCATCTAGAGCAAATCATACCCATGCAACTATTCATGCTAACTCTCAGGAGGTCACTGAGAGTACAGGCAGATGAGTTTTCCCCTTCCCTCTCCAACTTTTCATACGATCCAAAGTGGTGGCATTTGGTCAATAGCTGGCACATGTCTGCATCCACATACACACACATACACACCCTCAAGTTAGCTCTCAGCCAGTAAATGACAGAAAATGGACAGAGCCTGAGCTGTTCTCGTTTTGCCGTGACGGTTCGTGCAGAAATTGGAGTTCGGTTGGCACTGAGTGACAGCTCCAAGTGGCTGCTCTGTCCCGCCTCTCTTCTATTTCTGTCTGTGGCTAGATCAAAGTGTGCGAGCAGGACAACAGACAGGGAGCAGGAAGCCAGCGCCAGACATAGACAACCGCTGACAGCCAAGAAACTAAACATCGGTGCTGTAAACACCACACCACACTCCTGTTTCACATTTTGAGAAAGATCCCGAAAGAAGGGAGGCCACCTCGCCGTCTGTGTCATTAGAGTGCATGTGCTCTGCTCTTGCTGGCTAAATGAAACTAGATCCTCGCGTGTTCGGTTAAAGCTGAGTGTGGATCACTAGCCGATTCCGGGAATAACATGTAGCGGATGTAACTCGGGGTCGCAACCTGATGAACAGCTCTGCGCTAATCTGGTTGCTCACGTTATAACAAAGCTACGTATGTTGACTGCAATTACATGGACAAAGGTGATGCAACAGTGTGCTTGTAGTACAATGCGCAGCCTCAGACAGACATAGTCCCTCTAAGTGGGCACAGTCAAGGGATACAGGACTTTTATAGTGTTTATATAGTTTGCAGTAATTTTCCAAATCTAAAAGTAGGACACAATTATATCCCATTATGTGATTCACGAGGCATGCTTTTGAAGGATTTTGTAGAACATGCTAGCAGATGAAGATGTGTATGCATTTTGATACATTTCTTAGGAAATTAAGGTTTTGAACTGTTTGTAAAGTTTGTGGCCTGGAAAAAGATTTTGTTTCAGTTTTGGCAGTCAGTCCAATGAATACATATACAAGGGAGCAATATCAAGATGGACAGTGAGGGGGAAAAAAAACATTGTTTTCCATTGCTCACAAGAAGTCATTCTTCTAATGTGGTAATAGTTAAAGCACAGGCCTTTCACATTCTAGTCACATAATTCAGTTGCCCAGTATTACCAAATTCTTCCATTTTGCCCATCATGCACATATTTCTTGTTCACAATGCCAGAACAACAATAATGAAAGCATGTGCACTTCAGAATTCAACCCCCCACCATCATATTTTTGCCATTTAATTATTGGGAAACCATCTTGAAATTTTCAGCCATTGCCAACAACAGTTCCTCTGAGATTAGACAACATAATAACCTGATAGTTTTCCAAAGCACAGACAACTGGAGTGGCTTTTCATACTTGGAATTAGGACAATGTATCTGTGGTATGCTGCATATCACTGCCTTATTACAGTACACAAAGTACTGACTTCAACAATACAAAGTGAGACCACAAATTTGTCAACTCATCAACTATTAAATATGTTGTGCCATTTTGAAAATTACAAATCAGCTCCATGATAAATAAATAAATGCACCTGGAGCTAAAATGTAGCAACCTACAGGGGGCAGACTTTGAGTCAATCTATTAAACAAGAATATGCCTTTGGTCTATTTGACAAATGTGGCAGGGTTGGCTGCAGTGGGCTGAAGCATGTTTTTATAGAGCACTTAGTGTAATTTATAGGCTTGTAAAAGTGAGAAAGAAAAAAAACTGCAAGCTGAAAACACCTTTTGTATGAAGAGGTGCTAAATGCAGGTTAACTGTTACGAACTCACACTGATCCACGTTTAATGTCAAGTGGATTGGCCGGGAGGTGCTTTTCCCAAACAGCCTCTTAGCACTGAGATTAGGTTCGCTCCAAGGACCATAATACAGAAACAGACTTGATCGCTGCGCTTAGACAGCTCATGTGGATTTCAGTGCAAAGGCTTTTCACCCTTATGGAATTCCAGGCACTTGACTGCTGTCTACATCTGTCTGTCGGTGCCTGTCGCTCATCTGATGGGTCCTGTCTCTCTCTCTCTGCTCCCATCTTTCTCCCTTCCTCTAAATTCCCCACACGGACTCTCACAGTCACATTAAAGGGTTTCAGGTTGCTGTCCAGGGAAGTGGTTGGTGCATGCGATTCGCAGCGTGCTCGTGCTTCAGCTGTGATTTCAGATCTTGGATATGTTGAGTAATGACCAGCTAAACACAGCCAAAGATGACCAGAAAATAGTCCTCATCCCAGTCAGGTTAAACATATAGAATTGGATGTGTAAGGACTCTATAGCATCACATGCACCAAAAATTATGTTGTAAGCAACTGATTCATAGCAGTCATTGTTCATCAGTTTCTGTACGAGTGGTTTCAAAGTGGGAAAGTCAGACACTAAACTCCAGTTTAGTTCAGTTAATCTTGGTGAATGATGTTTGCTTGCAGCTCAATTGTTTCACATTGCAGAGCAAATTTCATGAATTCAACAAAAGCAGTTCCAACTCCAGCTGAGGCCGTATGGACTGGAATTGTTTATTGGGAGCAAACTGGTCATGTACCTCTCTGTGGCATCTCTGCTCAGTTTTTCCAGTTTTCCAGTTTTTCTCTGTATGGTATGTGCTCCTTTTTTGTCAGTTAAAATCTAATTCTCTGGTCAAAGACCATCCAAAATGACAGCGGGGGGCATATAAGTTACATGACAAAGACCACTTATCACGAGTTTGGACGGTGCCCTCTTGTGGTCATAGATGATATGCCGTATCCTTTTAATAAGTCGCTTCGAAATATGGGTCTCATGACCAGCTGAACTACAAAAAAAAGCGCAACTTATAGCCTGGAAAATATGAAACGTGGACTTGGAGTTAACCTGGTCGCTTCCTCTCCAGCATCTTGAAGTTGAACTTTGTCGAAATCAGACGCCATTATAAAAGCCAAGCTGATGCAAGAACACGATTTTCCCAACTCCTGCTGTTCACCATGTAACTATGCAGCAATCTGAACGTCTTTGCGTCCCCGCAGGTCCCGTGCTGAGCTCGGAGGATGAGACTCGTCTGGTGAAAGAGCTGTTTAATGGCTACAACAAGGTGGTTCGTCCCGTCAACCACTTCAGCGAGGCTGTGGTGGTCACCGTGGGACTGCAGCTGATCCAGCTAATTAGTGTGGTGCGTGAAAGAAAGGGGATCTTACATCTCAGGCATCTTACAAATAGTCAGATAGTGTTTGTGACAATGTGACATGCGAAAAATGTGATTCAGTTTAATTAAGATTAAGAATTAAGAATTAGGATGCTAAATTGAATGTGATACTTTCTCTGTATTTTTACAGGCTGTTACTGCTTCAGCTTAAGAATACTCTCTGCTAGACTCCCATTTTGAGAAAAAAATAGAAAGAAGCAGCAGCAGCAGATCTTTTTTATTGTCAAATGTTTTCCCAGAACAGAACATTTACCTTTAGTAAATGTTTCTTGCTGGAACAATAAAGAAGTGCAGTCGGGAGCCGTTGTTGTTTATTTACTTATTCGTACAGCTTTACATTCTGTTTTTTTTGTTCTCTTAGAAACAAGGAGATAAATGCAGTGGTTGATTTGACAAAAACTGTTTTCACTGGAGTGTTTCCATCTTATCTAGACAATGCAGATGGCACTGGAGTCAGATAATCATTCAATTGGCATTCGGTACTTGTCATAAGCAACAAAAACAGCATGCTCCTCTTTTTTTCCAGAATCCTCTTAATATAAGCAGAAAAAAATGTATGCCCACACAGCAATGTATCTCTGACTGTCATTTTGTGCATCACCTAGGATGAAGTTAACCAGATTGTGACCAGCAATGTCCGCCTCAGACAGGTAAGGAGGGAGTAATGATTTGTTTATCCTCACATCTACTGTAAAATGACAACCATTCTTTGAGTTTAATCTTCAGATGGAAATAAAATATTGTGCTTTTGGTTTAGTGCAGCAATGCTGCAGATCAAATCACCCTTTTTGAACTAATTTTCATCCCAGCAATGGTTAGATGTCAACCTCAAATGGAATCCAGACAACTATGGAGGCATCAAGAAGATCCGAGTCCCTTCAACAGACATTTGGAAACCTGACCTGGTGCTATACAACAAGTAAATACACGTTACTTGTCTCTTCTGTGTAAATAGCTCCTAAAACTAACTTAACTTAACTCTTCCTCTCCTCCTCCGCAGTGCTGATGGTGACTTTGCCATTATCCATGAAACTAAAGTCCTGTTAGAGAGCAGCGGGAAGATAACATGGAACCCGCCAGCCATCTTTAAGAGTTACTGTGAGATTATCGTCTTGCATTTCCCGTTTGACCTGCAGAACTGTACAATGAAACTGGGGACCTGGACATACGATGGCCTCCTGGTTGTTATCAACCCAGTGAGTGTGATCCAAAGTACAGAAGTTTGATCGAACTTCAAAACATGCAATGTCAGATTTGTGACAGTTCTGAAGCCTCCTCTTCTCATGTTTAGGACAGCGACAGGCCTGACCTCAGTAACTTTATGGAGTCAGGCGAGTGGGTGCTGAAGGACTACAGGGGCTGGAAACACTGGGTTTACTACACCTGCTGTCCCGACACGCCATACCTGGACATAACCTACCACTTCCTAATGCTGCGTCTGCCTCTCTACTTCATCGTCAACGTCATTATCCCCTGCATGCTGTTCTCCTTTCTCACCGGCCTGGTCTTCTACCTTCCCACTGACTCTGGTATGTGGATGCTGATTTTTTTTTATTTTATTACCAGTTTTTCAAAATAACACATTTGGAGGAAATAATAAATAACACATCCCATATGGGAATGGAAATTGAACGCTTTCAGACATGTTGAAAATCCATTAAATCTAGTCGGATTCAGTAGTCATCCCTGTGGCCTTCATTTAAAAATCACAGCTGGGGATTTTGCCATCATTTGCATGTGCTGGTATTTTACCCCCCACCCCCCGAGAGTGTGACTCTATATCACTGGAGAAGACAGGAAAAATGTTAAGATAAAAGTACATGCAAAACCATGGCGATCCGGGGTGTGACTGCAGCTTTGTGGGTCCACCTGTGCAGGCGAGAAGATGACCCTGTCCATCTCCGTCCTGCTGTCTCTGACTGTCTTCCTGCTGGTTATCGTGGAGCTGATCCCCTCCACCTCCAGCGCTGTTCCTCTCATCGGGAAGTACATGCTGTTCACTATGGTGTTCGTCATCGCCTCCATCATCATCACCGTCATCGTCATCAACACGCATCACCGCTCCCCCAGCACACACACCATGCCGCCCTGGATCCGCAAGGTGTGGCTTTTTGTCTTCCCTGCCTCTTATTTTCTCGTCAGACTACTGCCAATACTGATATTGTATTATCATGTCTTTCACACAGGTCTTCATTGAAACCATTCCCAACATGATGTTCTTCTCCACCATGAAGCGTCCCAGCCAGGAGATCCGGCAGAAGAGGTTGTTCCCGACCGACATGGACATCTCGGACATTTCAGGCAAGGCTTCGTCTAGCAGATCTGGCCCCACAGAGATTGGTTCTACTGCTGTAGAACAGTGTACCAGTGTTCTTGATGGCACACGGACGATGGTCAGATGAAAGGAAATTTGACTGACATTATTGGAGCCATTATTCTCTTTTGTTACACTTGACATACTTGATAAAATAAATGAGGGCAACTATTTCAATTAAACGTAAGACTCCTTTGCCATTACCACTGTGGTTTTTGCTGATGAGGGTAAAATGTAGGTCAAAGCACAGCAACAAAAGCTGTTAGAAGCTGCCACAGATAGAAAAGAAGTCAGTTATAGAATAACTGAGGAAGACAACACAATGCTAAACTGACTGCACTCTCTCCCTTGCAGGTAACCCCACGCCCACCAGTGTGCCGTACAACTCTCCCATTGCCAAAAACCCGGACGTTCGCAGTGCCATCGAGGGCGTGAAGTACATCGCTGAGACCATGAAATCTGACGAGGAGTCTAACAATGTAAGACAGCCACATGGCCTGGCTAATGAACATAGGTGCATGAAGCTATATGCAAGTTTAGTGATAGAGAGCTGCAATTTGGGCTGCTTAGACCTCCTTAAGTTTGTAAAACAGAACTGTATTAAAAGCTGTAGAGAAGTGAGGTAAATGGTGTGTATGGTACAATTCAGTGACACATCCCTTTCATTAAAGAAACAAGAGATGAGAATAGCATGAGCTAACTTATGAGTGCAACTATAAGAGTAATTGTAGTTCTTTAAGCGGTGCATTTCTCCATACAATTCCCCTAATTTTACTGAAATCTGCCTTATTCAAATTCTGCTAATTAGACAAGCAAAAGGGAGTAAAAAGGGAGTGCTCATTCAATATTCTTCTGCATTTAGTTAATGAAAAATGATCCATGGCATTACTTAAAACCCCCATTATGTCTATGAATGGCACACTGTGTACATCCCCAAGTCCGTGGTCCTGAAACGCCACCTTCCTCTGATCTTCTTATTCCAGGCAGCGGAGGAGTGGAAGTTCGTGGCCATGGTCCTCGATCACATCCTCCTGTGCGTCTTCATGGCCGTGTGCATCATTGGGACGCTCTGCGTGTTCGCTGGGAGACTCATTGAACTCAACACGCTGTAAGAGGCCTGAGCCGAGAGAGGAGCCCGCACGTTATGGGGACAGACGCCCCGGGGGAGGTGTCTGTCCGTCCGTCCGTCTGTCTGTCTGTCTCTGTCGGACAGGTTCGGGTTGTGTGACCGCCGTCTCCCTCGCTCCGTCTCTGACGCACAAACACACGCAGTTGACTTTTGGCGTTTTTGAGGAGGACTGCATTCAAAGGCAAGTGTCCCGGCATCTGAAAGGAACTACAGTCTTGCCATCTAGATGGGTCATACTTGAAGTTATACTTGTCACTAACGATTTTTCTGTTGTTAGTTGTGTTTTTTTTTTTTTTACTACCCTGTGTTATTGCTGCGATTCGCTCCGGTGGGCTCCAGGAGTGTATTTTATGACACCTCTGTGGTGAAGACTGTAACAGACAGTCGATTTGTTTTGATGTTTTTTTGGCAGCTTCATTTCAGGTTTCAGCCAGAGGAGTTAGGAATAGTTGCAACATAATTGGGGAAACGTACTTTGTGTTCACAGTTTTAGCGAATAGAACATCAGGAGACTTGGCTCAACTTCAGTACTTCAGTCCAGTTTATATTGAGAAAAAAAAAACATACTGTTTTTGTTTCACATACTTGTGTACCAGGTTTAAATGCTGTGTACGGTTTCTACTGCCTCATGACACTGCACCTTCTCGTGTATCAGCTGACAAAGACGTATGTTATTTGAACAACTGCTAAGATTTTGGTTCAGACAACCTGCTGTTTTTTTAATGTATATTACATATTTCAACAGATTAAATCACTCTCTGCCTTACTACATAGTCCAATGTGGCTCCTGGAACATAATGAGCGTCTTTGAGTGTGGGCAAAATATTTCCCAACTGGGAAGTTTTATTGTTTAGTTTTGCCTTGGCGCTCATTGGACATCTACTTACAGCTGGGGTCGAGGTTTATATTCGTGTGCACATTCATGACATTGTAGCAGCTTTGCCACAGACATGTTCACTTCCCCCTGGCTCTGCTGTACAAGTAAAAACTCGTTTGACTATCACATCTTATTTTTTCAATCATTCATTTCTGAAATGGTGGTTAGAAAAGTGTATATTTATGTGAAAATGTGTCACCATGGGGATGTTAAAGTCAGGAATGAATGTGGAGCCAACAACGGTGTTTATGAAGAGGAGCTAGGAAAGGGATATTGTGAACCAATGGGTGTAAAAGAATTCCAGTATGTTTTACCATCTGCCATATCACAGGGTGCGGCGCTGCTGCCTGTGCTAACAGCTACAGGAAGCAGCTTGATTTATTGTGCAGCTGTGATTCCTCCAAGTGTTTGGTTTGATAATAAAATTACATTTTGCTGTCATATTGTGCTGTTTTTCTGTATAGTTTTACAGACGTGAGAAGAGTGAAAAATAAAAATCACTAATAATTTATTTTAAGCCATTCTTTATTGTTGTATTGTAGTGGTTGCGTTATCTATAGCAGATTATCACTACAGAAACTCTTACATTTATGTAACTTTTCTTATTGCTTTTATTATAAGTCTTATAAGCAGCAGGTATGTAATGAAGGCGTGGCCATGCACTCTGCAGGTTACGTTTCTATGTCAGACCTTCTCCATGTCCTCCAGTGTTTAACTGGGATGATCCATTACTTTTTTTTTAAACCTATTTCAACCATGATAGCACAGAGGAACTAGAACCAGACAGCTTCTGCACTCCTTTGTTGTTGAAAAAGTTTATTAGACGTGCCATGCGCACACGTTATGACAACCAGCATTGGCAAATGTACCTGATAAAACTAGCGAGGGGGGAAAAAAAAGAAAACCAAAGCTACGGATACAAAATAAATAGCCATTACATGAGTCAGTATGCGCGACTATTGGGGAGGATCTTCAAGGTTTTTTTTTTTTTTTTGTTCTTTAAAAAGTTTAAAACTGAAGTGACGGCGTCAATATTTACATGAGAGGTTGGTCGCCGTGGGTACCATCCAGCTGTAGGCGGGTCAGTGCGCGGGAGCAGATACCACGATGCGACATGTTGCAGCTACTGGTGAGATAACACACAACACTGTAAACACAGCCACTGACGTCCTGACACTCCGGCCTTCCTCTTCCGTGAGACGCCCAGCGTTCCCTGGCAGCGCCGCTACAAAGAGTGAGACATCCGCGTCCCATACAAACAATAAATAACACGGTTTTGTAAAACGTCCTGACATTTCATTCAAACAAATCTTACGGCGGCCCACTACTTCAAAGCTAAAAGAGCCCTGTGGTGCAACACAAATAACACTAAGAGAAATCCTCCATTCATCCACGCAGCAGCTACTACAGAAACTACCATCATCCACCTTCCTCCTCCTTCTCGTCTATTAAGGCCATGATAAGTTGGCATCATTGTTGGGGCAACAGTTAATTACATTAGAAAATATCACCGTGACAATTTCATCATCAAACCTGATATTAATTTAAAGGCTCTCGCTGCATTAGTGGCTGCAAACTGAGTTTTTGGTTGTAGAGATATTATTCAGACTATGGTTGGGGACAATCCACCTCTACACTCGTGTATATTGCTTGAAAATATCTTGTTTTCTATCATGGCCGATTCCGACGTCCTCTGTTTGGACTGGACGTCACTGGTCCTCTTCTTCCTCTCTGAGCGACTATGAAGGCTGAGGTTCTCCCTCCCTGGGAGCGCTGAGACTCTGCTCTGCTTCCTCACTCTCCTCCTCCTCCTCCTCCTCATGAGCTCCCTCTTGATCTCCTTGTGCCTCCTCCTCCTCCTGCTGCCGCTGCAGGAGCTGCTCCTCTGATTGGCTCCCACTCTCCACCTCCTGCATGACTCCTTCGTCCTCACCCGACTCTTTCTCATCTGAGGAGAGGAGACGTGTAAGGCACAAGCATGACCAGCAGACCACAGAGACAGACCAATGGGGAACTGTGTGTGTGAGGAGGGGCGGGGGGACGTGGATAGTTTGTAATCCAACAAATGATTGGTGGTTGGGAGTTTAAAAAAAGAAAAAGAAAAAGAAAAATCATGACGGTGAAGAAAATTAGCAGCATTCCCTTTTTGTTGAGGTTAAGATCAATTAAGCAGGCACAGACTGAGCAACAGAGATGGGAAGAGCATCATCATCATCATCATCATCATCATCATCATCCGACCACGCGGCTCCAAGACAGACAACTAGAGCGTCTGTTGAAAATGAAGTGGTGTGACGGACACACACACACGCATTACGCATCAGAATTAGTGCTTCTTTGTGTATGCTTCACTGTGAAAGGGGAGAAAAATAATCGAGCAGGGTTCCCAGTGTAAGTGCAACATAATCTGCACAGAATGCAATTAATTCAGTTGTATACATGAAAGGAAAATCATATCCAGATGTTAAAAATAAAAAGGTGTTCGGAAAGGACCTGTTATTATGTGCCATGGCTTGAAAAACACTGGGCTGCATATCCACAATAAAGATCACATGACACAGATCAGCTGACAGAGTTTGGGTCTCATCAAATAAAAACACAGTAAATAATATTACGTGTCATATATTAACTGAAGTCTCTGCAAGTATGACTTGAACCAATAATCATAAAATAAGACAAGATTAAATACAATAATCCACAACATCTTGTCCGAATGGTGGTTTAACAATAGACACAAAATGGAACAAAATATTTGACTTTTTTATTATATTATTATATACCTATGAACTGACCAGGTTTCGGCTGAGGTTTTGTGAGACTGTTTAGACATTTACTTCTATCTGTCTTTTATCTGAGAGTGAGCCATGCAGCCAGAAAACGTCTGCTCAGTAAGGACCAGATCTGGGCCTGTTGTTATTCATAGTTCAGGTCATTTTGTGAATAACAGAGGGCATCATATTAGGGGTTAATCCAGGAGATAGTGAATCAGGTTAGAAGAACAGGATCATTGGTTTGTGAAACAGTGATGTAACCCAGGTCTGGTGCAGCCACCCAGAAACTGCAGCCTCAGTGTGATTAGAGACAGCGATTGATGGGCGGCGCTCTACTGTGTTACGGAGTTCTACGGTGAGCGAAGCTGATCCATTCAGATTAAAATCACATCTATCAGATCAGGTCAGATTAAGCCAGATCAGACAAGGGGGTTGCAGGGAGACAAGGGGGGAACCTGGACTCTGCAGAGGTCGGCTCTGAGGGTTCTTTGGCCTCTGCTGGATCCGGAAACTGTGGACCAAATTCCACGGAGCCGGAGCCTTGGCTAGAGGCAAGATCACACTGTTAAACCCACTGGCCCACGGTCAGCGTGCTCACACAGCTGACTAGAAATGTGCTCAAGAACTTCTGTCAGCGTACAGTCTGAAACGAGCTTGTTTCTGCCGCTTCGAATCAGGCATAAATAATATGAAACACTGGAGCGATTGTGTACTTGATCTCTCCCTTGAATTGATATCAGTGAGGGGACCAGAGCTAAATCTGTCCACAAGTGCAGCACTTTTCAGAGTTTAGAAGATAGATCCATCCGCATTTACAGTCACTTCCTCCTTCTGAAACACTGTAAGGGAATTTAGGATCAAGGCTTGTACAAAATGCTGAAAAACATGCTCCTGATATTTCCTCATCTTACTTTGTATTCAAAGGTTGAGCGTCTCACTGCTTGTGACTCATTCAGTCACTAACAACTACGGACAGCCTAGTCATTAAAGTTGGATAAACTAATCATTTGAGTTGGGAAAAGAATCAAACAAACAAATGAGGTCAAACTGGAGCACTGCACTAAGAAGCATTGTACAAAGGAGGTTAGGACATGGAGTCAGTCACATAAAGATGCACAAAACGCTGTGAGCATCAGTGTCTGTGTGGTGGATGTTTTCAGGCATGATTCTCTTTTTTCTAGTCTCACTTGTTGGTCATACGGTCTCTTTCTGTGTGCGTTTCCCAGTACCTCCAGAGGGGGGAGCACTCTCCTCTGTCTCTGCCCCTGAGCGAGGGGCCGGTCCAGGGGAACGTGACTCAGCTCTCAGCCTCCTCTCGTAGCTGAACTCTGGGAGACGGGGAGCCTGAGGGCGCGTCTTCCTGGCCGGATTCGTGAAGTAGCAGTACGCACAGCGGAACGCTGGATGGGACGGAGGAGAGACAGAGACGGGTTGGACGGAGAGAAGCTGGGGCGCTGGATAACAATGGCTTCTTCGGATTAGATATGATAAAAAGTCACTCTTCTTTCATAATCAAGGTGTGTTTTTGTTGAGCTTCTGTTCTCACCTAAATACTCAAACTCCTCCTTCAGCGCCATGCCGTTATGAGAGAAACACTGCTGGCAGATCAGAGCATATCTGGAGGGAGGGAGGAGGAGGGGAGGGGGGGAGAGACAGACACTGTTGGACACAGAACACACTAGACACTCCTACAGGGGATGGGCGTTGGGTCTTCACCTGTTCTGAGGTCCATCTCCTACCAGGTACTCGATGACTCGGTCCATAGCTCCTCTGTCTCTGGGTAGAACAGGTCTGGGTAATTGAGGACCCGGTGGGTGCATTCCTACAAATCAACGGATTTAACAGTTACTTCACATCGAAACTAGATTCCTTCTGCATGTTTGACTTTCATCCCATCACTGCATTTAAATTTTAAGAGACAGTTTTATTCTCTGTTTTTTATTTGGCAGATGTTATTACTGCTCTACTGTTTTAATGATGTGTAGACTGTTCAGCCCTTTGGCTGACTGTAGTTGTTTTAAACCTGCTTTCTACAGAAATGCTTTGCACAGCTTTCCAACCCACCTACGCCAGGTATGGGGGAGCAGGGCGTCCTGTGTCCTGGCCCCTGGAGGACGGGGGTGGATAGAGCAGACTTCTCTGGAGGTCCTCCTGGAGCTGAGAGAGGGACAGGTTCTGTCAGAGGGGCAACATGGGGTGAAGAACGTGCTGGTTTCTAAAAAGAGCTGTGTCAGAGGGAACTGGACTGGACTGGGCTGCTCATGCCAGCTGCCGCTGTGCTCAGCGCTGAAACCATGACCTGGATGCCCGGGATTCTGTGCAGACAGACTCCAACAGAGTCAACTTACAATGTTCACCAGAGGACAACACAACTGACCAGCGCTCACCGTGAACTCAGAGGAAAAGAAACTGAAAGGCCACAATAACACAGAAAGTCAGCCTTGGTCAGTAGTTGAGAAACCTGGTGCTTGGGATATGACTACTCCCCTTGGCCAAGATATCCATATGTTTCTTACTAGCCAGGCTACTTATTATGAATACATAACATTAGGAGGATAAAGGAATGTTAATAACCAGACCTGTGAGTTGTAGTCTATTGTATGAATT
Source organism: Karalla daura (assembly GCA_029224185.1). Classification (NCBI taxonomy): domain Eukaryota; kingdom Metazoa; phylum Chordata; class Actinopteri; order Chaetodontiformes; family Leiognathidae; genus Karalla; species Karalla daura. The sequence continues at coordinate 18,247,105 of CM055200.1, read as the reverse complement.
AAATCATACACCAGTAATACAGATGTATGTGCAGCTTTAGAATACTACTTTATTTCACCTTTGTCAGAGTAGAAAAACTGCCTCTCTTTCACTCACTACTGACACATATAAATCAGGACAGCCAGTCTTCAGATCTCCAACCTTGTGGTGCCTTCGTCGCCAGAAATTAAACAAACTCCTAATTACTTCTCCAAGTCTCTCAGTGTGAGCCCTTACCCACAGGAGTGCCCAGGGGCCCCAGTGGGGGCCGAGGTCCAGCTGGACTCATTGCCATCGCGGGGCTGCCCATCGGCATGGGTCTCATTGGCACGCCTCTCTGTCGGATCTCTGCAAGGAGGAGAGAGATGCATTCAGTTGGAGTCATCCACCCTTAAAACTGCATGTGCTAGTGGGGGGATACAGAACTCTGCTTAGAGGTGTGGATGTGACTGAGATGTTTTATCTTTCGTACCTTGACCTGGCCGGGGAGTCATCTGTGGACGCAGTGGAGTTGACTCCAGCTCCTGCAACAAGTCAGCAAACAAAACCAACATAGGGTAAGAAAACAAACAAATAACAATAAGAGATAATAAATAAATAAATAAATCAGGCACTCACAGCTTTTCTTTTCGCTTCGGGATCAAAGCGCTCCAGGATCAGTTTGGCATTTTTGTACGTTTCTGTCTCCATCACTTCCTCCAACTGGAAACACAAAACAGGCACATCTTTGTTCCAACATGGAGAGGGAAGTGTGGTTTCTGGGAATATACTCAGCCAGGGACAAACCAACATTTCTTAACATATTGTATTGTATTTTCACTTTAAGGGTGAACTCACAAGCTCTCGCTTAAGGACTTGGACACTTACGATTTTCTTTTTGGCAGCTTTTAGATCTTCTAGTTTATCATCTGCAAATGAAGCAAGAAAATCTTGAGCAACAGATTAAACCATGTTTCATCATTTTTATACAAAGGTCTTAAATAATGTGTTCAATGTGCTTGGGTAACCCGCCTCTCAATGGGAGGCTACAAAATGTTTTATACTTCAGACTTGTATGAAACGTATAAAACCTAAAATGCCTAATAAGTAAGTAAGACAATGATAAAATAGACAAAAATCTGAGGAGTGAATGGATAGATTGACAGAGAGGGACTCAGACAACTTACTGTTTCTTTCAGTGCGTTTGGAAAAAAGAAAGAGCAATAGTTTCCTGCTGAACCACACCCTGACGATGAGGCAGAGAGAGAGAGAGAGAGAGAGAGAGAGAGAGAGAGAGAGAGAGAGAGAGAGATGTAATTTATCTCTATCTGACCCAATTGTGCAGCTTAGCGGATCCACAGAGTAATAATCACATGCAAAACCACAGTGCAAATTGAGCATGGCATATGAAAGCCACTTATCAAGATGACATACCCAAGGGGTTGTGAAAGAGATTAAATAAACTGCACCTCAAAAAGGTGTTATAGGTTATAGCAAAACTCACAGCACGGGGTATATGAAGAAAGGCAGAGCCATGGACAGCCTCTGCAGCCATTGCTCGGGTAGATAAAGGTAGTAAACGATCACCGAGGTCATCAGGTAGAGGACTGAGGAGTAGAGAAGCAACCGGCCCACCCATAGCTGCACACAAACACAAAAAAAAAAGATCAGAGGAGGTCAAGAAGACAGTCAGACAATATCATAGGACCTGCCTTGTTTTTACAACTTTACCTTTTGCAGACGTTGGTTTTTGGTTCTGAACTCTTCCAGCTCTTTAATCTCCTGCGAGGGAAACATGGGGGTTAAAGGCGATTTCAACGGGCAAGGGAACCTCAGATAATAGCATGTCAAAGTTCAGGATTTTTGCAAGAAAGCCAGTAACTGATTCAGACTAGCAAAAATAAATACCCTGTAAATCTGTGTGTCTGGGTGTGTTTTCTCCAGGCACTCACGCTTCCTCTCACAGTTCAAAAACATGGTGAATCTACATTAAATGAATGATGCCATGGACAAGATGGACAGATGTACTCTCTGCCTTTAGCGGGCCCACGTACCATGGTTGAAGCGACAAAACCCGGTACAAAAATGGATGGTTGAAGTGTGACGCACAGATAAACAGTGTTCAAGTGTATACCTTATCAAGAGCCTCCAGCTGCTCCACTGTGGTTGGTTTTGTCTGGATTGGGGAAAAGAATCAGACATTATAAGTGGATCACCAGAACAATTCATTTCTCTGTGTTACTAACTGGGCAGCAGAGTCAGAGCTGATCTTGTTCCTGTAAACGCGTGCTTACTGGTGTGACTGCTACTGGGGATCCCTTCGTAGGCCACTGGAATACCTCAGCTACACGTTAATAAAAAGCCATGCGCCATAACTACAAATAGCCACTTTAAAAATAGAATCTTCATCAAGCGCAGGTGCAGAGTGTCAGTGTGCCAGAGGCATATGAAGCCAGACACATATGAATCGTCTCAACTAAGTGCAATGCAAGAAAAAATGGTGTTTGGAGATGTAATAAGAAGCTACAAGTATATGAGATGTAGGAATCAGCACACTGGAATGATTGTTATATGTTAACATTCGCAGATGAGACCTACTAAACCAAAAATGTGTAAATATAGATGTTTTAAAAGCTGACCGCACAGGGTAGAGGTCACATTGATGTGCGTTATCTGTACATTTAAAAACTGATTCTGACCAACAATCATCGGATAATGCTTGACTTGGCCCTGTTTTTATGGTCTATATCAGTCCCTGGGCTCACCGCCAATAAAAACAGTTTATCTTCTAAATCTCTCACTAAAACCTGACTTGCACATAATGCATACATTGGTAAATTCTGTGTACTAAACTTACGTGTACTCTCATCCTGTGCAGCTAAGAATTCCATCAATTTTACTTGTTTTTAAAACTAACGCCAGAGCAAATTCATCATAGCAAGTTGTATGCTTATTTGTGAGTAAATAACAAGAAGCTGTAAACCTTGTTTTTAACGTTTCTCATCCACTTACCCTCCAGCGGGATATCAGGGCTCCCATGTCTACGAACTACTGTCGTCTCCTTGAGTCCTGCAGGTCTCTGTGGAACAGAAAGACTCTGTAAACATGTCTCAGATACAACAAAGCTCATAATCTTAGCCGTTATACACACACAATGCATGCCATCAATGTTAAATCCATACTTAAGCTACACTTTGACCTTATACAAGACTTACATAATAACAGGGTTTAGCCAGATGCCTATTGAGTCGATGGCCACAACTGTGGTCTTTGTTATCAAGTATTTACTAGGAAAATCCTCCTTCCACATGCCTTGAATATGACATGAAACATAAAGCTGAGGAACACAACTCCTCTAGGGTGGTTGTTTACTGAAAATCATCCTTGTATCCAATATCAAATAATGTTTTGTAATACTGAAAGCCCTTCACTCAGTTGGCTTTGTATCTCTGAATAAAGGTTACGATCTGTTGAGGAGTTATGACGACATTCTGGCTTGGTTTACCTTTTGACCACATATGACCTATGAAGACATGACTCAGTAAATTTTACACTTTTTGATCTAAGTTCAGGTGGTTGCTATTGTGACATCAGGGCAATACATTTTAAAGGAATGGGAAATGAGAAATGTGAGAAAAGAAGATGGAAGATATTTTTCACAAAATGAAGAGAAATCAATGGCCACACATCCTAGATTTCAAGCTGTGTACTAGCATCCTGTTTATGCTACTGCAACTTAATATTGTGTGTAAATACTTACAATGTGTCTATCTGGTGTTTACTGTTTATGAGTACTATTGATCATCTGAATTACATGTACTTTTGCTTGTTTTGTGCTTTTTTTTATATATCATGGACAGCAAATCATCAACCATGTATGTTTGCTACAGTAAAGGTCCCTTAATATATCTAAAGACCAAGTTGTGGAAACCAGTCATGCGGGGGCTAAAGCATGGTCACATATACAAATAAAAAATAGTAAATGAGATGCAGAAAAAGCTGAACAGTTTTAAAGTAAGGGCCAAACTTTAGGTGTTTTGATGCACAAGTGGGTCCTGGGAGGGAACAGAAATGAGCCGACTGGTTGAGGGTTTAGTATCACAAATGCTTGAAAAGCTACAACATCGACTTAGCTTTTCTTCTAATTTCAAACAGAGTTACTCTCCAATCAGGGCCATGTACTTTCACATGAGACGAATAAACACTAATATAATTTCACGTTTTCCAGCTAATGAACGAAGATTAGCTGCTCTCTTACTCAATATACCAGATATTCCACATCCCTGCTGATGTTATATGATCAGATCTAGTAGCTTTTCCGACCAAATAGTCGTTTTGTAAACCTTTTTGAAGAAAAATAATGTTTACAGTGTGTGGGAACTACTGTGCCTAGCTAACCCAGATACTGCACCGACAACAGTAAGAGTGATCAGACTACGACCAGCGTCAGCAAACCCACATTTTAGCGTTGCTCAGGTTCATTTTAAATAGAAACTTACATTATGTGGTGTTTAGATGTCTCCTTCAGCCCGTCATTTGGCAAAATTAGCACAGAAGGCTAGCACAGAGCGGAGTTGTGCTGCTGCCAGGAATGACATCTCAACTGTTAAGCGACCGTTGGAGCGGCGTCGTGACGTCAGTGCGTGGGTGACGTAATGCCGTAGCAGCAACAGACCAGTTTCCCAGAATTCTTTGCGCTGTAGTCTGTGTAGTCTTATGCAAAGGGGTCATTTTCCTTTCTGCCATGTTGGTAGTGTTGATTCTGGCAAAGTGAAACGGTGAAGCGACTATGATGCTGTTAACTAAACTATGAAAAAATGTCATGCAAAGATATTTTTAATTCGAATTGTTTGAACATAAAATTTAGGCTCTAGGTAGGCAGGTAGATGGTTGAACAGACAGACAGACAAACAGACATATAAGACAGAAGATATCAAGTATGATATTTAGAAAGAACCACTAGCATTATGGAAGAAAAATGTAAATCCTGCCATCAAATAAGGAAAGAAGAACCTCAAAAACCAAACAAATATTTTTGTGATTTCAACGTGTAGGTCAAGATTTCCCCACTAGATGTCACCATGCTGTCATTTCATGAGGGTTTGCTAAGCAGGACCAAAGCCAGTGGCCTGAGGGAGCTAATATATTTTTTATTATCTTTATTTATTTCTTTATTTTCTTGACTTAAGGGAGCGTTGTGCAGACTGTGATGACATCACGTCTTTAATTAAACAATAAATGGCAATTTCTTCCTCATCTGCGGGTAACAGCAGCCAATGCTGGGTTCTTCAGACCACATGCAACCAGTTTAAGCAGAGGAGCATCAGGTATGTGCAGAATGCATAATTAGGTACTTTCCCTTGTATTAAGCAGACTTATTTTGCAGAAGTGCTAAAGCCACAAACCAAAAGGAACAACCCAGCTCGCCCACCCTAGACGTGCACTCACACATGTTCCCATAGTGTTGCCACTGTTATCACTGTTGTAGACAGTGTTTTGAAGGCGTGGAATCTCTCTAATATTCAGCAGCATTTTCTCAACTCCCAGCAGAGCTGTTTCAGATTAGGCTGCGGTGTGCAGAGATTTGGCCTTCAGCTTTAATGCTTACAGCTTCCTCTGGAGTCTCAAGAGTTATGGGCCTAATAAAACTCCCCCCACTCTCTCTCTTTCTCCCTCTCTCTCACACACACTCAGGCAGGATTTGCTGTTGATGTATATTATAGCTGATGAATAATCCTGATGCTGATGTTATTTCCGTTTCATTAACCCTTAATAAATTAAAGACTGAATAAAAATTGAACAGTGGGGGACACACCCCACACACAAGTCATCAGCTCCATCACCTGCTTACACTATCACACACACACACACACACACACACACACACAGACACACATTCTAAATGTGCTGAAATGGATGTTGCCAAATACATAACATCACTCAAATGCACAATGCATTTGAAAAAAATACATTTAATAAAAGACAATGCATTTTAATTAGTATTCTTATTTACTTATTCGTAACGTTGTTGCTAAAGGAGCAGAGAAGACACGAAAAGATGATCTGGTTTATTTATTTGGTCTTTACAGAGGGCTTTGACTCTGTCTGCATTCAAATGTGTCAAATAAACATGTTTATGTCAAACACATTCGTGCAAATATTGGGTTAGGGTTAGGTTACGTTTTTGATTTGTTATAGCTGATGAATAATCCTAATAGTCATGCTATTTCTATTTCTCCCAAAAAATAAAAAAACACACGCACGCGCGCACACACACAAGAACGTGGGCACACAAAGGCACATAAGGTGCGACACACGGCTAATGTGTCCAAGGCTTTTTAAAGTGTTTTAACGTGAAACATACATGCGATGAAATGATGATCGGGTTTAATGTATTTCGTTTTTTCTGTGCTCTTTTTTAAATGTGGTTGCTATGGGTATTTACATGCTAAATGCAAAAGAGCAACAGAGCACATAAACTCATTCATTTTTTGCTCCTGAGTGTGAAGATGCTATTAGTATATCAATTAAATTAAAAAGAAAAACGGAAAAGACATGGGCGCAGAATGTCTCATTGTTTGCGTGAATTCGTATCATTAGAGCCGTGGTAGGGTTTGAGACGCGTAATTGCTGCTGGTTTGATGAAAGACCCTTTCCGCCATTTGCTGTCTGAGGCCTGAGACTGAACACTTGGAGCGGACGACACATGGTTCAAAGACACTTTGGTTTCGGGTGGGGGTCGGTTGAGCATTTATTGGCCTTGGCAGTGTGTGTGTGTATGTGTGTGTGTGTGTGTGTGTGTGTGTGTGTGTGTGTGTGTGTGTGTGTGTTTGGGTATGTGAAAGAGAGTGTGAGAAAGAGAGTGACTGTAGTTTTTTAACAGTCAAGTGAGAATATCTAAGTTGAGTTCATATGGGATTTTGTGTAAAATTGTCATACATCTGCATGGGATAAAGCTTTAAAGCGCAAAGTTAAATGGGTTGATTATAAGCAAGTATATTGCAAAAAGTATATTGCAAGAAGTAATTCCAATCCTATTCATGAGTTGCTGTTCTGAAACGCATGTACACTCGTGTCTGTCCGTGAGCGTGTGTGTGTGTGTGTGCGTGTTGGTGTGCATGGGGGGGAGGGGGGGGCAGTCGGCCAGGTAAACCTGCGTCCATTATGCATGCAACCGAAACTTAAATTAAGTTCGTTTATCCGCGTTCTATTCTTCTTTTTATGTATGCTCATTGTTTCTCTTTCCATTTATTACCCAGAAACGCGCGGGTCTCTTCCTTCAGTTTATCGCTTCAGAATTGTTTCGATGAATGACATTATTGATTTGATAATAGTATTTTTAGTGCATAGAATATAGTTTGGAAATTACCATAATTTAGTGAATTGGCTGTGATCGTCACTGCCGGCCTGTGATGCGACACAGACAGAATCGAGTCCTGACCGAGCCTCCACAGTTTACAAGTTGGCCTTTTTATCTCTAGATTATTAGCTCATTACACAAGGACGGAGACGCGTTAAAATGTGTTAATTTCACAATAAACGTTTTTAATATATATTTTCTATTATTATTAACATAATTTCTATAGCATTTATTATACCCACAATACTACAGCTAATAATAATAGAAAAAACAATGAAACAAATAATAATGATGATAATAATAATAATAGGACTGATTCTGTTCATTATATTTTGATGTTGAGTATGAAATGCGCATTTTCTTGGAATATACACAACTTAATATTAGCCAGCATAATTGCAATTAAATTGTACAATACAAATTACTCACTGTGTTTTTCATACATGAGCACTAACCTGTCCTACGTTGTCCTCCTGACTCTTTTCTCCTAAGTTTTATTCCAGTCAATAAATCAGATTCTTATTCTGATTCTGGTTAATAATGACGATATCATTCCTGGTTTCAACTTTTGAGAAGGGCTCTCTTCCAGATTTCCACAGGCCTTAAATTACCTTTTATCAACTTCACCTTTATCTCCTGTTTTTCTCTTTCATTCTGTTTTCTTTAGTAAGAAGTAAAAGCACTCACACGTACCCTTATTTCAGTTCAAATCTATTGCAACGTGGCCATACTTGTTGAACCCTCTGTTATTCACATGCTGCATTGCAGTGGAAATTCTTTTCACAAGCTACCGTTTGCACAAACCATTCTGCTGTAACCTCAAACAAGCATGAGTCCACACACAGGCACTTTACATTGGCTTTACTATGCAGGACAGTTGTATGTTGACACGCTCTTAGGAGTGCTAGAAACGGGAGATGAAGGAGATGACCTTCCCATTAGGACAACATGCTGAAATGTTTCAGTCAGACATCCTGGTGCTGTGCACTAAACAGCCAAAGTCTTTTAATTAGGCATAAATATTTATTATGCTATAAATGGAGGGAAAAAAATCCCTTTACACCACCGAGGTATTTATGTGGCTGTTGGCCTGAGGGGCTTCTGGTGCAGCCTGCTCCAGCCCCTTTAAGGGCTTCCATCTGCCTGATGATATGCGATGACCTAAATATAGCCATGATGTACATTTCTGTTTTTACATCTGGTTTATTCATTGTGGTTGCAGCAGCTCTGTGTCTGATCTGCTGGTGCAAGGAATATGTGGAGTAGCTCTGAGAGCTCCGGCTGAGAGGTATCTGACATGGATGTGGTGAGAACGGTAAAAAAAAAAAAAAGCTTGATCATATTAATAACAATGTGAGAGCCTGTCGGGCACCTGCTGAAACACACTATCGAACCCACTGCTTAGCAAACAGGGATTTGCAGACTTTGTTCGGCAGGGAGAACACAGGTGTTGAGGCGCTAAATGGCTGCTTTCTGCAGTGTCCTTGCACTGTGACAGAGAGAGAGGCAGCTGAGGGAAATCCAGCCGCCATTTTATTGTTCACACCTGTGCTTCCTTCCCGTCAGAGGGTCACAGATATTTATATACCGTATTGCTGTGCTATCGCGTGTCGGATTTCATGACAATCGCATGGACTTGTCCTGTTGCATTAAAATCAACCACTCCTGCACAGTCAAGGCCTCGCTCTCTATTGTTCTAGCAGCTTTTGTTCCCTCTCGGCGGGGCCCAATAAAGCAATCACAATCAGAATCAGAGTGGCGTTTATTGCCGAGTAGCTACACGACTTGGAGGAATTTGTTTCAGTGTTAGGTACAAAAAAAACGCGCAAGGAGAACAGCATAAATGACGAGTGCAGGAAAACAATGCAGATAATGTATGTACACAAAAAATGTGCAGATGCAAGATTGAAGGTTTTTATTGGCTTTGTTTACAAGCAGACAGTCCGGGCATATAGGCAGTCATATGTAGTGTTTGCCAAGTCGATAAGTTAGATTTGCAAGGGTAGCAAAATAGACAAGGAAATACCATAAAGCAAAGGAATGTTACACTACACACATACAATAAAAATATAAACAATAGACAATAAAGCTAGGAAAGCTATACACCTCCAGTCTGAGTTACAACACAAAATACAAGGTCTGTGAAATGCTTATGTCTTGCTGGGTTCTATTTAGATAAATGTGTTTAATGACTAAATGTGGTTGTTCTCCTTTCCAGTTTATACATGAGACAGTATTTCCTAAGACAAAGGGCACAGATCTCCACCAGCTCTGACAATTTTGTCGTATCATAGTTGATCATTTTGCCTTGCGGTAGTCAGATTTCTTGCCATGTTTCGTCTTTTCTGTGAATTTAAATCTCATCTATATGTATGTGTGTATATACGTGTGGAAATAGTATCAGGGACCTTCTTAAACACATTTCACTTTCATCTAGACCTAAATATAATCACCTGTAGCATTTGAACATGCTATAAGATCAGAATATAGCGAAATACATATGAAACAGATAACTTGAAGGGCTCAAAGTGTCAGAGTTGGCGTGTTTCGCAGGATGTGGTCATATAGAGAGAATGCATGAAATAGAAAATGTCTGTTCATTTGACACGTACTGTATATTTTTTGTGCAGTTAATGGGGAAATTCCCATTCATCACAAGGGCTCTTAGACACTCAGCTTCATTAGCAAATGACCAAGATGTCACCTGAGGACGACCACTCAATCAATACACTTAACGCAGATCTATGTCACAGTCAGACAACAACCTGCATTGTGTGTCCACTTATTTAAAGGAGTGATTTACTCCTGCTCTTTCGCCTCTTGTTACCATACCACTGTTAGCCACACTTTGAGAATGAAAACTTGAAATTGTTCACCCAAGTAAACTAAATAAATTTCTTATATGGCATCATAAACTAAATCAAAATGGCAGTTTCCACTCAGTTAAGTTTCTTGTGTAGAGTTGGACCCAACACACAAACAAGAAAGGGTCGTAAAACTCAAAATTGTTCTTTGGACATAAGTTGTCCCCAGTGCTTCCAGTCGTTTAGTGCCTTCTCAAAGTAAATGTACTAGCATTCACATTGTGATATTTAAACAAGTTTTGTTTTGTGACAACAAAACATAATTATTGGCCAAATTGAATGTGATTTTCTCCAAAATCTGACTCTTTCAGCTGATATGTTAATGTGTTGGAGCACAATCATTATTAACTTTGACCTTGGAGTCTGTTCCATGACTTATCTATACTTTTTGAGTCATTTTACAAATCAGGTTTAGATTATATTCATCTACAGTTCCCTGTTTCTATGGTTTTCTTTTGGTGGCAGAGGTCCTTGGTTATATTCTACAAAATGTCAGGATTTGGGTTAAAAAACGACCTTAAGACTTTAACAGGTCAGAGAGGCCAACTTTTCCCAGGGCTGGGGGATTGTGCTGCAAGAACCTGATTGGCCAGTTCCAGTGATGGTCCCAGGACAACATAATGCTGTAGGAATACAAATAATACAACAAATAAAACAATTACCATCACATGTAGTTGGAGTAAATGAATATACTAGTAGTTATGCTAATGATCACCAACTTCACCAACAACAACAACCACCTTTGTAACTATAAGAAAAAGTTATCTTCAAGGTCAAAGATGATATAATAATCAACTAATGTGACTCACTGCTCAGTTTACACTTGTAAATACTGCCAGGTACTTTCTATCTATCTATCTACAAATTACGTTCTTTGAATATGAAATTAAAGATGGAGCACCCACTAATGATAAAATTCAAGAAGAAAAAACACAATTTGAGGATATTTTGCAGGAGATATTGGCAAATATAAATATGTCCATTACTGCCATAAAGCACAGCACTGAGTACTATAACCAGCCTTATCATGGATCTAAAGGGCCAAGAATCAGAGTGTGCTTTCATGTAGAATGGCAGAATAAACGAATAATGGCTCTATTCATTCAGAAAACCTGGGGTTAGTTGCTGTTAGAAACAATATTTTACAAAGAGTAAATCAGGAAGCCACAATATTTCAGTCAAAAGAAAGATGAGAAGAAGAAGTGAATCAGCCACCCAGCAGCTTTTAGACTCGAGGCGCATTGGATACAATGGACGATCGCAGGAGATGAAAACCAGTGAAAAAGGCATTTTCTGGACTTTAATCATAGATCTTGCCCCAACTAAGTCTCCCTCATAAGGCCTTTGAAGTTGTGCCTCCTGCGAGACTTGTTTGTGCTCTTTGGTTCTCCGTGAAAATTAAAAGAAATATGCTTTCAACATCTGATGTGGTTTTACGGTACCAGACAAAAAATACCCACAGTCTTGTGACCTGCACACATGTGTCGATAATCAATATGCATGCAACAGGAATGTTTGTCTTTGTGCTTTGAAAAACAGATTTTTATTGTGGGCCACATACATTTCAACGTATGACACTGGTTGGAATTTCACTTTCACCTCCTGGCATGTATTTCTTTTTCTTTTTTTTACACTGAATGCCATGATGGCTTAACGACAGACCCATTTTTAGTGTTGATGCGTGTGCATGTACATCTCTATTACACATGTTGTGGGAACATAAATCTATTTGGGGCAGCAATTTGTGGGCATTTCTCTTCCCTATGTGGGCAAAATAAAGCATTGTGGGTTCTTTTTGGAAGACTATATTTGCCCATCGCACACATCATTACACTTATACTATGAGTACATTTGCACATTTTTCTGCTATAGACATGTTGTATTTGTTGATTAAATATATATGTATACACATTCACAGACAAATTTGACACAATCTATATGTTGATTTTCTTGCTGTAAAAGAACCTTAGATGTTATTTTGGTGTGTCCCTTGGTCATAGTGTGTGTGTGTGTGTGTGTTTGTGTGTGGGCGTGTGTTTAAGAGCCTGTTTGTGCATAAGTGTATGTTACTACACTTACACTGTGTCTATATGCACATTTCATGGTATTTTCCTTTTCCTCATATAGACATACTGGATGTTTCACATATTATTCATGCTCATTTTCTTGTTGCAAAAAGGTAACAGTGTTATTTTTATCACCTTTGTTGACTTGTAGAATGTGCATGTACGGTATGTGTATTTGTGTGTGCGTGTGTGTTTCTGACTATGCAAATAAAGCATTTCATTTATATGACTTCTTTTTGGACTGCTCTATTTGCACATTGCACACATCATTACTATTGAACTATGTGTACGTCTGCACATTTCATGATCTGTACTTTCATTTTCCTGCTATAGACATTTTTATCACATTCTCTCAATTAATTTTCTTGTAAAAGAGTAATAGGCCAAATGTTATTGTTGTTTTCCCTGTTGACTTGCAGCATGTTCATGTGTGTGCGTGCGTGTGTGTGTGTGTTTAAGTGGGTGTTTGGGGCTGGCCAAGCGCGGATTTGATATGGCCTGATTGCAAAAACGTGCAGCCCAGCAGCCTGCTCTGTAGGTTAATTGTGCTCAGCAGACATAGTTTGGGCAGGCTCAAGGTCAAAGTGTGTTTTTTACTTTTTAACAGGGCCCAAAGAGGGGGCTCCGTTTTGGTCTAGAGACAATGCAGAGATGATTATTGCCCTTTATGCATTGTTTTAACTGGGATTGCCAAGGTTTTCATGGGATTTCTATTTATTTGAATTATTGTTTTTTCACTGTTTTATGACAGATTTTATTTTGTAGGGGTGAAGGGGGAAAAACAGGCGCCCGCTCTGAGCTGAAGAACTTGAATTCTACATGTATTTACCAAGCTGCACTTATTCTGCGAAGGCTGACTTTGCAGCCCCTGGGAGGAGGTTATCCCAGTACTGGGACGACAGCTGGAGATGGAGCCTGCCTTCCAGCTCTCCACCGGTACCAGTGTACCCAGACTACCCTGCAGCCAGCTCGGACAGGATCTTCTCTCAGGAGCGTTTTCTGCACGCAGCTCCAGCTCCTCGCTTCCACGCGTTCGCAGGAGATCCTTGGAGCTTCCCCGGCTGCAGACCCGCAGCCTTCAGCCCGGACTCTGAGCGACCACTACCGGCGGCTGCAAAGAGACTGCCCCCGGTGTCGGTACCGGAGCAGAGAGCAGAGGAGACTAGACACACCGGACAGAGCAGCGAGGAGAGGCCCGCCTCAGAGTCAGCGCAGGCCGGGAGAGATGCGCCCTTACCCCGGAGCTGCGGAGAGGAGGACTGCAGCCAGGCTCCACACGCAGCTGAAGGTCAAACACTACTCTATTTAACTCTAAATCATTTTCTTAACTGTGCTCTTTATTCAATTTCTTTAAAAAGAATACCAGTCAATTGGTATAGATTGTTATTTCCCATAGGTAATATAAGCTATGTAGACCAAGTTACTGTGAAATGTGTATAAACTGTGGTTTTGTATATATATTATATACCCAAGAGAATTTGGATATTTGCAATATGATTACAGGTATTTGCAATGTAAACAATATTTGATATAACCTGACTTCCCCAAAAGAGCTTCAAATCTGATTATGTAATACAAAAACAAATCAACAATACATGTAGGTATTTAGAATGTAAATGTATATTTCAATAAAGTTATAGTTCAGACAGATGGTAATCAGACTACAGTTATGTTGTTGAAATTCATGGATTACATGGGGGAATTGATGCACAAAACGAGGTCTTGTCCTTCTGGGTTATTGTCTGGAGCGATCGACTGTGTGTAGTGAAATGAGACCGACAATTCTGGAATAATTTCCAGTATTTAGATGGTGTAATCCACAAATATTAATACAAAACAACAATTCACTCATCTGTGGTTGAATACATTTTTAAAAGCGTGGAGTCTTCATATAATGATAAACAGAAAAACATCTGACTGTACCTAGTGCTGTTTATGACGTCAATGATAAGACATGTACAGATCTTATTCTTCACTTGAGATGGAAAAGTAGTTAGAATAGGAAAACACTTGCGCAGGACCTCCAGCAGGCAGTCTTAGTGGAATATTCTGTCTGTGGTTTGAATTTACAAGTTGAATCCTCTCCAGGAAATAATATTTCATTTCAACAATAGCCGCCTGTTTTTATTTCTAAATGAACACTGCAACAAACTGGAGTCTGGTCGGAAGATGCCCAGACAGACTCACCCTTAAGCCAGTCTCTTTCTTCATACGTAATATCAATCATGCTGAGGCTTTTCCATGGTGTAAAACGGAACAACCTCAGACAAGGTTTTGGCATGTACAACGCTGTCACACAGCAGCCAGAATGGGCCCAAACTTGGCATCCATCTTACTCATTACACACTATTGTCTGCAGTAGAAATAGAGTCGTATTTGAGTCTGTCATTCATAGATTTGTCTGTTTGTTGTACGGGCAGCACGTCCGTTTTCGTTCAGTCTAATAGGTTTTCTTGCTTGTACATGGGGTGCTCCAAATTTGTTTTAAATAAGAATAAAAAGAATGTAATTGGGCCATTTAGGTGATATGTGGTTAGTACCTTAATTTCACTGCAAGCATCCCGGTCACACCCAGGCCCGTTTTAGTATAGTGTTTACTGTATATGTTCTTTGTCTGTGTGCATTTTTGCCAGTTCCTCTAGCTTTCTCCCATATTCCTAAAACACACACATATTGGTTGATTGGAGACTCTAAATTGCTCCTAGATGTGAGTTTTAGGGTGAATGGTGTCTGTGTGTGTGTGTGTGTGTGTGTGTGTGTGTGTGTGTGTGTCCTGTGATGGACAGGCGACCTGTAAGGGTGCATTCCCTGCCTTCGGCCTATCTGACAGATAGCCTCCAGGAAACCCTTGTGACACAAAGTGGGTCAGATCATGAGGAGATTGGACCTGGGCTTGTGCAGATCACTACGATCTCTAAACAGGGCGGATAAATGTATTTGACAGGTTACTGAGAATATGGATGCACCTTTATCTTTATCTTCTTCAGCTATTTTGGTTGTCAGATTTGCAGACTGTGAGGAGGATTGGGTTTCACGGCCTGAACAACATGATACCATTTGAGAGTCCTGGCAGATTGACTCTCTATCTATCATCTCTCCACTGACCGTACAAAGTGTGTGCTTATGGCCATTTTATCAGTATCCTTCTGTCTAAAGCAGAGCCATGTGCCAAGAGGAAGAAGCGCTGTCCGTACACCAAGCAGCAGATCGGGGAGCTGGAGAGGGAGTTCCTCTTCAACGTCTACATCAACAAGGACAGGCGCGTGCAGCTGTCGCGCCTCCTGTGCCTCACAGAACGGTGCTCCTCTGCCGCAGCATGAAATTAAAATGAAATAAAAGCTCAGTGTCGCTTTGTGAAATAATGAAGCCAGGCAGGGCCGGAAGGCCACCTCTGAATTATACGAATGAGCTGTAAAACACAGGGACTAAAGTTGTTAAATTTTAGGGGTTGGATCTGGCTTAAACAGTGCTATAGGGTGACAACAGGAGTCGTACGCTGCGGCACTGCCAGTGGTGGTACTAAGATTTGCTGCAGTAGTCCGGCTGCTATATTTTCATTTTAATGTGAATAATTATCATTGTGAACGATACTGGTCTATATACCATTCATAAGGATTATATGAAACAATAAATACATTTTAAATGATTATGTATACATGGACTGATTGTTAAAATGCCAAAAAAATGTTTTATAGTCTCTTATAAAATGGGGGGTATTTTATGTTTCCAGCAAATGCAAAATAATTACCAATTTGTCACGTTATATAAAACTGATTAGAAACTATTCTAATAATAATTGTTTAGTCATTTGTTTCCCTCATCTCTGGACTGTGAGCTACTTCTTGGGCTTTGGATTGTTGATCAGACATGGATGTCACCTTGACCTCTGAAATTTTATCACTTTTTTTGGATGAATTTTCTTAACTGATAAGACCCCCCCAAAAATCCATCAGATTCTTGGATAATGGTTTTTGGTAATTAGGTGGGAAGTAGTGAGATATTACTATGCTGCAGGTCACATCAAAATGTACCATAAAACATTTAGCATTTAGCATGTCAGGCCTAGAGGCATTACACCTACATGCAAGGACAGCACAGTCAATCTCTTTGAATCCCAAACCCACTGCATGTCTGCATGTTACCTTTAGTTTAAAATGTGGATATTTCAGTAAACTCTAAATTGACCCTAGTTGTGATTCTGAGAGTGGGAGCAGGTAATATAATGGATAAATGGACCTGCCTGCAATTAACAAATAATCTGTGTGAAGACAGCTGTGATTGTCATCTGTGTCTAAGATGGAGGCGTGTGGTGAACGCATGTGTTTCTCTCTGCTCTGTGCTGCTGCAGACAAGTGAAAATCTGGTTCCAGAACAGGAGGATGAAAGAGAAGAAACTGAAAAGAGAGAGGCTGCAGTACGCAGGATACCACCTGTTCTCATAGACGTACACCGGATTGATGGACTGGACTGTTTCCTTCTTTTATTGCCACGCACAGGCAGCGGGAAGGCTCTCCATTGCCGCTGCATTGTGCCGTCAAAATGGCAGGTGCATCAGAGGCAAGAATAAAAGTTTGAAACGAACAAATTACCAAATTCCTCCCTGCCATTGAAGGAGAACTCCCAGGCTCAGGACCAGGCCCCATGTTTTTCCCAACACAGCCGCTTCTCTGTTGGATCTTCTGTCTCTCATCAAGAAAATATCCAGAATGCTCTTCTTGCCTCATTTGAACCCAGCTCCCCTCTGAAGTCATGTGCCTTACTGTGAAGGAATTACCCCATCTTTGCCTCGGGCCTTGATGTCCGATCAACCAAGGAATGAGGGCATACATTCTTTATGCGTTTCATCTCAAAAAACCAAATGCAGATGTAGCTCTTTGTGTGCTCGCCGTGGTTTGAACTTCACATTTCTGAGAGAATTTGATTTTTACTGGTATTTTGATGTTGACTTGCACTGCTGACAATCCAATGCTGTGTGTTTGTGTGTGTGTGTGTGTGTGTGTGTGTGTGCGTGTTTCTGTGTGTGTGTGTGTGTGTGTGTGTGTGTGTGTGATGACGGTGCGCGGGTGGCTGCATCTGTAAAAGTGAACCAACGTGAGCTTCTATAATGAGCATGTGAACAGATATATCAGTCGATGTTCATGTGAACTGTGTACAATTGACATACCTGCATGTGATTAATATCTAATGGCATTATACTGCATTTGATCAAAATCTTACCATATCGATAAGTAATCGCAAATGACAATCGGCATGTATATACTCCCCAATGTATCTGTGTTTTTATGGCTGCACAAGGAAGACATATTAACTGTGTTAAATTTGATTAAATATTAAATGACTGAATCCTTTATTCCATGCTTCTCTTCCAGGCAGGTGTACTTACATTTATCACCACAGGCATGCACACTTGGAGGATGTATTAACGTAATTTTGAAAGGTCATTTAATGAGGTTCGTTTTAAACTGTTTTCTGTAGTGAAGTTGCTATGATACACAAGTGTGTAATCGTTCATTTGATGCAGTGGTTGTCTAAAGCTTTTACATCACACATTTATTCACGGGCCAGAAAATTACAAACAGCCTCCCCATCTGAAAACACTGAGGCATCCATATAAATATGACATCTTTATCACCTATGACCAAGAAACACAGGGGATGAAGTTGAGCTGTGTAGGTTTTATGAAAGAACTTATTTTTTTAAATTTTGCTAAAAAATGTAAAATGAAACCACACCAAACTCACGTGGAGTTTAGATAATACTAAATTCAGAATCTATTTGTAGTCCTTATTTATGCCATCCATCCTAATTTATGGTGGTTTTTGAACCTCTTACCGAAGCAAATTCCTCTGAGCTGTATAACTACGTTATATATAATAAAAGCAATTCTCATTCTGAAGGTGGTCGTTTAAAATCAGTTTCTTTTAGCTTTTGGCATAAATCAGTTCAAACAATTTTGTCAGAAACAAGAAAAGATACTTGTGTAAGCAACTCAGTTATTGCTTATTTTACGGGTTTGTTGCAGCAATCTCCAGGAAGCTGTCAGGATGTTTTCTATAAAAACACAAAATAAAACAAATGTCATGCATAATCACTTCTGCAAAAAAATGAGCATAAATAAATGGTCTCACACTCTGTATGAGCTAAACTAGCAAAAACCAGAATCATCAACAACCATCATTCAAAACCTTAGATTGAATAAATACACAAATGTGGCATCTATGAAAGAAAAGCAGTGCTGGGCTATCACAGAGTAGTTTCTAGGTCTGGTATTCTCTCCTCTCCACTTTCCGCTCTGCAGTTCTGACCCAGACTTTGAACAACAGCAGAAACTCTCAGTGAGTCCAAGGCTGCCAGTGAACCTTGAACCGCAGCTCAGCGGCACAGCACCGTCGCAAACGCCATCCCCTCCACCTAATGGCTGTTTTATTGGGGCAATACAGACAGTCTGCTGTCTCTCTGCCTTTGTTTCACGCACTCTCACAGCCTGTGTGTGTGAGTGGGACTCTGCATGAGAGTGACATGAAAGAACAGATTGTGTTTCTGCTTGGGACCCAATGACCTACAATAAACTCCACACCACAGCAACCCCAACCCCCTACAATCCTTGTTTCCCACTAACACAGACTTGTTTTAAACTAATTTGTTTTGAATTGTTTTGTTACTGCTATAGTGCACTAACAACGATCACAGTTCTGATAGATAGATAGATAGATAGATACATTGATAGATACATTGATAGATACATTGATAGATAGATATAAACTATCAAGTGACAAAAGTGCTGAGAGGGTTATTGCACATTTAGGCCAATTGAGTATTGATATAGTCAGTTGTTACAATGTTTCTACACTGTGAGCTTATTCTTCAGGCCTTTCTCTTTTAAAACTTTGTGTTTTTCCCCACTGGGATTGTACTTTTGACAATTTTGTAACAATCATTGATCAGTCCCGAATTTAAAATGTCAGATAAGTTGATAAATTGATCATTTGATAACGATTTAGTAGTGAGATTTTCTTGTAATTAGACAGGTCACATCTTGCGGCATTCCACCTTCTGTCTCACATGTCAAACTATAAATGGAGTAGCTTCTAAAACTGTCCAAAAATCCACTGCAATGTCTTTTTTTAGCATGTTCACATGTTCAGAATCTGAAGATATTAGCAACTACCCGCCTGCAATCAACCACTGAATGAATGATCTGTCAAAAAAAAAACTGAAATCGTCTCGCTCAAGCATGGAGGAATGTTGAGAAAATGTGTGTACACCTTTCTGAAAATGTGGTTGAGGGCAGGAGAGTGAAAGAGCATAAACTGAAAAGAGAGATGCTGCAGCAAAAACAAAGCAACCATGCCAGTAGCAGACACAGGACTGCAGTGATATGGCAATGAATGTTCCCCTCACAGATGTTCTCACCGCTCTGACATCAGTGCACAGTCATGCAGCTCTGTCAGTATCTTTCCATCACTTCTCACACTCTGTCACATAAATTCAAGTGTCAGCCTCCATGATTTTCACACGTCTAACTCTCCAGACTCTGCAGCAGGAAGGGGCTGAGCTCCATCATGAAGACGACGCCACCCAGAGGAAGCTGCAGAAACAGCAACAACATCTGGATCCGTCTGCAGATTCATGTGTTTGTCCCTAACTTGATCATGTAAAGGGAAGTGTTCTGGTTGCTGACACAGACCAGAGGTTGTCAGGGAGTGTAAATCTGTTTTTATTTTTATTAGGCCACTCGATAGTCTCGGGCAGTGGTTGCCAGAGATGAACCTCCAGATGCAAGGGGGTTTTAGGGGCATTACACAATTTGTAATGTTTTATTTTATTATTATATCATTTTACACTTCATTGCAGAGGTAGCGACCCACCCACAGAAGGTTCCAAATGCGTTCTGTGGGACCACATCTGGTTAAATGATACCTACAGTGATAAAAAACACTTCTACCTTGGCTCTGTTGAATGTTACGTACAGCAGGTCTGAGAACATCATCACCTCCTCATATTGAAATAGCAGCTGAAAATAAGGTGTATCTGAACAGAGATGAACATATCATGAAATTCAAAAGGGATACAAAACTCGCTTCATCCCGCCTCCAAAATAGGCTGGATGTGAATACGCTCCATCAGGACCAAGTTGTTGAGATCCATTGTTAAGCAAGGAATGTTAAATTATACTATAATTCATGTGAATGGAAGAAGAATGACAGCAGTGTATACAGTATATACAGATCTGGACATCTTTGAAATAGTAGAATGTTTAGTGTAGGAAATGTAAAATTATATTTATGTATATAGATAATAATTGTTAATATCGCTATGTTAGGGTTAGGGTTATGCATATTTCTGATATTTTTTAAATACTTATTTTATATCCTTTCTTGTTTTCCACAGGCAGGTTCATCCCATTTACATTTCACTGCCAGTGAATGAATAATAATATCTGTTATCTTTAGTCTGCGTAAAGAAACAGACCATAATACTCTCATACTTCCAAATGGGATCGCAAAAGGGCTTGTAAAATAGCATCTGAGGCATTTCTGATTAAACCAATGTTCCATTCTGTGGGAACGCCAGACAACAAGGATAAATACTCCATTCAACCATTCCAGGACATCACCTTCCAGGAATCACTCGTGCTCTACCTCGTAGTTCCTGCAGATGGCGCTACATGTGCATGAGTAACGACGATCAAGGTCTAAGTTAGAGGCCTGGGTTGATTCCTCGGGCTGTGGACCCGCCCTCATCCTGTCTGCCCGTCCTCCTCTGCAGCCAATGGGAACCCACTCTCACGCACAGACGTGGGACAATGTCAGTGAGTGGATGTAGCCTGAGAAACGGAGGGCCAAACCGAACTATATATGAGTACTAAAAAGTATATATAAGGAATTAAGACTTGGGGTGCAGATGGGGTAGAGCAGACTGAAGACGGATGGACAGACAGAATATGCATATTCTGTGTACATATACTGTGTACATACTTCTGATTTGAATTGTTGTCCTTTGCTTGTTGATGCTATTTACTTTAGTCGATTTGCACATAACACCTGAAATCCCCATAGCTACACAGATAGACTGGTGTGGACAGATGAGAGAGAAAACAAAACAATAGACAAGAGCCGAGTAGATAGACAGATGGATAGATAACTAACATACTACAGCCTTGTTTCACATGATTGTACAAGTGTTTTTCTCAATAAATAAATCAAATAATTGGTTAAAACTATTAAAAGGCAAAAGAGACAGAGAGATTTGACCCTCCAGGCAGCTTTTTGACAGCATGTTGTCACTCTGGTAGCAGCTGAACTGCATTGTTAATGAAAGAAAGCTGCTATGTCTCATCTTTCCAAGAAAGACACAGTATTTTCATTAAAAGCTCAAGATCAAGGAAGTCACTTGTCCAGACAAAGAAAAGGCAAAGCCCAGTTTCTCTCTCTCTCTCTCTCTCTCTCTCTCTCTCTCTCTCTCTCTCTCTCACCCACTCACTCACACACACACACATACGCACACGCACACACACACATACACACACTTCAAACAAGCTTGTAAAGGGGGCTCCCTGCTACTTTTTATTCAGCCTGTAAAATCATGTTTAAGCGCAGGGCTTTTAAAACCTTTATAATGCTACATCCAGGCCTGTCTGGCAGCAGGACAAGCAGGCCCCACTATCACATCTCCTGAGCACAAAAGAATGATTTGATTTATCCCCCTTTGCTGGGTAAATACAGTCCAACCATGTGATCCTCGGTGTAACCAATGGGCAGTCGAGGAGAAGGTAAAGGGCTGGAAAAAAATTACTACCATTTTAGGGGAGGATGTAAGCCACTATACCAGCCCCATCTAACGTTTTACAGTCGCACTTAAGTGTCTTTTTATTGAAATAATAAAATAAACATGTCGCTAACGAATTATTATTCCATGATGGGGCTGCAGACCGAGGAGCCGTACCATTTCATCCCGGGAGGCTTGCAGGGGTCGACGGCTGGCTGCGTGAAACCGACCCGGGGAGCTGCTGAAGAAGAGGAGGAGGAAGGGGAGGAAGGGGGTGCACACATCCTGCAGGATTTTTCACACTTTTGCAACAAACAAACCACCTTAAATGGCTTCTCTCCTTGGACTGCTTCTGCGTCTTCATCCTCCTCCTCTTCCTCCGTGTCCGCTCAGCTGCAGCAGCAGCAGGCCGTCCCCGGTGCATCCATCCCCGGTGTTTTCCACCCTCATCCTCACCCTCACCATCACCATCATCTCCTGCAGAACCACCACCATCACCACCACCACCAGTACTATGGGCCGCAGCCGCACGGCCACGCCGAGCACCTCGCGCCCTCCGCGGCAGAGTCCGGCAGATTCGTCCGCTGCTGGGAAGGGGGTGCGACCGCCACCCCGGAGAGCTTCCTGCCCGCCCAGGGAGACCTCTCAGAGTCTAACCCGAGGTTCGAGGCCGTCAAACCCGAGAATTCACCGCCACAGCCTCCACAGTCGCGA
This sequence comes from Karalla daura, assembly GCA_029224185.1. Lineage (NCBI taxonomy): Eukaryota > Metazoa > Chordata > Actinopteri > Chaetodontiformes > Leiognathidae > Karalla > Karalla daura. The sequence goes on along the minus strand of CM055200.1, from coordinate 18,224,375 downwards.
CAGGACAGCCCCCGGGGAGAGTCCAGCTTCGCCAGCCCGGCTGAGGTGATCCTGGAGCGGCTGGGATCCGCGGAGGAGCCGGGGAAGAAACCGGAGCCCAAGAAAGAGGAGGAGGAGGAGGAGGAAGAAGTAGAGGAGGTAGAGAGGAGGAAGAGTCAGCAGCAACAGGCAGTGGACCCGGGTAAGGACACATATACTGAGGCCGAGAATGTTTAATGGCATGTGTGCGTACACAGGTATGTGTATGTGTTTGTGTGTGAATGTGTGTGTGTGTGTGTCCCTCTCGCTCTCCCTCTGTCTGTGTGTGTGTGACAGTGAGTGTGTGCGAAGTTCGTAAGTGTGTGTGACTTTTATAGCCCTATAAATGTCTTGTAAACGTTAAAATGTAAAACTTTATAGTCCATTAAAATAATTAAGCTGCTGTTGCTGTTATATTATAATTTGTCACAACGCAGGTAAAGACGTCACTTTTCTGCAAGACGCAGGCAGCTGAGTTATATCTTATTGACATCAAGACCATTTTAGAATAAACACGTGTAAATATAAAGAAATCCAGCGTGATGTGAAAAAGAAATCAAAAAATACCATAACAAATTGACTGATCCTACCATTGACACAGGTAATTTTTCAATGCATGCAGGTTAAAACAAATTGTAGCCAAATTATGATAGATTTTTATTATTTTTTTAATTGTTAGAACCAAAATAAATAATTGGGAGAAAAAGGCCAGTTTCTCAATTTGCAGAGAAAATAAAATGTGTTTAAAAAAAACTGCCTTGTCAGATAATATTAATACTAGTGTTCATACTATTACTTCTAATACTAGTGACATGATTTCTAGTATTAATACTAAAAAGCTTACTAGTACTAGTGCTATATTCATGATTTTTATTATTTGTCACATGCAAAAGTGCAAGAAACTGGCAGTGAAATTCAATTGCGATGGTGCAAAACAAAAAATAAAAAATAAACAAATGTGAAAATAATAAATGATGCATGCTATACTGCCAGTCAAATTCCTCTACTATTGCTAACACATGTAACACTATCACTACTAATAGGTTATATTCGTAATAATAATGGAATAGTATAATGGATTCAGGGCAGTTATTATATTTAGTTTTCCACTGGCACATAGTGTGTATTCAGTGTTTCATTCAGTAACTTTCAGCTCGTACAACAGCACAAAGATGCTCCTAGTTTTTCTAGTGTCACAATGAAAATATTTCACACGCTATGACCCACCTACAAATTTCAATCCTTGTCATGTTCAGAGTAGTGAAACAGATCTTTGCCCACCCTGAAATAAGCCCCATCAGATAAATAAATCAGACACTGGAACGAAGACGAGAGCAAAGATGTCCTCTGCGAGTGTATGATTACCAAAGTAAAGCCAAAGTACTTCTTCATTGTCTGCCTAAACTATAATTTCACAGCAAAATCTGTCTGCTTTATGGCCTTAAAGTGGCCGGTGAAGCATTTTCATATCAGTCAGAGTTTCAGATATCACTTGTGTTGCTGTGAGGATGGCTCTGGCTGGGTGTCAGCACAGATTTAGGCCCTTTATTGGCTCCTCTCCTGCTGTATTGATTGCTCCTCGCTGTCCTCCCCAAACTGTTTTCATCTGAAGAGATCTACTGCTACATCGGAAACCACAAACACCATTTTACACCGTGTCACACACTGTGATGAATTATTGATATGAAAGGAAGGGCAAAATGAGAGCATAAACAACCCCAAACGCCAATAAAACTTTGTCGAAGTTGGTAAGAGGAGTAATGTGGGTTTGTCTTTATTTATAGGGCCGTGTTTTAAACTTGTTTCTTTTTCTAATGAGCCAAAAGTTGCAGCCCCATAAAATGTGTTCCTGAGAATATTTTCTTTGTTTTTTTTTCTCTTACGTCAGTCTTTGAACTCCCTACTGTGTATGTGACACACACATACACACACACACACACACCTTCTTTTCCACCTTCTCACCCATAAAAACACTCTTATCCTTTATGCTGTATTCAAAAGTGACATATTGGCATATATGATATATTACTTGAATCCTGGAAAAAAATAAATTTCTTATCATTTGTGATGTCATGACATGAAGTACCACTTTTATTAATTCTAGAAGTTAATAATGATCCCAATAAGTAAAAAAAGGCTACTGTCCTTGCCAAACAAACACTTCAAAAATCAGGTTAAAAAGTAACAAGAATTTATGTAGAGTTGCTTTTCAAAGATAAAATGGGATAAGATCCACTTTATAAATAAATTTATGTTACAACAGCTCAGACAGAGACGTGAAACAAAGAAAATGAACAAGAATGTAACAAGTGTGCGTGAAAGTACAAAGAATACGCAATATCAACATACATTTTATAAAATAGGCTTTGAACAATATAAATACCACAAAATAAGAAAAAGACATGGGACATAAATTAGTGTGTCATTTTTAGATAGGAGCACCATTTACTTTAACTAAGGTTAAAGAAACCCTTTTTTAACTCTAGTTAACCTAATAATAATAAAATTTAATAGGTAACAAACCGGACTTCACCTACTTAGAAATCTATGTATATCTATATGATCCAAGAAAGTGAAAACCATATATGCTAGACTGTGGTGACACAGGCCTGGTTGGACTGAGGGCTTTTCTGTTTGGCTAAACTCGGGGTACTCCAGTTTCCTCCCACATTCCAAAAATATGCATTCAGGTCAACCAGACACTCTCAGATGGCCCCTTGGTGAGTGTGTGAGTGTGAATGACGTGTGTGAGTGTGTGTGTGTGTGTGTGTGTGTGTGTGTGTGTGTGTGTGTGTGTGTGTGTGTGTGTGTGTGTCCTGTGACAAACTAGTGTCCAGTCCAGGGTGCATACCCTGCTTTTTCCCTGTGTGAACTGGAAGTAGGCACCAGCAGACCCTCAGGACAATCTCCAGATACAAAGCAAATAATGGATGGAACAAAACTGTGTGGATGACAAACAGCAAACCGCAGAAAGTAAACAACACTTTTGTTCGGTTTTTGGTAAAACCTCCTTTTCTCTGCAGAGAACCCATCAGCCAGCTGGATCCACGCCAAATCCACTAGGAAGAAACGGTGTCCGTACACCAAACACCAAACCCTGGAGCTGGAAAAGGAGTTCCTCTACAACATGTACCTGACCAGGGACCGGCGCCTGGAGGTGGCGGGACTGCTAAACCTGACAGAGAGACAGGTCAAAATCTGGTTCCAGAACAGACGGATGAAGATGAAGAAGCTGATGACCCGGGAGAGGAGGAGTTTGAATGAATGATGGATTGGAATAGGAGGAGGTGGAGAAGAAGGAGGAGGAGGAGGAGAGCGGGGGTGTTTTGTTTTTCCAGGATAGGCATGGAGGAGGTGAGGTTACAGCTCGTATAAAAAGAAAAGGCTCCAAGATGGCCGACATCTCTCACCTCAGTCGGCATGATGGGGACTGATGGAGCTCTGTAGGGGGAGACCGGGATGCGTTGTAACACTTTTTATTTTTTTAAAGAAAACCCATTCCTAACAATATCTTTCAGCTCTTTTGTAATCGATCCTCAGCTCTCGGGCACACAAGATTCTCCTCGATTTGCATGTTCCAAGCCTAGTTGTAAATACAATAATGTGCTCGAATCAAACTTTAAAGAGTTACAACAATATCCATAAATTGAACCAAATACTACATTAAATGATATCAAAGGCTTCGCTGATTTTCAAAACACATCTGTTTTTGATGAGGTTGTATATCTCACATGTCCAAAAGTGAAACTACTTGACTCATACTTGACTTCACATAAATTGTCCACGCTTTCAGCCAAAACGCAAACAGTGTTTTATGATTTAATGGCTAAACTATTGTCCTCATAAAAGCCGCTTTCGCCGTGCCAGACGAGCCCGGGCTATAGACGGGAGCTAGCAGAGATAAATCCCTGCTTTACTGTGTGTCTGAGCACCTGTTTGTTACACTGCAACAAAGTGTCGATTTGAAGTCAATGCAAAATAGTTGCTGGAACGAGGCCTGGCACACAACAACACAACTGGTTCTCCTTAAAATCCGTAGGAACTTGAACAAGGACATGAGCAAATTTTGCGCTTGTTTTGACTAAAGTTTTGGTAATGTAGCTGATATCCAAAGTGATTCTGATGATACAGCATCAGTTTTGTGGAGTTCAGTATCTTTCCCAAGGACACTTTGGATTGAGACACCAACCTCCTGATCATCACACTGCTTTGGTGTAGATATCGGAGTTTCAAGGGGAGCTAAAAACATTGAAAGCTATATAAATCAGCCCAGTCAGACAACTCGACGACAGATGTGTGGTTTTCATTTGGTGTGTTGTTTATCCACAACAATCGGCTTCTGCTCCAAAACAAGGACTGTGTCAAATTTGCGAGATCTACTGTGAAATTAACAAACAGCAGCTAATAATATGTGAAAGAGAGATTTACATCACAGGTATATTCTGTGAGAAAGGCCTACACACACACACATGCACACACACACATATTCATATCCTTGATTGAGTCTTATATTTTCTTAATCTCGCTCCTGATTGGAGAGCTCTTTTGTGTTACAACCACGTCCAGTCTCCCCACATGCAAAAGGGACGTTCTTGAACATTTTGCTCCTCCGATTTCCCGGTTTGATTTTTATAAACTGTGCATGTTGCCTGACGGCCATATTTGTTGTTCCTCTTGTTGTTCTTGTCGTTGTTACTGTGTATATTTGTTGTTACTGTGGGTCTAATATGCAGAAATGGTCATGCCTATGTTTCTCTACGCACGCACACTCACAGACACACACACACTCACACACACACACGCACACACACACACACATACACACCAGTCATGGCTAAGCTATGGTGTGACAGCAGCAGTCTGATGGTTCTTCTTTTACCTCCTGTGAGACAACATGACGCACAACCCAGAAATCATCAAAGAATGTATCATTATGTTATAGGAATATTATATTATCAGGATATTTTAGCGTGTTTTCTCTTTTTTTTCCTTCTTTTTCCACGAGGACGAGATGGGCTCAAAAACAACACGTTCTCTCTTCCTGAGAGAAGAGGAAAGGCGTCAGGCTACGTTAGCCCACCGTGCTGTGATTTACCTGCAGCCCAGACATGATGAAAACAGGCCTTCATCATCCTGCTTATTCAGGCCAAATGTGACGCGTGTGGGCATTTGTTTTGTTTTTTTATCCAGTGAAATAAAAGATGGATGACATCATTGTTAATTATCCATTCTGGCTATTGTGCTTATTTCTTATGTAAGATCAGTGACTTTCCTATTAATTACTCTGCACCAGTTTAGATGTTAATTATGAAACTGCTTTTTTGGATCATAATAACTTATTTCATGTATCCTCATTTACATCAGACGGTGCAACAGAGCTCTTAACAACTGAAAGAAAAAGCATTAAACAGGCCAGATAAAGAAGAAGAAAGGAAAGCTAAAGATAAAATGCATAATGCCAAATACAAATTAGTAAAAACACAAGGAGCCCACCCTAAAAAATGGGAGATGAAAATAGGATATATCTGAATAAAGTAGAATATTAAATCACAAAATAGAATTAGATAGACAGATCTAGAATAGAATAGAATAGAATAGAATAGAATAGAATAGAATAGAATAGAATAGAATAGAATAGAATAGAATAGAATAGAAATAGCACTTTTCCATTAGGAAACTACAGTTACACTGCTTTGAATTGCTGTAGGGAATATATATTACAAAAAAATCACAGCCTGTGAATGACCACATGTAATGGTAAAATGACTGATATCAAACTGAAAGAGACACACGCGCCACATCTCGCCGGATCGCGCGTCGGGAGTGGAATTTACTGTGTTTTTTCATTCTTTTATTCCAACGTCAAGGTGTCTGTGTGCTCCCAGGTGCGCAGCCCGGGCCTCGGTCCACAGAGAGACATTCCTGCCTCCTTGTTTTGTCAAAGTCAGTGCAGCGCCTCGTAGCTCCGCTCATTTATTGCGGCCATATACTGCGCTCATCCTACTGCAGGGTCATAAAGCAACAGCATGCATTTGGAGAATAAACCTGACTTTCCCCCACTCTCTCTCTCTCTCTCTCTCTCACACACACACACACACACACACACACGCAGGGGGAAGAGAGACAAACACTCAGAGAGAGAGAGAGGGAGAGGTGCCATAAAGTCATTTAGTCCAGACAGTCATTTGGACTATATGGTTTTATTGGACCTTTCTTTCCTGCCTCGGAGCCTTCAGCGTCCTTCTTAAATGTTAAAGTCATTGTCTGCGGATGAGATGAGACCAGACAGCCTCAGCCCTGCGCTCCACGACACCACAAAACACAGGATGTTTCACCAGGCAGGGAGTTAAAACGTCCTACAGCAACAAAGGCGAGTGTGAGGAGGAGTGTTGGGAGTCCGGATCCAGGCTGCAGCACTTGCATTACACACTGTAAAACAGCTCCAAACGCGCTGCAGGGCTGTTCCCTGCAATATGAAGGATGCACTGTAATGAGGAGGCAGATGCACCGCATTAACAGCAGCACGCACAGTGAATGGAAACAGTACTCAGCATTGAGATATAACATATCATGTGCATCAAAAATAGTAAACTAGTTGTACAGAATGACTAAACAGAGAATGAAGCGAGCTGTTGATAGACGCTTTGTATGGGACTGAACCCTTTAAGGATAAACCTACTGTTCATTGTATCAATTTATCTCAAATAGTCTGATAATTATTCGCTGCAACGATTCAGATACAAACTCTATACATAAACATAATTGTAAGAGGATATACAATTCTTTAAATAACCATCTGAGTAGCATCAGATGAGCTTTTCATATATGTAGAAATACGTAACTTGAGGTGACATAAATATGGTTGTGTAAAACAAAAAATGACTAAGAAAATGGACGATTTTTGTGCCAAGAAGTTTGTCGTCAAGCAGACATTATGAGTAGATGTAAATGTAGCGTACCAGCTCAGTTTACTGCAGTGTAACCATGATGTAAATGTGATAATCACCGTTTGTGTTTAAGAGCCAGAAATGATACGAAAATGACCTGAAACTTAAACCTGTCCTCATCTACAGTGTTTATTATTGTAACCATATATGTCCTCTTCTGAACATATAATTCTGTTCAAATATAATCTAAATCATATGGCTGAAGGCCATAACTGTACACATCTGTGATAATGATGCCAATATCCACTTGTACATATACTACATAGATATATTTGATAGTTAATTGTTTATATTCCATATTCCTCGTTGTACTTTTTACTAAACTATCCTCTAAACGTGCGCCCTTTCTGCTTTTTGCTCTCTTTTCTTTCGGTGTCCATAGTGTCCCATATGCACGAACAATAGTGCAATTATTTTTGGACTATTATATTTGCATATTAAACAGATAATGACGGTGATACTGTCTGTACGTTTGCACATTCAATGATCCGCATTTTGCTTTTTTATTTCCGTTATCTAGAGAGATTCCGCATATCAACAGATCAATTCCACGTATTCATCATATTCTCGTTGTGTGTGATCGCGTGCACGCGCGTATTTGTGAGTGTCTGCCAAAGCTAGAAAAGAAATTAAAATGTGTGAATAATCTTTTTATATTACTATCATAAGAAAACAGAATAGAAGACAAGATAGAAAAATAAGCATCACAAGGCAGCTGTACAAGCAAATATGTTAAAACCTTTGTATGTGTGTGTTTTTTTTTAAAGGTGTGGATATGAGGCCAAATTAACTGTTGGATTCTTAAGCATTGATTAAGTATAACCAGCTCAAACAACTTGAGATGATATTCGTAGATCTTATTAAGGTAGATTTTATTTCTTTTCGGTATTTACGAAGCGAGAGAATCAAGAGCAGAAGGATTTTTTAAAACACTGTTAAATTTTATCAACAAAAACAATGTAAAAAAAACAAAAACAAAGCAAAAACAAAACAAAACAAAACAAAAGGAACATCTTTCAGAATTCATACTCAATACTTCTAAAATGAACTAAAACGAAGAGACAACTACATTTTGTGCTTGCTACAGAAATTAGACTAAATCCCAAATAACTGCACCAAATCAGCTATTGTTGTTACTGCATTGTGCATCATTGGCGATATTATGTTGCAAAACGTGTATTTATTTATTAAGAAAAAAAAAGATGGCAATATTATTTATGTCTATTTCCACAATGTGAACCATCGACTAATCTCTTCTCGCCTAAAATGTGATGATACCAGCGTCCGTTGTAGGAGACAAATTAACATGCAACAATGGAGTGAAATCATATTTCATATCTTGTATTTATTTTCTAACCGCTGCTTTTGTTGTGTCATATTTAAGGTTGTGAAATGTGCCGCATGAAAACAAAGCGAATCCTGAGCGAGGATGAGTTTTTCTTTGTATGTAGTTACACGCTCTGTCCGCTGGATGGCGCACTCCGAGCTCAATATTCTTGGAGGAGGATGAAGACTACACTGACAGTGTTACTCATGTGTAAAGTAAGTAAAATAAATAAATAAATAAATACGTCTGAAGTATTAAAAGCTATCCAAGTGGATATTATTTTAATATCATAAGAATAATTGTTATTACTGATGCAAGATAGGTTTTACCGCTGTTATTGTCTGAAAATAATGATTAAACATTATGTATATATGACTGCAACTCTTATCTATTTTAATCAAAGATAAATTTGCTCTTTGTTTAAACAATATCCTTCTACATGCAATACTAACTATTGCCACTAATTAAAAATTAAAGGTACTTACAAAGGAAAAGCTGCAAATAGTCAGGTAAGAAGCTTGAAACATACAATATTATCATATGAGGGATTATCTGAGGATTTCATGCAGCTATCTATACATTGAGTAAACAGATAAAAGAGTGAAAGAAAAATACAATCAGAACGGTGAGTGACAACTCTAGACTCTATCAAAGTAATTTAAATTAAAAGGTACAAAGGAAAAGCAACACAGTTTTCTTAATGGATGGTGCTGTTGCCAAACAGTAAAAAAAAAAGTACCTGGTTCGAATCCCAGTCAGACCAAGACCAGGCCTCTCTGTGTGGAGTTTGCATGCTTCCTCTGTGAGCGCTTGGATTCTGTCCAGGTTCTCCCACAGTCCAAAAACATCCATGCTTAGGTCAACTGGAGACTCTAAATTGCCCCTATAGGTGTGAGAGTGAGAGTGAATGGTGTGTGTGTGTGTGTGTGTGCGTGCACACCCTGTAAAGGAAATATTCCCTGCTTTTGCCCTATGTGTAGTGGGCCAGGCACCAGTAGAAGTGGGTAGGATATGGAAGTACAAATACGGCTTCTGTGAGTACACGTTCTGAACCATTTGTCTTTCTTACATCACCATGTGGTGACAAAGTAGCTGAGGTCTGGTGGTTTTTCGACTTGCAGCCAGTTCCCGTCTCTAAACTCCATGACATTGGGCCTGTTTCACGGCTGCTGCACCCACAGATCCAGCAGGAGACGGCTTCAGAAAGCACCAGCTGCTGTGGTGTTAAAGAAAAAAAAAAGCTCCAAACAATGAAATCAGAACTTTCCAGGGAGCAGCTTCGATTCTACTCACGGACACAGTGTGATTTGGAAGTTTAGCCCCGAGACAGAGCTGCTGAAAATATAATTAAAGAAGTCATGTTCTCAAAATGATTTAGAGATACCGGAGGGGGGGAGGTAATAAATATATGTAAGGCAATGGCCATGCATATTAATATAACATCTTCATCCATCTTGTTTCCACACATAAATAATGGCCTAAACCCAATGTCCCTGCACATCCATACATTTCTACACTCATATAGAGCTATGTATATATGGGAGTCATACAGTGTTATATGTCCCAGTTTACGAAGCTCTTCACTTAAAGCTAGGGAATGAAAAGAAAAAAGGTTAGAAAAGTATGTCATAAAGATCAGAACAAGGCAAGACACATCTCTACATCTCTAACTCTGCAGTACAAAAACCCTACAAGGGCATTTCAAGAACACTGTGTCTACATGATAATAATAATTAGAAGTAAAGGTGTTTAATAAAACCACACTTATTCATGGTCTGATGATGGGAAAAGCAGTTTTATTTAAGCGTCCGCTGGGTTTAAAGCTGTTAAAATGTTCTCCTGAGATATGTGCCAGTTATTATAACTCTGCCAGTGGTTATTTCCACCAAACGAGGGGAATGGAAATGATTCAGACCTTGAACTAGTGACTTGCAGTTTTGTGTGGCGGCCATCTTGCTGTGCAGCGAGGTGAGAGGGAAAACCTTATAGAGCGTGTTCACATATTGGATCTGTCGGAGGCAGAGATAAGAAAGACGACGTCGCGTGAGAGGCGTATAGATCACACCTAGTGGTCTACACTTTTGCTTGTGTGAATAATAAACTGCTTCAATTAAAGGAATCCCAGAGAAACTGCATACAGCGTGTACAAAATGATATGGTAATGTGGAATGAGAGGACAGTAAAGTGGCTATTTTTGCATTAGTGGTGTGGTATTTTGAGTGAGTGTAAATGGTCCTTTGGATCCACGAAAAGTGGAGCTGAAGGGAAATGAGAATTTCCTCATGATTCCTCACAGTTTTCCAGTTAGTATAACAACAAAGTCCACACAAAACACACATATACTTGTTCAAAGATGAAATTTGCATGTTCTGTTTGCATGTTCTGCCTTGTCTCCCTGTCTAAAACATGCATGTGTAGTCTGTATGCAGGCACTAGATTGTCCATAAATTGTCCCTAAATTGTGAATATGGTGAATGGTGTGTGTGTGTGGTTGCACCCTGCAGTGAACTCCCACCCTCTTCAGGGTGTAGCCATTCACTGTTTTTACCCTATATGCACTGGGTTTATCTATAGGAATACCATTAAGGCTGATAAAGCAGCAATATCAGATTTTCCTTTCACGCAGGCCTCCACTTGTTTAGGTTTACTTTCACAAATGCATAATTTCTATTCCATAACGCTGCTGCACTGTGTGCACAACCTTCTCAGCAGCTTACACCCACTCAATCACCGTCACAGCCAGGCCACTGAGCCCAGGAGCTGGAGAGTCAGCATGGAGTGGATGAATGGAGTTGAGACCAAAAACGGTGAGAGAGAAGCAATGTGAAGTAATGGATTTAGATTCTTCAGGTGGATGCAGACAGGAGCCTCACGGTGATCGGGTTTATACAGAACAGCGGTGAATATCCGCGACGACATGTTCGTCATCCACCACCAAAGTTAAACGGTGAGCTGTCCATTCTGAGTTCATATCGTGCTTGTGCTGCCCCCTCGTGGCGAAACGCAACTGGTTCTGCAGGTCTAAAAAAGGCCCAAGCGACAGTAGATATTTCAGGGAAAAATATGCTTCAACATCAGTAATTCATCGTTTCAGAAGACATTTAATTCATTCTTGGTTTTTGCAAATAACTATCATAATTCTATTTCATGTATAACATATTTCGTATTTAGATTTTTAAAAGTGGCGCATATCTGAACACAATATATATAATTTTCATGTATCGTGTCCTATGCGTTTCATCTAACCCGATCACCTTGCTCGTTATTGCACCTACAAATTCCCCGTAGCTATGCAACTAAGTCGTGAAACAGTTTGGCAATAAGCGACATTCTGATTGTTCTCCTGTATAAAAGTCTACCACGATCACTTATCACTAAGCATTAATCACTAATCTGTTCTTTATGCTGGAAATGCACAAAAAAAATCAGATATTACCGAGCAGGCCTTCAAATTATTTAAAATTATTAATTTGATTATTAAAGGCTGTTTTTGAAATGCTTCTTTATTTGCTGACCAATGGCCTGTAATACAAGGCTGCATATGTGTGTGTGTGTGTGATGTGTGTGTGTGTGTGTGTGTTTGTGTGTGTGTGTGTGTGTGTGTGTGTGTGTGTGTGTGTGTATTCGCAAGTGTATATTTATTGGAGAATACAGCTTTCTCTGGAGAGCAGCTGCCACAAATTCCACTTTCTGTCTGTCTGATTTACACACACACACACACACACACACACACACACACACACACACACACACACACACACACACACACACACACACACACACACACATATTTTTACGAGCACGCACCGCGAGCTATTGGCCGCTAACGGTCATGTGTGCGCGTGCAGCTCTCACCCTCGCGTGCAGCCGAGCCTCGCGCGTTCTCGGTGCAGAACCCTTTCCTCCTCGCGCCTCAAAGGACGGTCTGTCTCTACAAATCTTTTTAATTTTAATACTATCATTTGTATTCTTATTTTACCTACCTGCCTCAATTACCTCGTCAAAAACATCACAACTACTTCATTCGTTAGAAACTCCTCTTGTTAGCACACAAGAGGCCTGAACTATCAAGAAATTGAGATAAATTAGCCAAAAAAGAACAGATGACGATCTGTTGATTCGTTTTGATAGATTTCCCCTCTTTCATTCAGCTGACTTCCATTCTTTTGTTGGACAAGTTTGACTTTCCTTTGATCTCTGACTGAGCCTCTGAGTTTACTCAGGACTCTCCTTTGATCTCATCCTTCATTTTGTGTCTGTTCTGATCTCAGGACGCTGCAGAGGAACACGAACGACTGCTCTCTTCAGGTACAAACTATTTTGCAAACTATTTTACATATTTCAAATGCAAATTGTATTTTGCAAAGCTTCCTGTTAATGTTAAAAACAAAGGTGTCCAGAAGATTACGACGCATGAATTAGTTCATAAAATATGCATTATATGTCTGCTTTTTAATATTGAATGAGCTGTTTATGAATGCTATGGCTTTTTGGTTGTTAAAAGATAGAATGAACTGGAAACAATGGTAAATATGTTTTTATATGTACAGAATGTCAAATCCTGCAACAAATAAGGCTGCTGTAAAATCCATCTGCTCACAACTGAAAAGCCCATTCAACTACATTATATAATAGTGTTTGTGTGTGTGTGTATGTGTACATGTGTGTGCGTGTGTCTGAGTGTGCGTTTGGTTTAATATGTGCAATGGAAAGCTAGAATGTAGCGCAGGGATGTATAATGTGGATGGAGCAGCTATTTCAGGCCTTCACAGCCTCCTATTTCGTCATTGCACTTTCGTGATATTTTCAGTATACACTGCCTCGTCTGATTTCATGGATGTGTGTGAGCTTAATGCACACTACTCACACTCAGAGTGGCTTTACAAGCTGGATAGGAGTAAATGACTGGATGACCCAGTGTTAAACTGGTGCTGACCGTAGTAGAAAAAATGTCACATTTCCACACAGATTAGACAGATTTGTGTATATATATTTTGCACTTCTATACATACTGTCATATACCTTGCCTGCTTTGCAGAGAGCTGGTTTGGTGAGTGCAGAGAAAGAGAGTGTGAAATGCCACAAAATTACTGTTTTAGTAGAAAGATGACTATAAAACACCCTATCTTCACATTTCCCTCCTTCATTCGGCTTTTCTGAAATGTGTTGGTTCCCCCCCACCCCCCATCTCCATAAAACCCAGCTGGACAGATGGACAGGACACACAGAAGGACTCCTCTCCTCTGTGTTTTGTTGTTTTCATTGATGGCCTCTATTTTACGAGGGCAGCCCCGAGTGTCAGGCAAGACAAAGAAGCAGAGATAGTATTTCTCCTTTTTTTGAATTTTACATTTCTTTTTTTTCCCTTCCCCTTTCTCCCGGGGGGCTCGGGCAGAAGGAGGGGGTGCGAGAGATAGTGAGAAACAAAGACAGTATTTCACTGGAGCTGCTCAGTCAAGCTCAGCTGGCACTCAGTATTTACAACCTACTGCAATGCAGCAGCAGATCTGTGCCTGTGTGTGTGTGTGTGCATTTATGTGTGTGTGGGAGAGCAACAAAGAGACAAAGGGAGATGGGGAGGATGGTGATGCAGAGAACGAGATAAACATTGAATTAAAGCCTGAGACGGACACACAGATGTAGAGACAGACAGACAGAAGAAGCCTGCAGCTATAAACGTGTGTACGTCCGTCAGTTTAACACAGACCTGTCTCTCTGCAGGATGGTGCAGGGGCGTCACGTTCAGCTCGACATTCAGAGGGAAGAAAACAACATGCAGGTTTGTCCACAGAGTCTCATTCTTGCAGAGCAAACCTCACATGGGTACATTTCAGCAACTAGAAAAAATAGAGCTAAATTCAGGAGCTGAATCAATCCTGTGTGCAACATTCTGCCATGCAACGCTGTGCTTGACACAGTTTTCACTATTTGTTCCCCTTTTGTGTAGGATTGTTTGCTTTACTGCACTATTGTGTGTTTTTTATTGTTTGTTGGGCATGGTTTCAGAAATAGCATTCTTTATCTTGAACAATGACAATAAAGGCTTTCAATTCAGTTCATTTCATTGAAGCTCATTCTTGTGCATTTTACTGATTACGATGTGTTATTTGCTTCTTTTTCAGGGCTCACAAAGCTTTTTCTGAAGAGGAGCAGCTGAATTTCTTCATCTTCTGATACAGGTAATATAAAAAGACAGGGGCTTTTAAATTTTATTTTTGCTTATTTTGTAGTTACATTTATATATTACATCTACATGTCTTTCGCAGACTGAGCTTATCTTACTTACCACTCTGATTTCCCACATGGGAACATACAACACGAATGCTGTGTCAAGATGTGATTTGATTTTGAAGTGACAGAGCTGTGGAGGATCCAGCTCCTGTTTTACAGTGAACTCTTTACTGTTATCCACTAGGTGGCGTTATTACCCAGAAAACAGATTTACATTTACTCATTTAGCAGTGGCTTTTCTTTTTAAAAACGATCACATCAGAGAATAACAATCTAGCTACAACACAAAAGAGACTGTATTGTAAACAATAGATACAATGCAATAAAAGCAATAGTGTGTATTAGTGCAAGAGCGGAGTTTAAGTAGCAGTTAATAGAAAAATTGCTGTAGGAGAATGAAGAATAAGGATGAGAAATAGCTAAAAGCGTGTCTGTCCATGCATCACGGAAGCAGACCTGCATACTATTTCTAACAGAAGTAATTTCCACTCTTGGTCAGGGTTAGGATTTGAGCATGATATGAGCGAGAAACTGATTGGAAGATGGCGGTTCAGTGCAGATTTTCCTACACTAGGTGGCGCTACAATTCCAAGAATGACACCTGCACACTGCGGCTCTGTAGATTTCCTCCCCACACTGGTTCAGACTTTTGGTACCTAGGCTAAACCGTCACCCTCCTCCTGCTCAGACAACATGGAGGTCATGGGAGTTCTCCTCTCCCAGTTACCTTGAATGCACCTCGAACACGGCGACCGCGCGCTCTGTTGTCCCTCCATTTTAGCCTGGTTGTAAGACGAGAAGTTATAAATCACGTTTTCAAGTGGGTTTGGAAGGGGGACAGTAAAAGGTGGATGACTTGAAGTGCTGTGTGACGGCTGAGCGTTTTGAAGATTGTTTCGCAACACTTCTCAAAACGACACGACGATTATGTGTCAATAAAACAACCTCTGAGAAAAAGGCAGATAATTATTGCTGTACATGATTTAAAATACATGTGGAACGAGTCTCTTGTGAACACGACTGGATGAATGCGTCTTGATTCCAGTCTAATCAGACTTTTAGCCTTGTTTAAATTTAATTGTCGTTATTATTAATGGCTCGTTGTGTGGTTATCTTGCTTTAAAAGTCGTATGGTTGACATGTAACCATTGGTGTAATGAATTGTCTTGACACTTGAATGTCGACAGCAGCCGCGCACACACACACACACACACACACACACACACACACACACACACACACACACACACACACACGGACTGGAGGTGTGTTTTCACAGAGCCACTTTATGGCTTTATTGCTCCCCATTTACGGAAATCAAAGCAGGAAACAAATGCTCCAAACAGCATTCCAGAAACATCCGGAAAAATGCAAACAGCCTGTCGTCTGCGCCTGTTTTGGAGGAAAAGGACCACCGTGCAAACAAACCACGACACCGATGGAGTCGACTCCCCATTCTACGCACGCCAAAATGCGCTTTTTTACGCACGGGGTTTGCCTCAATGCATTATTATATCACCCAAACGCGTGTGGTTAAACATCAAGAAAGGAGAATTATCCGTCTCAGAATGAAAAAAATCGAATATGAAAGCAGGCTAGAAATAAAATCAAAGGGAGAGAAAATGCTTCAGACCACACAGCGCATTTCTTTAATCTCCCATAACACGAAAACCCCCTCGAGATGAAAGCCCTTTTTCCTCTCTTTCCTTTGGCTCCATTATCGGATAACGTGGCCTAATAATTCATGAACCCTTGTGGGAGCAGAGGAAAGAGAAAGGGAAAAAAAGAAGGGAGCCGTGAACACGTGACGGTAATAAAGTGTGTTTTATTGCCAGGCCGGTTGACAACCAACTCCCCCCTCCAAAATATAACTCAGAGAGAATAGCCGACAGGCGGCCAGATGGGGCTTGGTCGCCGATATTTGTCCCAAATCAACAGAAATGCGCTTTATGCCTGAGGAACAACAACAATAACTGCAGAGAAGCGACCGCGGCGGGATTTTACAGTGGCGGAGGGTTTTCGCGCGAGAACACGTGAGTGATCGTGCAACGTTTTCATATTTGGCGCAGAAATGAAGTTATGAATGAAGGAGGGAGGGAGGGAGGGAGAGAGGGAGGGCGGAAGGTGGGGGGTGAGGGTTGGGGGCCCCTCTCTTGTGTGTGTGTGTGAGAGTATGTGTGTGTGTGTGTGTGTGTGTGTGTGTATGTGTATGTGTATGTGTGTGTGTGTGTGTGTGGGTGAGGGGGGGTCCAGGGATCCACCTGTAGACATGTCCGACATATAATCTAATTAAGAGGCTGCAGAGATGATAGTTGGTGTGGAGGGAACCAGCCGGACATCACAGCCAGTCTCTCTCTCTGGGTCAAATCCGAGGCGTGTTTGCGCGGTAAGACCTCACAACTTCGCTTCTGATATTTTAATTATTTTTATATTTTATATTACCACTTCTCACGATTGCAAATTAGGTAAGGAAATCCTAGATATTGCCTCTGAATTAGCAGAATAGCCAGGATGACTATAGACTTCGATTACTTATTGATACTTATTGGTAAAGGGATGCTATTCTGCTGTTCTGTTCTATTAATCAAAAAACTTTTATTTTCTATTTATTTAAGTGGGAAAATGAAATCAGTGTAAGCGGATATGCCCTCGCGTCACAGTGCGGAGAGGAGGATGATATCAGATATCAGCTCCTCTGTACTGGCTTTTAACAGGTTTCGCAGAACTTGAAACAGTGCGTGTGTGTGTTTGCTGGAGTGTGTAAGTGTGTGTGAGTGTGTGTGTGTGTGTGTTTGTGCAAGAGCTGCGCAGTGTGTATTCCCAAACGGCCTTGCAGCATGTCGAGGATTTTCAGGATTTGGATTTTCATCTCCTAATATATCATACAGTAATACTACTACAGCAATAAAAATAATTAAGTAAATAAATAAGGATGAGAATAACAACAAATAGTTTATTTTTGAATTATGATTGCAGGAGTTTCCACTTACATTTGGTGCTAAAACGAAATTATTAAATTAATGTCGTATGTTTTTGTACTAGTGTGTGTGTGTTTGTGTGTGTGTGTGTGTGAGAGAGAGAGAGAGGTTTACGACCGCGGAGGAAACGTGGATCACAGTCACAGCTGGGGAAACCGCATGAGCATCAAAAATACAAGACAAGGGCGACATCAATCTTTTCAACAAGCAAATAACGATGGTGGATTTACTTACTCCAGACTCCCCCCCCTTTTTTTTTTTACATTATTAATAATTTATTAAATATTTGGAGACTTTATTCGCAGTAAATACTGTCTAAGGATTTTGCCCTTTCTTTATTTTTTACAAGATAAAAAGTTGTGTGGAAGGAGGCGGTTCATGGCAGACTTTAAGCTTTTTCTGATTATTATTATTGCACTTTATATTTTTTCAGTTGTGCGCAGTTCACATTTGAGCTTTATTTCATCTACCTTTAATAATTCAGAGATTAGAAAGCAGAATAGATCAATTTTTAGTTTGCGCATTGGTGCTCCAATTCTAATCGCCGTTACACGTAGTTCAAGTATACTTGAACAACGAAATGCAGTTTCGCATCAACTGGTGGGAAAAGCCAAATGTGCGCATGTGTACAGTAAATGAAATCACTGAAAGTGCAGTGAGGAAGACGAAATATAAAGTATACAGACAAATAAGCGACTGAAATACAAAACTGAAATAATATAGTACGTGTACGTGAGAATTTAGAAATGTTTAACACCATTATACGTATGGACTGAAATACAGATTATATCTTATTTTATCTTATTATAAAGCCGTTTATATCAGTGATGGAACTGCAGCACTTGTGCAATTTCTAAAGTTGTCTTAATTGTGAAACCTTTCATAACTCGACTAGTTTGATTATTCTGATCTATTTCGGCATTTTGTGATTCCTTGCTTTGATCGAATTGGTTGGTCGTTGATATGAGCACGTTTTGAAGATTTGGACGTATTAATGACTGTTAAACTTCGCATTTAGACGTGTTTAGGGTCCTGCAGCGCATCTCTGAGGTACAGTCTGTGCCGGGACAGAGACGGTGCGGGTTCCCAGGGCTGGAGGTCGCAGTTAATGTCTAAACCGGGTTAAAGCTGGCCTGGTTCAGCCCGGCTTTGACCCGGCACAGGCCCGGGGGCGGAGGGGTGAGCCGGCGGTCAGCCTGTCTAAGATGAAAAAGTGAAACGACCCCGAGAAAGAAAGAAAAGCCACATCTGAATGGCTTTATATCACTCTGCAGACTGCATACTCAACAGAGGCGAATTTATTTAAAGTTTGGCCAACGAAAAAAATGAGCATCTGTTTAGAGTCTTTCTGCACCTTTTGGATGGATCTTGGTTTGAGACCAGAACTGGAAGCTTTTGCAACTGGAAAATAATTGACAATGTTGAAATTCAGGGGTACAGCCAGAACAAAGAGGAAAAAGCACATTTGACCTCTGCAGAGGTGGAAAGAGGAGAAAAATCCCACAGCTGCGCAATACCTCACCATGGTGGCCTATTAGTGAGCTCCAGAACAGTTTTACTTATGATGATATAAAGCATTTTAGATCCTTAAATACAATCGATATGTTATTTAAATTCATGCAACGACAGACTGACAGATAGATCAATGGGTAGATAGATAGACCTTCGAGTCTGTCTATCGAGTCTATATACTCTTACAGAGTATGAATATTTTCAAAGTAAAAGCTACCCAGCTCTTATAAATACATCTTACTGTCCTATTTTATGGAGAAAATGACCCAGATCCTCATCTACAATCACCTATAATTTCTGTTGATCACATATCATAGTTATAGATACATTATGCACCGTTTTTCGCCACTCTTTCATTTTGCGTTTGCACAACAATAATCCGAGGTAGTGACCGGCGCAGACAATGGGCTCTGCGTGGTGAACTCTGCGTGGTCCCCCATGTGCGAGCCCCTGCCTGGGTCCTAATGGTGAACCACCGGTCAACGCTTCTGATTGACCCTGCGGCGACCTGACGGCAGCTAGGCTGCATTCTTGCAGAAGAATGCTCTTTCACAGGGGCAGAGCATCGCTCCGTTGTTGTGGTGGTGGTGCTCGCCTCTGAAAAAAGTTCAGGGCTCAAGGGAGAAAAAAAAAACCTTTCTTTTCAAAAGGTGCAAGCTAATGATTCTAGTTCTCCAAGAGTCCATTCAGCAGGAGAGCACAGGTTGGAATAATTGTGAAAAATGTTTTTTTTTTTTAGGTCAAAGTCCTGGATTAATCGTCCTGAAGTGAAAGGGATTTTGACCATTGGTGCGGTTTCATTAGTCAAACTTTTAGCTCTTTTGTGTTTACCTTACCCTGCTGTTTAATATGGCTCTCCCCTTACATGCAAGTCAGGCTATTTTTTGCTCTAACAACAAATGGTGCAGCCTGGTTTTCACCAGCCCTTCACTTCAGCTGCCATGGGAACTTAGAAAAGGGCCCAAATGAGTCACAGAAAACTGCCCCAGGCCAGAAATGTAAGGTTTGGACCAAACCTTACAGTAAACACACACTCATACACTTAGAAAACATCTCCTGTAGATGTGTGCTTGTACAGGTAAACACATCCCCATTCATGCATAAAAACAGAGTGTGTGGCAATAGAAAAAAGGCAATAACTCTGAGTGGGAGGAAAATCAATACAGTCCCATGTGTATATAATCCTTAATGTATTCGGCATATATGTGTCTGTTAATGCATAAATGCAATATATGTTGTATATGTTCGTGCATGACAAAAATTGTATCAATGGAAAGAAAAGGCATCGACTGCATTCATTGCATATACACAGATACACGAAGTAAGGAGGAGGTCAATTCATATGTGTGTGTGTGTGTTTGTACGCCTGTAGTCATATGTGTTAATGCAGAAATGCTCTATGCTAGGATACATGCACATGTGTAACCACAGCTTGAATGCCTTCTTTTTCCTATGTACAGTAAGTTACTTTAGATAAAAGCAAACTACATGCAAATGTAAATGCAGTACATGTCCAGTTATAAAGCCACCATAATTGTGCAGACATTGATAGAGTGCAAGTAAACAAAACACAGTCCCACATCTATAGAGCACATATACATGTTCATGCTGTATATGCTGAATATGTTCATGCATAAGGACAGAACACGCAGCGATAGAGGGGGGGGGGGGCAGTGGCTGCCTTTACTGCATGGGTAACCACAGAGTGAGAGGAAAATCAATACATAATCTTGGATGTATATATTCTGCCCTTTATTTAACATTCACCCCGAAGAAAATGGTGCACAAAGAGATAAAACTAATAACAACAGCAGCATGTCCAGTGTCCATCAGTCATGGTGGTGAAGCTGCCTGTCATAGCAGATTTCCTGATACACATCTAAGCTGAAGCATCTTTGGATGCAGCCTTCAGCACTAAGCAGCTGACAACAGATGTTGAATTTTAAATGGTTCTTGGGGCCTGGGTGCAATCAGGGGTGTATTTCAGCACATTCATCCCCACATTCAGACCACCATCCCTGCAGCTGGTGGCCTGTAAAACAAGCCAGATGCTTGTTTACCAACACTGGCAGGTGACCAGCTGTCATTACTGTGCCCGGAAAATCCTCCGAAAAGTGGAAAAAAAAAAAGGAGGGCAGATTTATTTGCTGCCACAGAGCAGACTGTCCCCTGCTTGTTCCAGAGTGTTTAGAACAACGAAAACACTCTAACACGAGGACAACCGTGCTAGAGTTTGTTCACGTTTTCCCTCTCCGGATCATTTATTCAGCTTCCACGCGTATTCTCCTCACACCCGCTATCAGCATATATGGCTCAATGAGGAGCCTGGCACACAGGCTGATTGAGCTATAGTTGCTTAGTTACCTCCAAGGTCACACAGCAATTAGAAACGCTCCTGCAGGGGCTGAGCCGGATGATGGATGGCAATGGAGAGTGTGTAAACATGGCCGACTTGTTCCACACCACTTATCTACTGCTGTTGCCAATGCTGCTGTTGATCATAACTCTCTCATTGGCATCTCGCTTGTTACACCGTGTTGCCATTATGACAAACTTTTAACTCCACTGCAGCTCCAGATGAGGAGCAGCCGGCCCCTGCTGCCATTCACTCTCTGTAAATCACTCTCCCACCGTGCTCCCAAAGTCAGACTTTGTGCGGCACAATATCACTAGTGCACCCTCCAACTCTACCGTAGGTGATGCGCCGGCTTTATTGCAGCAATTACACTTATGTATTAGGATGAATGTGGCCTGCCTTAATGAATTATTGATGTCAAAATGCTGCAGCGCCACTAATGGCTGCGATAAATTACACAACGACACTGATGCATCACATGTTGAATGAAAGCATGCATCTGTGTAATGGTGTTTTACTGTACGTGGATAACTAACACAACAACAATAAAAGGTCTGGGTGAGAATGTCCATCCATCCATTATCTTATCCGTTTTGCACCTTCACAGTGTTGCAGGCGTCTGATAGAGCTTATCTCCAGTGCACAAGGGGCGAATGAAGGGAATTGACCCTGGACAGGTCACTAGTCCATTGCAGGACACGCACACACACACACCTAGGGGCAATCCAATCGACCTAAACATGCATGTTTTTAGACTGTGGGAGGACACTGAAGTATACAGACCATACACTCTCCACACAGTAAGGCAACAGTGCTAACTTCTTATGTACCGTATCGCCAGAGGTGAGATCATGCAAGTGTAAATCACAGAAGAAGTCATCGGCAGCCAGTCATGGAGAGAACCTTTGCCTATATATACCCTGTAGAACCGAATGTGTGTGGAGCAACCTCAGTCACAGATTGGGTTCTAGGGGAGTCTATGGGCGACGACTAAACATCTGTCATGATCCAGGATGAGGAGATGAAACCCCGATGACAGGTTTTACACTGCAGTTCACACGGTTACGGGAGGTGGTTTGAAATCAGGTCAATCTCTGCCAGTTTTTGTGGTCTTATTTTTCATTAAAACTGAGTGGCTGTCAACCACTTATCAAACCACCTTCTGCAACACTTTTTAGATGACCACGTTTTGCTTTGGGCACTTTGACATTTAATCGACCATACAGTTAATGGATTAATGGAAAGAACTGTTAAATCCAGCTGGACATGGTGCTGCTGGATCCAATTCATTACACTGCTTTTATGTAACATTTAACAGACACATTTTTTCCTTAAAGCAATCTAAATAGGATTAATAACATTCAGCTTAGAATTTCTAGGCAGTGTTTAGATCTACATAGTTTGGTTATGATTAATTTATTCATGAGCTTCAAACACAGACAGTAACAATAAATAAAAAGTTGCCTTTTTGTCCACATTTAGTGTAAGGTTTGCTCCCAGTACTTGGTGGTAAATCATATAAATAAGTAACCAGAAATCCTGCTGTGGGTGTGAATGTTGAATTTGAAGAGAGCACACTAACACTAGTTAGTGAACACAAGTACGGTGAAAGCGTTTTGCTCAGTGGGATCTTTGTTAAACATGTGGCGGCAAAGGATTCAATCACA
Source organism: Karalla daura (assembly GCA_029224185.1). Classification (NCBI taxonomy): domain Eukaryota; kingdom Metazoa; phylum Chordata; class Actinopteri; order Chaetodontiformes; family Leiognathidae; genus Karalla; species Karalla daura. Next base: position 18,201,339 of record CM055200.1, on the reverse strand, counting down.
GTCCAATTTATTTATTCTTCACACTTTATAAACATCTCCACCACGTCTGCCAGAAATTAAGAGGGAAGAATGCTAAAACTACACAAAAGAAGAGATTTGTACCACTTCATCACGCCTCAGTCATTTGTTACAAGTTATTCTGAACAAATGACTCATTAGATCAGTTACACGAAACCCTTTAGCTCACTTCACTTCATCCACGGCATGATCTTCACACCCATTACAAACTCGGCACGAGCTCCTTTAAAGCCAAGACGTTTTCTTCCTCTTCTCTTTATTAACGTCATTTTTAGACAGTAGTGGGAGTGGGAGCAGTAATGGTCACTCGCAAGACGTTTTAAGAGGCATTGGCTGAATTTTAGACATTCAGAGGGAGCAGCTGTGGGCAAAGGAGAAATCCTCACGAACTCCTGGAGGTTATAACACAGATTTATAGTCTACTCCTCACCCCACTCATGAGGTTTTACACTCTGGAATTTAGTGATTCAACATTTTGGATTTGGAGGAAGAAGAAAAAAGCAAGCTCATTTTGGTGACAAGACAAAATATTCACGCATGCGGAAAATAAACGACCTTTCCTTCGTGTGGGGGCTTAAATTCCCCATTTTCCTCACTTAATCTCTTCGTCTTTTGTTCATTCTATATCCAACGTAATTCGCCTTCATCATTTTTCAGCCATGGCTGTCCCATTTATTCTCATTCAGCTTGCTTTAGCATCATTTTTTAAGACAAGCAAAGCGTTTTCTCCCCTCCTCCTCTGAAAGTGGAGTTGGTGGTGGTGGAGGTGAGCGGGACACTCTTAATGACCCCAGTCTAACAAAGCCAACTACTAGTCACTGTCTGGGACCCTTTTATCTCTTTCTTTTTGGTGGCGACCCTTTCTGACCGGCCATGTTTTGTTGTCCATCCTTTGAGTCACCCACCACAAGGCCAAATATGGGCCCAGTAGCCCCTCAATATGGGCCAGATTAATTTTTCAGCCCCGGCCATCTGGGTGGGGGTTAAAGCCATTCAGCCAAAAGTCATAAATCTACAGTCAGTGCGCTTCAATAGGAGGAGGGGGTAGGGAGTGAGCAGATAAAGAGATTAGATAGACAGATAGATAGACAGATAGACAGATAGACAGATAGATAGATAGATAGATAGATAGATAGATAGATAGATAGATAGATAGATAGATAGATAGATAGATAGATAGATAGATAGATAGATAGATAGATAGACAGATAGACAGATAGACAGATAGACAGATAGACAGACAGATAGATAGATAGATAGATAGATAGATAGATAGATAGATAGATAGATAGATAGATAGATAGATAGATAGATAGACAGAAAGACAGATAGACAGATAGACAGATAGACAGATAGACAGATAGACAGATAGATAGACAGATAGATAGACAGATAGATAGACAGATAGATAGACAGATAGATAGACAGATAGATAGATAGATAGATAGATAGATAGATAGATAGATAGATAGATAGATAGATAGATAGATAGATAGATAGATAGATAGACAGAAAGACAGATAGACAGATAGATAGATAGATATAGTTTTGTGATGCATCTAAAATCTTTTACTATGCTTGATAGATAAATTGGACAGATAGATAGTCATATACCATCTTGCATGTGTCTTAAAGTTAGGCAAAGATGGACAGATAGACAAATAGATGGATAGATAGAGCAGCTGATCAATAGATTGTTATATAAGGTTGTCTGAGTTATTAAGCAACCAATTTCCATGCCAGCAGACCTTTACTTAACATATCTTAAATTATCTTATCTTGTAAAGAAGTCTTTTTTTAGTCCAATTGTCCCATTATTTCTGACATGAGACAAGTATCTGTGTTTTACAGACTGATATAACTAAGCCTAGAAATGTTGCTTATTATACAATATATGGGATTCCTGGTCAGTGAGTTTCTTAGTGTTATTTCATAGCCCCCAAACATATAGTTTTAACCAATTTCCACACTGTGGGGCCAACTTTCATTAGCCCGGTAATGAAGCCACCTTTGCCTCAAATAATCCCTATACGTCTGATTAGATAAACAGATAGATAGTCAGATAGATAGATGGATGGGGTTAAGCACTGAAATGTTGAGTATGATAAAAACATAAGACTATCTAGTGATATTTGAACATATGGTGCAGGTCAGTGGTATTCTTAACGTTATTTTCCAGTCCACAAACATATATTTTTAACCAATTTCCACGCCGAGGAAACCTTCATTAGCCCTATAATGAAGCCTTTTCTTGCCTCAAATTATCCCATTACGTCTGACATAAACAACCCAGTGTGCGGTCTCCCATTGGCTGGCCGCAGGGTCACGTGGCCCGCGCGGTCGTCCGTCTATTTGACAGCCGCAGGATGGCTTGATGCCAGAGGGGAAAAAGAGACAGAGAGAGGGGAGAGAAAGAAAAATTAGTATTCTCCTACTAGCCTCGCTATAAATCAATCATGGACTCCTACGTGGTGAGCTGTAAATACGCTGAGCCGCAGTTCCCGCCTTGTGAAGAAGATTACAGTAATTTTAGTGACCAAGGGGGGTATTACAACAACCCCCAGGACAGTAGTGGCAGTTATGCAGGGGGTTATCAGTCCATGCAGCCCCCTGCGCCTCCTCCATACACTGCACAACAAACCGGCTATCACTCGTTGCAGGGCCATCACCGTCGGGAGGATGGAGAGGAGCCGCACCAAGGTGCGCCTTTCCCAGGGTACAGGGAGCCAGAGGCGGCGGCGAAGGACAGGTACCCCGGGGCTGACCTGCAGTGCCAGGCCTGGATGACCTGCGCAAAACCCGCTCAGGTGCAGAGGAAACCGGCCTGCCAGGGCAAGGACAAGCCGCCCATTGTTGTCTACCCGTGGATGAAGAAAGTGCACGTCGCTCATGGTGAGAGAGTCTGCTGTATATGCCTATATGATCCCTACATCTCTGTAGCGTGTTTATGTTTTTATTCGCCTGCCAGATTTAATGTGATGCAATTCAAAGAGCTGCATGTGTCCCTGCAGGGGCAATTCACAGCAGACACAAGAAGAAGAAGAAAATAAGAATAGAATATAGTGGCAGTATATAGGTAGCAGTATATGTGTAATTTGCAGTGTGCATTGCAGCAAGTCTAGTGCTTTCAGAAGTAGGAGATGCTCCCTCTCTCGCTCTCAACATCTGTCTCTCGCTCTCTCTCTCGACAAAAAACGAATCGTCGTATAGAAATGTCAGATGTCACAGTGTACAGTCATAGCATTAATGATGCTGAACATTAAATGACAGCAGGCCTACACACGCGGGCAAATATGGATAAGAATCAGGAGGTGTTTCTTTTCAAACTAGGACAGAGCGAAAATACCTTTTATTACAATTAAACAAATGGGTTCAGAATTAACGCTGAAATTTTGTTAAAATCAAAGAAACGTTTAATTTGTTCAATGTATTTCTTAGTACTAAGAGTCCCATGTTTATGTTTTTGTTTGTCTGCCAGATGCTCCCCCTCTCCCTCATCCCTTTCTTTCTTTCTTGCTTGCTTTCTTTCTTTCTTTTCCAGCGTTTTGTCCATTTGTGTGAGCACCGTTTTTGTTGCTGAGTTATTTACGATCTCAGTGAGAGTCGGGGAGAATTACAACCCCTATAAAGTTTTATGGCCCTGCCGCAGCCTGTGTGTGTGTGTGTGTGTGTGTGTGTGTGTGTGTGTGTGTATGTGTGTATACGTGCGCAGAATTGTGCATCTACTGTGCGGCAGAACAAAAAGCTGCAAGTAAAAATCGCTTCTTGGATCTCCTCCCAGTCAACCACAAATGGAGATTAAAACTAAAATATTTCTACATAATACTAATAACGCTGAAATAACATTTTAACATTTTCATTCCCAGGTTAATCCGCATATGTTTATCTGAAGATTTTACGTTTAGAGCCGAATTACAGGAGTCAAGTCCATTCGTTTAAACTTAGTATAAATGGCATTTAAGGCATTGTATGAAAAGAAAAATAATCTTAACCTATAAATAAATCCAAGACATTTCCTAATACAAACTATTTTTTCATGAATGAATGAATAATTACGTTTCAGTTCCTACCCAAGCCAGATCCTAGTAGCGGCAGTATAGGGTTTCTGTATTAATCTTTCCAGAGTAAGAACAGGTTTTACTGTTTTATCCAGTAGTAAGAGCGGTGAATGTGTGACATTTTTTATTTTAACCAATCTTTAATCATGCGAGTCTGGGGTTTTTATTACCAGGCGTATCCAATTGTACCTATCTGAACTCAACAGATATTATAGATCCAGGGCCGAAAGTAGGCATTAGTGAAGTCTAGATTTGTCTAAATTGTACGTAAGGCAGTTGAGAGCAAAATTAGTCTATACCTATAAATTAATACGAGCTATATATACCGAGAAAGCGCGTCTTTTAATTTATTAACACATTACCTAAAGCAAAATCAGCCGAATCAGAGGCGGTGTAGGCTAAGTCATAGCATTTTGCCTTGTATAAATCTTTTCAAAGTAAAAGCTCACATGCATACATCTTTTATGTGAAAGAGGCAGCGACAACTGTGAGAACAGAGCGCAAAATTGTGGATGGATCTATAGAGATAGCAGCAATTGTTGGTAATTAAAAGTAGTCATACTGAATTCCCTACATGAGTTTTTAAACATCTAATAACAGTGAACGTGTATGGATTGTTTGGTCTCGTGTGTGAGGGACATGTGTAATTGTGTGATACCTTAACATATCTCACTCTCCATCTCTTGTTTTTTTTCTACAGTGAACCCAAACCACGTGGGTCCGGAGCCTAAGCGCCTGCGCACTGCCTACACGCGCCAGCAGGTCCTCGAGCTCGAGAAGGAGTTCCACTTCAGTCGCTACCTCACGCGCCGCCGACGCGTGGAGGTGGCCCACGCGCTCTGCCTGTCCGAGCGGCAGGTGAAGGTGTGGTTCCAGAACCGGCGCATGCGCTGGAAGAAGGACAACAAGCTGCCCAACACGAAGGGACGGAGCAAAAACAAAACGTCGACGGACAGCAACAATAACAACAACAACAACAACAATAATAACAATAATAAGGCCGTGATAACCGTGTGAGGGCACACCTGGCCTCACTGACAGCCATCTTAGCACCTTCACTCTCTTAAAACTGATGATTCTCACTTGATCCAGGGTGACTGCAGTCCTAAAACTATTCCCAACGGCTTTAAGAAATGCATTTCATCATGTAGCAATTGCATTCATTTATATTGTGATGAAGGAAGGGAGGATGCTTATGGTCTATCACCTCCCTGGTGTCTTATTTTTACATCCTTTATTTTAAAATGAGGGATCTCCAATGAAGGGTTTGCATTTTTGGAGAAAACAGGGTTTTTATTTCTACAGGGTAATAAACATTATACAGGGTTGTTTTTTGATAGCTACCTATTAGATTAGATAGCCTAATTTATGAATATGCACATGACCAAAATGTCAAACTTAAAAGACAGAAATGGCAAAAGTGTGTGTGTGTGTGTGGCGGCTGCCTTGGAGAATGGTTGGATATACTCTTGTTTTAATCTTTTTTTTGTCATTTTGTACATAAAGAAGCACCCAAAAACATATTAAGAAGGAGAATTAGCCATATTGTCCAGATCTTTTCTTTGTCATTATCTCCAAAGATTGAATATGCTTCAGTAATCGTTGGGAGAGATCAGATATTTGTACACAGAAAGGGGAGGGCAAATGCAGAATCAGAATTTTTTGAGGCATGACTATTGAGTGTAAATCCAACATATTTTCTCAGGGTAACAGGGTTTTCAGCGAACAGAAGCTTTTGGAAATGTTTGATTCAGCACAGAGGGGTTTGAAGTAAGCCTCTCTGCAAAACAAATGCATTTGTCTTTTGATTCCAGTTTGATATGCTATTGATTTCTATTATAGCCTACGACAGTACTTATTTTTATTTGTATTATTTAGTAGCATATTTTATTCTTTGTAGCAAGCAACGCATCGGTTATTTTTATTTGGTATGTGTTCATCTTTGAAAAGAAAAAGAGAAAATCTGTTCATGTAAGAATTTTATACGTGGAAATGTTTTGATATAATAATTCTTAGGTGATAATAAAATTAAACAAAAATGTTTTAAACTGCTCAAGTGTCTACATATCTCCCATCTCTCTCACACGCAGCCCCTGCCTCCTCCACACACACACACACACACACACACACACACACACACACACACACACACACACACACACACACACACACACACACACACACACACACACACGGGTCGAACGTAACTTGAAATGATGAAAGCGAATTGTCACACATTTCAAAACATCAAAAGTATTTTACAGTGTGTGAACAATAAAAGTTACAACATAAAACTCTTCACTATGTGCAATCAAGCCACCGTTGGCTTGAATATCGGAGCCTTAATGCCTCCACTGAGCTTTCTCTAACATAAGGATTGTCTCTCATGGGGAAACTTAGAATGTGCTGCGAAAGATCCCATAACGTTGACTTTATGATCCTCGACGCCATTTGAGCGACAGTTTGCTTTAACAGCAGTTCAACCATGAGCCAAGACAGAGAGGAACGCGAAAGAGAGTGTACAATGTAAAAATATGACTGATAATACACAAATATCAGGAATAAAATGAGCCCGGTGGCCTCTCTAATATTCCTTTGATATTCAGACGATCTTGAGAGTGATATTATTCTTTTTAGACACTGTTAACGCACAGCTCAGAGAAGAAGTGGGTGACTTGAAGCGAAAAATCTCTCCGTGTGTGTGTGCCGGGGAAATTGCGAGGCATTAATTGGTGGTTTCCGGACGAGACGGGGTTAAATGTGCAGGAAAAGGGGCCGACAGAAGCGACGTGCAGTATCTGTCATAGTGCAAAATGACCAGTCAGGACAGCAGCAGAGGCTCCAACATTAACCTTTCGAAGAAGAAAAGAAGTAACCTCACACGACAGAAACCAAAAAGGTGAAGGAGAGTTATTTTGTTCTTGCTTTGTTGTGGGAAATTCAACAAAACTAGATACAACTGCACAACAGGCATGTATTGACTCGTATAAAAGTTATTTCGTCAATATTCCCTCTTTAGGGACATGGTATTTGAGTGCAAAATGTCTTTTAAATGTTGTTTTTTGCAGCTAGACTGTATTTCTCAATATGGAGATCAGATCACCAGCATGCCGATTAATGCATTTTATTTCTTTGTATATCTTTCTCTGTATATATAAGATACTTGATTGCATACCTTGATTTGCACTCTTTGCAAACACACTGATTTGATCACAGACATTGTGTAAACTGACCACCGTGTGTCAGCCAGTGTGATCACTCTGGTTAAGCAGGAACGCCCCCTGCTGGTTACTCTGGATACTGTATCCTGTGGGGGAGGGCAAAAAGTAATTCCAATGCATCTCTTCCAATACATCTTCCCAATTAGAGACAGGGAAACAACATTGATGTTACGCGACATAATGCGTGATGTAATCAAGTTTACTCTATTTTTAATGTTTACTTTCATTTTATCATCTAAAAGTTCACACCACTGACTGCTTCTCTCCCCCAATAAAATTAATCATAAAACGTTATTGATCCTGGAGGGAAATTGCATTTGTTACATTGGTTCCTTTAGAACAAAAGTGCAATAACATTGCTCACCATAAGAAATATGCAACAAAAGATGAAATAAGAATTACAATAAACATAAAATGCAATATTGTACATGGATAAAATAGAACAGGGCTCTATTTGAAACTGCTATCCAAACAAAAACACCACATTATATAGATGTTATGTGTTATTTTTGATGCCAGGTAGGCATGTTGACCATATATGTACACATACAGGCATGTATATGCATAATGTGTTTAGAAATATACGTGTTTGGATTTGCACATTCTTTATTTTAAAGGTCTCAAATAAACATAGTTTTTAAAAATGTTTACATTTAAATGCATTAGGCAGATACTTACACTTACTTACTTATCCAAAGTGACAATTGAGGGACAGCGTTAGTGCTTTACAGTAGAACAGAAGTCTATGGCTGATACAAGAGCTTCAAGATAAGAAGTAAAATGAGAAGTGTGGATAGATGTTTTAGTAAAGAGGAGTCAGAGTAGGGTGAGGAGAGGTTCTGCTTTCAGATGAAGATATAAGGAATAAGACGATCTATCTAGTATGGTTGTATTATATATGGTCCGTGTTGTAAACGACTAGTTTTTGACAGGCGTAAAGCGGAACCAACGAGGAACTTTCTTTTTCCTGGGGACGGTAATTGCCGGCGGACCGGTCGGTGACTGCAGTACAAACACTTGCCCTTAAACTTGGATCCGGAGGAACTGGACTATAACTCAATTTCTATCCATTATTAAACAATAAGGACACGCCACCAACAACATGTCGCTTGCAGCTGAGGCTTTCGTGTCGCAGATCGCAGGTAATGTCTCGTCTTTAAGTCCAATACTGCTTAAAAAGACAGCTTTTACTGCTAACCTCAGCTAACAGCTACACCGTTGTATACATTTCCTTATATTACCTCCGCGCATTAAATGTGATTTGCTGTAAAAAGCTCATCTACGATCCTAACTGTGTCTGTCATTTCCACCTGTCTCTGTATGTGTCCTACACAGAGTTATGAGGGATAGAAATACTAATAATGTCAATAACGACCCATTTTTCACACAGACACACATCTAGCAGGTGAAAGCCTGTTAAAGCAGACACCATGAAGGGGGAGGCACTTGTGTTTGGTTGATGAAAATGCGATTTAAACCAGTGAATCGCGGTTGAATTATAAACAACTCGAACACCCACCGAACGTTCTTCTTCTCTGCTGCTCCTCGACCCCTTGCTCACTGCTGCCACTGTGGCAAACGATGGTACTGCACCACTAACGGCTTTTATGCGGCGATTGTAATTACACCATCAGGCCACTAGTGGTAGCTGTGAGCTTTTTGCCGTTTGAGAGGGGAGAGAAGAAATAGTAAGCCATTTTGGCTCATTGCATAGGTTGTCTATGATGTTATGACATTTACCTAGCACTCCACTGGCTTTAATCGTGTTTTATGACCTGGTGTGGACCTTCTTGGACTGTTTGAGGAAACTTCAATCTTCCATCTGAGGGGTTTTCGTTTCCAAATCCGTCAGTTTTACACTCTTGGGTGTGAGAAATGGGTCAGTGTCACAGCTGTGCTATACATAGGGATGTACAGTATAGCTTCTTTGCTTGTATAGGGTTGTATGTGATATTTTTATCAACTCTGATATAACTATGAGTGACCTGCATAGTTAGATCAGAAGGATTTTAACTTTTATTCTGATTTTATTATTTATTCTGAAACAGAACTCTGTCACATGACAAGCCCCTGTATAATCATTTGTCTGTGTGTTTGTGTGTCTTTTTGTGTGTCCGTTTATGACATTGACAGCTGCTGAGCCGTGGCCTGAAACTGCAACCTTGTACCAGCCGCTGAAGGGTAAGTCCGTGTTAGTCCAGCCAGGGGAAGCTGAATTCATTCTTATTACAGAAGCACGGCTGTCACTGCACGGTTCTTTACGTGACTGTGGTTTTGCCTTTACAGAGGATCAGATACTGCTGTCAGACTGTGCCTCATCTCTCGCTGTTCAGGTGAAGTTCTGTTCACGACACACATCTGCATCTGCTTATTGTTGTTTAATAAATGGCTTGAATAGATTTATTTCATGCTTTTGTACAGTAAAATTAGGGCATATTCTATTCTATTCTATTCTATTCTACTCTACAGGCCTACCTCAGGATGTGTGGTCTCCCAGTGAAGGTGGCTTACAGAGCAAATGCTGAGTTCATGTCACCCTCTGGTAATTAAACAAGTTGCTATGGATTTAGTTCTTCTCTTCCTGTCTATCATACATGAGTTCACTTTTTAAATCAAGAGTTTAAGATAGAGATAGTGCTGCCAATCCAAGGTGATGTATTGGAAATTCACTTGTATGTACATGCTCTTCATGACTTAATGGCCCATCTCTCTCTCTCTCTTTCTCTCTGTCTTTCTGTCTCCCTCTCTGCAGGCAAGATTCCCTTTATTCATGTAGGAAACCAGGTGGTGTCAGAACTGGGACCGATTGTGCAGTTCACTAAAGCAAAGGTGAGCATTGTTTATCTTATTACAACTGAAAATGCTTCTTATTCTCTTACATAATTACAATTAGTTTCATGTTGTGATTTTTCGTCATGAATGCAAATGTGGTTATTCTGAGTGTGTATCTGGTTCAGGGTCATTCTCTGAGCGACGGCTTAGATGATGTTCAGAGAGCTGAAATGAAAGCATACATGGAGCTGGTCAACAACATGTTGCTTACTGCTGAGGTACACACACACACACACACACAGCCATGCACATGCAAATGATCACTGATTTCCAAGACGATGAGACTTGCAGCCTAAATACTATTTCAATGTGATAACACCAGCACAGTTAAACGCAAGTGTTTTCAATAGTTATTGCTAATATTTCCTTCTCTCTACAGCTGTACATCCAGTGGTGTGACGACGCCACAGCTGCTGAGGTGTGTGCACTTAACTTTAAAACCGGAGAGCTGTTAATGGTAATTAAAGTCTTACTAATGACCTTTGTTGTTAATCATATGGGTATGCTTTGTGTAGATCACACGCACCAGATATAGCAGTCCTTACTCATGGCCTCTCAGTCACATCCTGGCCTATCAGAAACAGTGGGAGGTTCGCAAGAAGATGAATGCCATAGGCTGGGGAGGGAAAAGCCTGGAACAGGTCAGTATCCACCTCGCAGTGAATGCCTGATGTCTGTTCTGCTATTACAGATGTTTGGTTTTGTGTTGCACAGATGTTGGTATAATGAAAAAAAAAATCATGAATAACTGTTTTCCAGGTGTATGAGGATGTGAGTCAGTGCTGTCAGGCTCTGTCCCAGAGGCTGGGAACACAACCGTACTTCTTTAATAAACAGTAAGTATCTGTCTCTCTTCCCACGGGTTTTTACAGCAGCTTAATAACAAATCATCTTCAGGTTTGCTTATCGAGAGGGTGGCCTTCACCACTGTTGTCTATATTAACCTAAAACACAAGTTTTTCAAAAACCAGCAGAGTGGTGTTGAGGCTCAAACCAAAGAAAAAAAAACGAGTTGATAGATTGAACCAGAATATCCTGGGTCAGAATCCCTCATTAAGTAATTTATCCCCCTTGAGTTTGGTCCTCCTGCTTTTTGCTCAAAAGTTATCTGAAAGCCTTGATGATAAAGGCTCCTCCACTGCTGCCAAAACAAAATCAGTCTTTAGCACCACCTTGTGGTGCAGCAATGGAATCACCTAATAATGATAATAATAATAATAATAACAATAATACTACCTGACTGTTCCTCGTGGCAATGAATTGGTGGCCTTAAAGGTTACAGAACAATCTTGATTACCATAATGTAGATGAAAGATCATGTCCTAGCTTCTTTTTTATCCTTGAGTAAATGAAATTATCTTAATTTTCTATGATAAATGTCTGTGTGTGTCCTAGGCCTACAGAGCTGGATGCACTGGTGTTTGGCCACCTCTTCACAATAGTGACCACCAGGCTGACCAGCTCCGAGCTGGCAGAAAGGATCAAGAGCTACAGCAACCTGCTGTCCTTCTGCAGGCGCATCGAACAGACCTACTTTGAAGACAAGAGCTCCTGAAGCACTGATTAAAAAAAAAGTCTCTGTATAATCTTAAACATTCTGTCCTTCCCTCTGTCATTCCCTCACTGTAGCACAGAGAGCCTAAAACCTGCTTTCGTTCACACACCTGAATCTTGATGTCCTTACGCCCCCCCTGCTTTTTTTTTTGCTTTGTGCTTGTAAATTGTTGCATGCTGCTGATGAAGGTCCCGGGGGTTATGAGGCATCCGTTGCACCAGAGAACTTTTCTTTCGTTTCAGGTAGCGCCAACACCAAAGCATCTAGAAGTCACAGTGAAGATCCTCAGGCAGGTATTTGCAACATGCGTTTAAAACATTTTCCCCAGTCAAACGGAGTAAATGACGCTTGAACAGGAAGCCACCAAGCGAGTGAACGTGGAGACCTCTGTATTCCCAGTATCATGGGAATTAAATGACTGATACGACTTCACAGCTCCCAGAAGGAGGCTGGAAGTCGTGTTCAGCTGCAGATGGTCTGACAGGGACTCCGGCCCCAGGGCACTTCAGCAGGGCTCAGAAACAGACAGGGCTGCCTTCTGCTCTGACATGTATCATAGCGCACTCACAGACAGCCACAGACTCTCAGAGAGGTTTGGTACAAATATCAAAACCGTCTGACGTGGCTGCTGTGGCGCTCTGACTTTTGTTTTTTTTTCTTTATTTTCTTTGCCAGGAGCTTAACAAGCTTGTGAGAAAAGTGTTTGCAGTGTTGGCATACATGCTTTCTTTTCTGTACAAAAAAAAAAATCTCATGAACATAGTGAAGAAGATGTGTTTGTTTTTCCACTATTTTCTTTGTGTGAAAGTGCCTACAATATTAAAGTCATCGAACTCAACGTGAGCAAGTTTTTGTTTGTCAATGTCAGAATGTCTGATATTCCAGAAGATTGTAACATGTATGTGGAATCTATGCATTTGATTTTCATTGATAAATAACATACTTTAGTGTGAGCAATATTCATAACCAGTGCTGGTAAATAACAGGATTTAACACATTTAGAATACAATATATGAGCAACTTTGCATATAAGAGAAGATAAACAATAAGAAACATAACAACATAACAAATTACACTTTAGGGACTGTGCTTTGTAATCCTTGCTGGAGTAAAAGTAACCCCTATCAAAGCTTTTCACAACAGATTTATTCATCAATGAAGCACAACTGACATACACTGTCCTGATCTGACATTTCCATGGTTGAAGAAGCTGGGAAACGCTGCAAAACTGAGAAGCTCTTTCGAAATCTATTTTTAGGGCTGATGTTCAGCTCGGTTCATGGACTTGGCAAAGCGTTTCTGCCTCCAGGTCTCAGACAAGCTCAATGCTAATGTCTGATCACCTCTGACTACCCTCCACTCGGGCCCTGTGTGTGTGTATGTGTGAGACAGATGTGGTGAGGGTCTGTCTTCTTGGTTTCCTGTCAGGTCAGACGATGACCTGTGAACTTCCTGTTGCAGCAGCATCTTGAGCGATGACCTGCAGTGGTTGGGCGCTGCAGTTAGGGGTCATCGGCCAGAGAGCACAGTCAGACTGAAATAAACAAAGAGGTTCAGCTTGCGGACAAAGTTCAGCAGAGTCGGGTCATAACTTTGGACCCCTTCCAGAACACATGAGATGGAGTCTCAGGAGTCGCAGCCCAAAATTGGACTGCTTCTATTTAATCATCTCAATTCAGTTCAGTTCAGCCTTTTACAGGCTGAGCCTGATGTGTCTGGCTTGAGTGTGTGTGTGTGTGTGTTTGATGTAAGAGGTAAGTGATTTTATACATGCAGGATGAAGAGAAGAGGCACTGCCAGCTTTGAGATGTGTGTAAACAACTGGGTCTCTTTGATTCATGCTGAGATGTAAGCCTAATCATTGTATATTTTGTTGTCTTTCCCCAGAGTCTCCACAGGGTGTCAGAGTATTAACAATTGATGAATCATTTTTAAGAAAGTTAAGGCCCTTTAAACATATTAAGAAGCCCCAATCACATTTCATTAGGTATTTGATTTTGTTGGTATTCAAGCTCTTTCCAAACAGTTTAATTGCAAAAAGAGCGTGGTGCATTTATGGTGACATGATAATCAGGTAAATGTATAACGGACTAAAGATGTATTTTAAACTTTGCCTTTGGTTTAATTCATTCTTTAGGGCTTCTTGCAGATACCCTGTTCCACTTTATTGTGTATCTCACCCGGCAGTCTCCCATTCACTTCTAATCCATGTTTGTAATGAATGAGAAATTAAATTGACCGTCAACAACATCAGCAGAGTGTGAGAACTGTGAACTGTGCAGAGGAAAAGGGGCTGACAGGCTGACACTGGTTCAGCAGTCTCATGTAGCAGCAGTCAGAGCAGCTGAGCAGATTTCCCTGACTGACTTCATCCCGGCTCCCCGCAGGGAGCGAGCACAGGAGGAGCCACGGCAGCTCATCCGGCACCTCTCTGACCTTTCTGTTGTCCTGGCCTTCACCCGCTGAAGCGCCTCTCATCTCTTTGTCCAAACTCATGGCGGTTTGTTCATATGGGCGATTTGTGCCACACAGGGGGAGCTCCATAGAGAGGGGACTCCATAGCAGCTCCTGTGTGGACCAGGACAGACGTGTATCATCTGTCTGAGGAAGTTAGAAAATCATGAACTTTCCAAGAACCACACGCACAGCTGTCTAAAATTGGAAGTTGGCAAACAGTTCAATGACACAAGGATGAGGTGAGCAACAACCGGCTCAATCTGTTTTGCAAGTTTTGCAGGATTTTTGAGTTTACATAGATTATGTAACTATAAACTGATATATAAACTCGGATTTCAGGATTCATTATTTACACATGTAAATTGCTGTGTTTTCTAGATAAATTCATTATCAAAGTATAAAACATAGGAAGCGCTTGGAAACCATATACAACATAAGTGTCCAAAATGCAGCATGTAATAGCAGATACCGTCCAGCAGGGGGCAGCATGGTGATAGGAAAACTTTTTTCCTGCAGGGGTCTGCAAGTCCACTGACCTGCTGAGGAGGGCGAAACCAGTATGAGAAAAGCTTTTAGAAACTGGGAGGAAAAAAGTACAAGAACAAAGAATGAATGTGTGATCACAAATTTATTTGATGTTTTTTGTGGTTGGGGGTAAATATTAACAGACAAACCCTGCATGCAAGGAGAGTCACTATGACTTTAAACATTTTATGGAGATCTTGTTTTATACATCAATAGCTTCATCATCTGCCAGCCTGCTTCCACTGCAGCAGCAGTGACAAGAGAGACAACAACTCACAATCATGCAGTATCAATAAAATACACGGCCAGCATGAATAATAAGTGAAAAGAAAACACAAGAAACATTAAAAAGCGCTAATCTCTAGGCAAAGCAATTTATAGTTGATGAGCTTGAATAGTTGGAGTCTTTACTATCTGAACTCTTAAGAGCTGCATTTGATTCAGTGTCAAGTCACACTACTGGGCCCAGTGTGAGTTACTTGTGTTGCTGAGTAACAGTTTGACAGCTCAGCCCGAACCGTTTTGGTAAAAATGATGAAATTAATTAAAATCACTTCATCTTAATCAAAAATGGTGTCGAAAGCAAGCAAAAGATATTACGTAATAATGCTGAAATGGAGAGAAACTGAAAGTGTGCATTTCCGGCGATGAATTTAGAGTTGCCGGCTCAGGATTTGTCTCAGGTAGGTGTTCAGAAAACACAGGCAGGGACATGAAAGAGCAATGTGTGTGTGTGTGTGTGAGTGAGACAGACAGTGAAAGGGAGAGAGAGAGAGAGAGAGAGAGAGAGGGAGAGGTGGCAGTGGTAGTTGTGGTGGGGGTGTTGAAAGGCATGGAAAGGAGAGTTTTTGTGTTCATGAGAGTGGATGTGCGTATGTTCATGCACGGTGATGTAAAGTGTCAGATTAGACAACATGACTGGAGGCTGATAATTACACAGCATGATTATCAGAGTGAGTCATGATACATAATCTGGCCTTTCTAAACAGGGAGGGGAAGGGGGGGAAGCGAAAGAAGAATCTTTATTATATTGCTTGAGTGGGAGAGATGGTTTGTGTATATTTGTGCATATGGAGGTGCATGTTTCTAATTTGATCAAACCAAATGCAGTGAGACTATTGTGCTGTGACCCAGTGTATCAGCAGATGCTAATGAGGAGGGACAGTTTTAGTGATTTAGAAGCTCTGGGCATGCAGACACTGAGGTGTGTGTGTGTGGGTTTCATGAAATGTACCAGCATGTATTTCTACATGACGAAATCATTCTAACCCAACGAAAAAAGAAGATTTCATCAAGGTTTAGAGGCTGACTTGGCGGAATATGACATGACACAACCCCCCCCCGACATTCCCACCACCCCGCTGAGGCACGGCACGATGACAACGCTGCAGGAAACCCTGCCCTTCTTCTTCTCCTTCTTCTTGTTCTTCTTCTCCTCCTTCTTCTTCGTCTTCCCCTCCTTCTTCTTCTACCTCGCCTCGCGCACTCCTGGCAAGAACACAAAACCTGTTTGCAGGCGGCTCGTCTCAGTGAACAAAGCCAAATGAATCTTCTCACTGAGGGGCTTTGAACGCTTGTTAATACCCTTCACTCACGGGGAACAAGACAGAAAATCACGCTCTGAGCAGTTTAAAATGACACACAGGTGTAATTTTGTGAAACTACAGCCGAATGAATGTCCACGGAAAGCTTAATGTCTTATGACTGCATCAGTCATTTGTTCAGACATTTAAAACGCATGCATATTTCCCTCCTGGGGTTGAATAATTACTGGCTCTTATTAGTGTAACATCGCTGTATAATTGTGAGTGTTTACTTTATTGTAGATAAAAAAAAGCTGAAGGGCACACCAAGTTCAGTTTGTTTGTCACAACCAGAAAATCGTTTTTTCTGCTTGGGAAAAAAATAAAAAAAATAAACCTCAGATGTCATGAAAGATACTGACAAACAGCATTATGGGAAATATAAGGTAGCCTGGTTGTAAAGCCACTCCAGGCATTAAATGTCAGGCTCTTGCAATGTGACATCAATTCCCTGTAGCACCATTTTAATATAAATTGACGTGATTCACTTCTGAACACAAGTCTGCGTGATGCATGGAATAGTAAAAAGCAGCTGGCATCACATATAGGAAATGGTTTCAGGAGCAGGGCAGACTGTTGCCTCACAGCTAAACAGTGCTGGGTTTAACCCTAGGGTGGACTGAGAACATGCATGCTCACTCTGTGTCTGAGGGGACTCTGGGTACCCTGGTTCTCTCCCATATGCATGTTTTGGTAGATTAGAGACTGTGAATTGGCCCGATGTGAGTGTAAGAGTGAATGATGTGTGTTGGATAGACCCCCAGTGACAGGATTGAGGTATAATGTTGGTGAGATGGAGAAAATGAGATAACAATGACTAGAATATCAGAGGGTCCACCCAGGGCAGATAATATCAACAAAATGTGCACTTTTTTTACCGAACATGTGGAAGGATGAAAGCAATAAATCAAATGCATCTTTGCATCATTATTACGGACCAGAGGCACTTACTGTGCCATCCTTTTCAGGAGGTTTCTGTCTGGCTGCCAGAGAGCCACGGTGCCCGTCCTCAGACATTCGACTGCAGCAGAAGTTGATGTTAACTAAACAGTGTTGGGAAGGCAGCGGGGTTTCCTCCTGCGTGGATTAAAAAAAAAACCCCACAGCCCTCTTGCCAGGCACAAACACACTGGAACCATTTAGAGGCAATTTATAAGAAGACTAACTGTTGTTTATGTCGCCTCAGTGTTAGCAGATGTGTTTGCATATTGGAAATGTGATCGTACTGGGTTGTTGTGTGTGGAGTTTGGCTTAAAGCCGGTGCCGCCTCTTACTAGAGCTGAAACTCCATCATGTAAGGGACTGAACTGTCGAGGCCTACAGACTGTTAATAGCGAATGCAGTGACTTATTTCTTAACTGTCTGACAGGTTATCTAAATAGAATAGAATAGAATAGGCCTTCAATTGTACCGCAATGGGGACATTTCAAGTTCAAAGATCACCTTAGGCATGAGTGCTGCTCTGGTTTAGTTCAGTATCCAAGTCAGAATCAGTTTTATTTCCAGGTTATTCAACTCTAGGACTCTAGGACTACGATGAATTTGACTTGGTGTTTAGTGCATGACTTACCCTTACTAACCCACTTACCCCTTACTAACCCTAACCCTAACCCACTTAATTCAAGCAGATTTCACTATACAAATCATACTCCACTGGCTATGATGTATGAGTATCAAGAAAGATTGGAAAATATAACTTAAGTGAAGGATTTGTACATAATATATACACAATACGCTTACTCTGACACTCCAGTGCACATAGGGTGATGACAGAGAACACCTTGGAGACACACACACACACACACACACACACACACACACACACACACACACACACACACACACACACTCACACACACACACCATAACTCTCATTCTCACGCTTAGGGGAAATCAACCTAAACATGCATGTTTTTTAACTTAATGTTTTTGGATAAGACACACGTGGTGTAAACATGCAAATTCTACGCTGATAGGCTGTCGGTCTGACCAGGAGTTGAACCCCAGCACCTTTGTGCTGGTGCTAATCACTGACTCTATACATGCCAGATACGTGAAGAACTGCGCAAAATGCACAGATGTGTGCAAATGGGTGTAGTGCAATGATGTGTCTAAATTCATGTCAGATGCTGGAGGATTAACACATTCGCTGCGACTGTAGTACAGATACAATGCAGAGAGGAAAATGCTGTCCATTTTCCTGTGTTAAATCCATCTGTATGTCTGTGCATGTATTTACACATACATCTGTATGTATATATCTTGCGTAAAGGGGGCAGACAACACAAACAGAGATCAGAGGAAACCACACTCAAACATTGCTTGCCTATGTATAGAGGAGCAGTTCTACCATGGTGTTTGTGCCTCCCCATGTGTGGTCTGCTTGTGTGTGTGTGTATAGATGGAAATTATACCTGGAAGCATGTGTGTCTCCATCATCAGGCTTACTCTACAATACAATACTAGCAGATTAGGGTTGAAATTAGCTGCATGTCTCTAATCCTCTCTCACAGAACGGCCGCTTGTGCTTACACACACACACATAGTACAAACACACAATCAAAGACCACCTCATGTTTTTCACGTTTTCTAGTGGAGCGTGTTGCTTCCCTGTCTAAAAAGTTGCTGTGCTGCAGCCGACTTTTACATGTCGGAAAAGGACCGTTAGATTTTATTCAGACAGCCTTTAACATTTAAAGTTGTCAGACTCATATCCCTGAGCTTTGCATATCGTAAGTCACAATTTCCCATAGAGAGCAGTGTGTTTTATATTCATCTGTTAAGAATAAATACTAAATGTCCTCTGTTGCCCCCACAAGTGTCTGTCAAGGAGCTGTTGAGAGAGGCATCGAGGGGAACACAATGCACAATGTCAGTGCTCTGGAAGTGTGTTCACACAGATAGAAATGTAGCTCTTCATCCAGTCAGGTGAAGGGAAGGGTACAACCTTTTTTTCTTCTCTTGAAATTATGACAGCATAAGTGAGTCAAAGCTGTACATGCAGGTTCTCACTCACCAAGATATACACGTTGAGGGTACAAATTCTAGGGCAAAAAAAATGGAAAAAGAAAGAAGAGAGAGGCAAATACGTTGGATTTGAGCCCGGAGTCAGTGTTGGAAATCTTCCACCAAAGCCGAGGGGCTCCGTTCCAAATCACTTTAAAACCATCGGGTACGTCAGCTGTCAGCTGATGATTTTCTGCCAGCGTAGTATTACTGTGAAGTCACTCACTAACTACAGCCCTGATTTATGATGAGCCTTGCGGTCGAGACAGCCATTACTTTGCTTGTTTCTAAGAGGAATCGTGGTGTCATTTCGAGTCAGCATGGCCCATTTACATCCACCCGGGTCTGGTTTACAGTACAATCAGTGACTGAGCTACAGGGTCCACATATGTAAACTGAGCTGTACATTTAGCCAAATTATGTCCCAAAAATATGACTGTTTAGAACAAACTGAGTGTACAGACGCCTGGCAGAGGATTGGATTATCCTGAGTGGTTTTGATACTTCCTGCGGCATTAAATCTTGTCATCGTCAATCTTGCCAACAAACATGCTGCCTAGAGATGAGGGAGGTTTCATACTTTGTTTGGTTTCATAGGTTTCATAGACTTGGATAGAGCATAATCTGAATTAAATGACAGTTTTCAAGTTGTCGCAGCACTAAAAAAATTGAGCATCTCTTCCACTATTTGAGTTGGAATGTGGGGCTTCGTAAACCACAGAAAGACAATATCTCGTCAATTCATTTTGAGATCAAACTTATCAAGACAGTCCATTGATTTAAAGACAAAATGCAAATTAAACTGCAGGAAACGCATAAAGGATCCAAAATATTCAACATAATCACACCTGAGAAAGGAATTAATGTCAGTCTATGATTTCCCTTTGAATAAAGAAGAAATTTTATAGCTGCTGTGTGTATAATCTGAAACTTCTACTCTCATAGTAACATAAAAAGGGATACCGTGACAGTGATGTGCATTAATAAACCCCTAATTTCCATCCACAAAAAATTATCCTACTGGTAATAATGAGCTGAACGGTCTGATAACACACTGTCATTGTGCCATCTGAATAACTTCAAAGGTGCAATGACAACATGGTTATGAGCCGCCAAGTCGATGCAGAGAGGAAAAGAAAATTATGAGAAAAAAAAAAGTATTAACAGACTAGATGCTAACATAACTGCAAGCCTGATCATCAGAAACCCCAGTGAACCACCCATGAACGCTCCTTAAAGAAGGCTCTAGTCTGGGCTGTTTAGAGCAGAGAAGCCTTTAGCCCTGCGGTTCAAAGCGCTGCATGGATGTAAGAATAAAGTTGGTGAGACAACATCGTATTTTTAAAGACAATTTCCTGGTGGGGAAAACTCCTCCTGTGATGTCGGCTGACTGACAGAAAGCACAGGGTAACCTGATGTACGTGTTGGTATGCAGAAGCGTGTGCGTTCGAAGTGATGGTTTACTCCGCTCTGGATTTTAATACTAAACAGCAGCGGAGAGCTTCTTCTGAAGTAGGGAAAATGAGTCTTCACTGACAAGAGCACAGAAAAACTGCAGCAGAGAGGAGAAACTACAAGAAACTAGAGTGAGGAGGAACACATTCAACCTGTTCCCCAACCTAAGAAACTAAACACTCTGCAGTTTGTTTAAGGCATCCGTCCTATCCATCCATCCATTATCTTACCTGTTTTGTACCATACTGTTATCAAAGGGGTATGCTGGATAGTGCACATAGAGTGGAGGCAAGGAATGCAGGGTTTAATGCAACCTGATATGCATGATTGATTTTGGACATGGGGAGAACATGCACAACTCCACATGGGATGGCCCTTGGCCTGACCAGGCAGCAGAACCCAGGACCTTCTTGCTTCGCGGTCAGAGTGCTAACCACCCATGCACCGTGTTAAGATAACGTCTGTCGGGAGGTGAAAGAGGTTCGTGGAGAAGCACACAGCTGTGACGGAGAGAGATCAAGTCACGTGAAGCCACATGTTTTAAATGTTAGTTAATGTTGTTCAACTGTAATCTGAGGTGTGTTTCATTTCCTGTAGCTGTCACTCTCTCTCCAATGACCTCACTCTAAGGGTGTGTGTGTGTGTGTGTGTCTGTGTGTGGAGGCCCTCCATGACCAGAGGGCTTAAGTTGCCTCAGAGACCCCGGCACCATGTAATCTCACACACACGCACACACACACATGCACACACACACAGACATACACACACAGATGTGGTTTGAAATGTAATGGTCATGTGATACTTAAAGAATGTATGTGTGTGTGTGTAGGACACTACGTGCATGTGTATGCACACTAAACATTGAGCTACACTGCTATTTTTACTGATTAGAGGTTGTTCATAATGAGACCTATTAACACCAGACCTTAAACACACATTCTGCGCTTTCACACAGACACACACACACCCACCCACCCAGCCAGCCACACACACACACACACAGAAAATTCTACAAACACATGCTCTTTGTCTAGTCAAAGGCAGTTTTTCTTTCTATTCACTTTTTATTTGCTCCTCTCTTTATTTCCCCACAATAATTGTGCAAACAGATTGATGTGAATAATGGTTATGCACACATGAAAACACCTTGTATCATGTCTGGGAACTTCTAAAAGAAGAAGAATCATCTGAAGTGTGGTTTGCTGTGCACGCTCGGTTCTGTCTCCTGCTGCGCTGGTTTGTGCATGTTGACAAATCAAATAACATCAAACTCCTTTATTTTCTGGTCTTCCCTTATTTCTGGTTTCAGGCTTTACACTCGACACACACACACACAATATAAACATAAATATAAAGCTTATATCCTATAGAAATATTTGCCTGCATTTAAGGGAAGTTGCTGCTGTGCTTCTTTGTGTTTCAGTGCTGTGTGTGTTTCCTTTTCATAGCTGTGCTGGCTGTGTTCAACACAGCTGGAAAAACAGTGTGTGTGTGTGTGTGTGTGTGTGTGTGTGTGTGTGTGAGTGTGTGTATGCGTATGTGTGTATATGTGTGTGTGTTTCTGTGTGATGTTTACTAGAACCATGAGAGCCCAAAGTGAAAGTGTGTGTGCTTGGGTGTGGAAGAATGTGTTTCTCATGTACTTGTCATGTCCATACACTGCACAGCACACTGACGTCTGTGCATTTAGGTGGTGCTCTGTTTCACATCTTTTTTTTCCCCTCCCTCTCTCTTTCATGTTCTTCTCTTCCATATTGCTTTTATCCAATCCCTCCAAAACATATTTGTTCCCAGTGATGTGCTCTGCATTACTAAACCCATTTTCCCATCAATGGTCTGCGATTCTTTAGATAACTGGCCAAAAATGTTCTTCATTCATGTTATTTATTCATCCTTTTAAAAGAACAGAACTTAGAAGAAAGTAGTGTCTCTACCTGAATAAATCATTCTCTTCCTGCTGTGCATTGAAAAGGTTTTTGTCCTGAAACTAATGAAGTAGATTTAGCGATGCGTCAGTGAAACAACATTTTTAAAAGCTCTTAAAATTTCAGAGGGTTGCTCCTCAGAAACATGACATATGTGGCTTTCATTGAGCAGCGACAAATCTCTCACCCGTCCCGTCACGCCCCAGAGGCCTGGGTCAACTCATGTGTGAATGTTAGAAACACTTCACACCCTACAGACTGGCCCTCGTAACCAGGGCCACGACTTGAACAGAAAAATCGGATAAATATTGCAAATAAATATAGTCAAAAGAAGAGTCTGCACAATGGAGAAAAGGAGATTGACAACAGTGACACGTTGATGAGGAGATAACACTGTCACTGGCGACTGCCCGAGGGCCTCTGGGGTTTGCATGTTTTACCTGTGTCTCAGTGGGTTTTCTCCAGCTACTCAGGTTTTCCCCCACAGTCCAAAAGAAATTCAGGATGCGGTCGATTGGAGGCTCTAAATTGCCCCAAGGTATAAGTGTGAAAGTGAATCATGTGTGTGTGTGTGTGTGTGTGTGTGTAGTGGAATGGTCTGGCGACTTGTCTACTGTGTATTCCCTGCTTTTCTGTCTGTGAGCTGGCGATAGATGGTAACAGGCCCCCAGGACACCATTAAGGTACAAAGCAGGTAACATAACAGACGGATGGTTCCGAGTGCACTTGAAAGAGACGAAATACATGCATGTTTTCCAAAATCTTGAAAGAGCAGCTTTAAACTTATTTCTGATGCACCTTGGATCAGTGTTCAAGTCCTCTCTGCAGGAATATATCTGGCATATAAACATTTGAGATGTCTCGCATGTATCTCAAGTCAAGTTTTGCATTTTATCGAAGGAAGCAAACAAATTCCAAACTCTCAAAAAGCCTTGTCCCAAGGTAAAAAAAAACACTTAAGTTGAACACTCAAAGCATGCACACACGCACGCACATACACACACACACACACACACACACACACACACACACACACACACACAGTGATTGCCAGTGGACAACTATTGAAGCAAATGATGCTTGTATCATTTTTTTTATCCCAGACATTAAACAGATTCATCTGTCGACAGATTGAAATGATCCATGGCAGATCATTAAGATTGACATTGAGCAAGACCAAACCTCATTCAAACTATTAAAAAAACATAGTAGTTTAATTTAATAAAACAAATAAACCTCTAACAATGGCATCTCTGATTTGCTGCCATTTTGTCTTAGCTCTTGTGGTTGGTCTTGATCTTCCCTTTTGTAGACAATCTATGAAACTTCTCCTTCTCGTAAACACAAAGTGGGCAGTGGTCCAGAAAAATCCAAATGATGCTAACTATCCAGATCCTCTTAATGATGTTAATGTCATTATTTCTATGGAAGATTAATGAGAGCTATTTATAGCTCATTAATCCATATTGAGTAGGACTGCAGATTAATTTGTTAATCACGTATCAAATATGACTGCTGCTCCCGGCCACTGACTAAAGTCTTATCCCTCTGGGTGTGTGTATGTGTGTGTGTGTGTGTGTGTGTGTGTGTGTGTGTGTGTGTGTGTGTGTGTTAATGCTCCTGCCCTGGTGCACTGGAAACCCTACGTAGTGCCTCTCCTTTGTTTTTTTTTCTGTCTACCTTCCCATCATGCCTGCTGATCGTCTCCTGTGTGTGATTAGCCCCTTTTGCCCAGAGCCGGTCGCCCGGAGACATCGGGCCTTGGCGCTGAAATCCAATCCTTCCGCCTCTGTTGCTCCAGAAATAGCGAGCAGGTCTAGGTGAACTTGTCAGGCTTTTTTGCTTTGCTAAGTGGGTGTTGCCTTTTGGCCTCATTGCCTCCCCTCACTCTGCTTGTTCCGTTTCATTTGTTATGTGTGACTGAGCGGCGAGCGGGATCTTATTAAGGAATAGTTTCCTCCTCAAAAAGACATCAACCGCTGTCTTTCTTTCGTCCACAGAGTCTGGTGATAAAAGTAATCACTGGCACTCATTAGTTTGTCGTTACACAGTGTGTTCCCTTTCAGATATGTGCATTTGGCTGCAAAAAGATCTGTTTTTTCAACAATAAGAAACTTTATCTTAAAAGTATAAAAATATGCCACTGTATTGTCAACATAGACAAGACAGATCTTTTCTGTTAGGTGTTTTTTTCCCTTTGTACAGAGAACAGAGAGACATACGGACAAATCAGAATCCCTGAACCGTCATTTGTGTTAGTTTGTTCTTTATTTTGAGCCATCTTTGAACAGCCAATGTCCAATTACTTCTGTCAAAATAACTGCATCAATAGAGCTGAGCGGTACTCATTGGCATAAGTGGATGTAGTGTTGGATAACTTACTTCACTTAAACAAAGTCCAAGTCCAAGTTTGCATCTTCTCCCTTTGTCTGTGTGTGCTTTCTCAGGATCCTTCAATTTCTTCCAGCTGTCCAATAACATGCATGTTCAGGTTAGCTTAAGCCTCTAGAATTGCCCCTAGATGTGAATGTGACAGCATTTATGTACAAAAGCGGCTTTAAAAATAGATGGCTGGATCATTTTAGTAAACATTAAAAATTCAAGGCTGAGCAACAACATTTTATTTGTGAAATTTACTTCACAGATTATCAAACTGGATGCTGGTCATAAGATGTGAGACTCCCAAGGATAAAGTATTCCTGACAAAAATAAAAGTGAGCACCCTGTTACTGGAACTGTATTGTGAATTATGCGTATGCAGGGTGTTTTACACACCATCAGCTCCAACAAAAATAAAATCTCGAGTTGTCCTTTAACCCCCAAATCTCTTCAGCCTTATAATTTTATGAATCCTTTGTCTATAGATGATGAAAAACAGAGCAGGTCTTATGGCTCGTGCAGCACTTTACTGTAATCCCACGCCTCTAGATGGGGAGGGGGCTTTTGTGCATGTGGACATTAGCACTGGCTTAACCCTATCACAATCAATTTTCTGTGGCGTTCTGAGAAATACTGCTTAGGGTGCAACAGTAGTGGGGGGTGTTGGGAGATAGAGTGGATGAGGGGGGTGTTCAAACACCAAATCCAAGGGGAGAAATAGGGAGACAATCACAGAGAGAGAGAGAGAGAGAGAGAGAGAGAGAGAGAGAGAGAGAGAGTGAGAGAGAGATTTCCTGTCCCTCGCCAGAGACTCTGACTGGTGTTCCTAATAACAAACTTAAAGCCGCCCTCCTCCTCACCCCTCCCCTTTTCACAGACATGAGCGCAGATCATCCCACTGCGCTTTAAACACACACTCCTCTCAGATTAACACACACACACACACACACACACACACACACACACACACACACTCCAGATGCTGTTGTCGCCTGGAGTAAAGCCAATGTTAGACCCCCCACCGTCTCCTCTGATTACGACTGGACGTCATCCTCTTTCTACCTGCAGGCATCTCCTGACCTTTTCCTAGTTGTGGGGACTGGAGATGGTGACACTGCACAGGCCCAGAATGAATGCATAGATAACACAACAACAACAACAACAAAAAACACACTGAAGACAATTTTGGAAACACGTGGGAAGTTTTAGAACCTCAGGAGATTATAAAACATGCTAGATCGCAGCTGTAATGGAAATTTGTGTATTCGCATATTCCTGAATTCCCTTGCGACCACGGTCTTTAAGTTGTTACAGTTTCAGATCCAGACAGAACCAGCTCTGACATCTGAACACCTGGCCTGTCTCCCCAAGATAGTTGCAACTTTCAGTAGCTGTTACCTTCTTTGCAAAGAATAAACATAAAAAAAGACATCCTGACTGCGTGAAGTTATCTCAGAATTTCCACCACACAGTAAACATGAAGGATGTGATATGTTAAAATTTTAATCTCGAACATAACTACTGAACATTTTCATGTCACTGCAGTCCATCAACAGTGGAAGTTTCTTCTGCTGAAACTCTTGATTTGACATAGCAAAATAAAACATTCGCTGGTTACGTTCCCTGGGTAAAAATTTGATTCTCTGGCCTCTCCACGTTTGTTTGCATTGGGAAAGTGAAACGTGAGAGGAGCGGCTGGTTCACAGGTGACCTCTGACCTGTGCCAATCACTCGCTAAACGCCCTTTGGGACCCTCTACACCCACCCAACGTCAAAACAAGACCTCGTAGGGAAGATATTATATTGGAACTGAAAAGACAAAAACTGTTTGGAATTAAAGCTCGTCACAAATTGCACAGATGGATAATCCAATTTCTGAAAATGAATGGAAGACAAACAGCCTTTTTTTCCTTTTTCTCCTTCTTGTTCTTCTTCTTCACGTCAGCAACACATTTTGCGTGAACTTTTGGTCGTCTTCCCATGAAATCGAGCGAGTCATAACGAGCACACATGAGCACAGTACGGCCTTTCACCTCTCACGCCTCCGTCTGGACATAGCCTTCGGACACAAAATAAATCGCGCCTGCTCAGGCAGAGACGTGGCCGGGGTGCGTGGTTGTCATAACAGACCGCTGCGATCGGTGATGGGACCCCTGGGTCGCTGCGCTGCTTTTTGTTTTTACGAATACAGATGTTGTGAGGGGGAGGACGAATAATTATTCTTTCTCAGTAGAACTTGGTGCGGACAACTGGGGGCATTTCATAATAGATTAATTTTTTATCCGCTATCCCAAATAAAGTTTTAGAGGTCAGGAATGAATCTCCAATTCCCATAAAGGTGTGTGTGTGGTTGTATCAAAGATAAATAAAACCAGAATGGAATAATTAGTAAGTGAACTGTATGTTCCTCAGCTTTAGTAGAAACATCCGTCTCTTACACACAGTGGTGAGCCTCGCCTCCGCCTCAGCCTCCATTCATGATCTCATCACCTGAAATAACCCAAACAGTGCTCAAGCATTTGTTTACATACATCCATGAAAATTATGAAGCAAAATTGAATTTGGTGTATCGTGTTGGTTCCAGGGTTTGTCTCCTGGGTCAGACTAATGGCTCCTGGTCAGTTGTTATTCACACTATTATTATTCTATAATTTATTTAGTTATTTCTTCTTCTTCTTGCTCCTCCATAAGTTTTTTGGTGTTTTTTTCTGAATGGTGAAGCAATCAAAATGTTCAGCTTTCAAAGGATGTGGCTGGTAACGCTTTTTTGTTTCTGTCTTTTATACTTCATTTTCAGCTCTCTATGAAAATAATTTTCCATTTGCAATGAATGAGAATCTTCAAATCTTCATGTTTCAGCTCTAGGATAAATTATTCCTTTATTCGTCTCACAATTGGGGAATTTCAACATCGGCTTTAATGTAACATTTCCTGCAGGAAATGCAATTTTGTAGCATTGTAATGTAACAAAGTACTTCCAAATAACAGTAACTAGTCATATATTATGCTTAAAGCTATAAAAAAAAATAGCTCAGCCCTGTTTTTGAGAATGTATTCATATTTTATCACTTTAAAGTACAGCATATAACCGTGCCCACTGGCTGTTTATCTAACTGCATACCACAAAAATCTACCTGAACCAAGTGAAACCAACAACTACAGCTCTGACAGCTCTCTGTTTTTTTTTTTATCCTGCGTGCCTGAGTGTTGAATATTTCCTCTTTTTTTTTCATACTTGCCCTGGGGATTGCCACAAAGGCATAAAATGCAAAGCCTCTATAAAGTAACAAGTATTAACTGTAGGGAGAGATAGAGGTGAGGATTTGAGTAAAAGGGAAGGCAGAGAATGAGGATTTGTAGCATGTGAAGGTTGGCTTGAAAGCTGTATCAACCTCTCAGCTCAACTGTTTTGCAACAGAAATCCCACATAATGGAGTCTTGACTCCAAACACCAGGGATAGAAAGCGAGCGGAGGAGTCAAACACACCCAGATGAGTTTTTTTGAGTATGAGCCGGGTGTGTCCAGCATTAATTTATTGACAAAATGATCCACTGATAACCTACACAGAAAATTGAGCTAAGCTGAGCAAATAGATAAAGATGGGAATAATTTGAACATCAGAGCAGAGATGCAGCTGAAATTAAAAAGTAAATTATTACAGCCGAAGGGAGTTTGTTGCACAAGCAGACGGTCTTGGGGGAGATTCATGCCTAAAGAAATCACAAGGCACAGAAGGCAGAGCGTGAACCAAAAAGAGTCGATCAGGAAAATGTGACTAGAACCGAGACAATAAAGCTCTATCCCTGCTTATCAAGCAGGAAAAAGGTGCAACCCAGGTGTAACTAAAAACATGAACTAGGCGCGACTGGAAATTATGCCCCACCGAAGACTAATGAGCCAATGGAACATGAATGATGGCATAGTGGAAAAAAAAAGTTTATTTCTTCTTAAAAAAAAAAGTTTCATTGCTAATACTGGAAAGCTGAGGATGACAAAAGTCAGCTGGGTTAGTCGCCTGAGGAGAATGCATTTCTGTAGTAAATTCAATCCTCCAATCACTTGTTTTGATTAGTGGTGATCATACACTCATTTCTGGAGCACGAAACACCAGTATCAGAAATACAGTTATCTTAGGTTTAGACGTCAGACTTACTTGAAACACAGTGGAATGGTGGTTAATATTGCTGCCCTCACTGTGAGTTTGCATGTTCTTTTCTTTCTTCCCACAGGCCAAAAACATATATGTTTAGGTCGTTTGGAGACTCTAAATTGCCTCAAGGTGTGAATGTGAAATTGTCCATGTCCAGGGTGTACTCCTGGCCTGTGTGACTGTGAATAGGAACACCCCTGCGGCGACACTGTTTTGTTAAATTGGCCTTTTAGCCCATTTTCACACATATTCCATCAATGATTTTTCTCTTGTGTAAGTGTCTGCTAAATGCAAATGCAGATGAATTTACACTGGAGCATCTTTCACTTTGAAGGCAAAAGTGTCTGTGTTGGGACACATAGGCATGAGACTCGAAAGAGGCAAAAATAGTCTCACAGCCATCCACGACTACGGTGAAATTAAAGAGGGGATGGAGAAAAAAAACAGCCTCAATTAACAGCGAAAAATGCAAGTGACTCTAGGCAGATCAGAGGTGTTCTTAAGAGATTTTGCAGCGTGAAAGTGAAAGGAGCATCCGAATCTCCTCTCTGTGTAATCCTGTTTCTCCATCTGTCTGTCGTGCATGGCTGAATCGTGTCTCTGCTGCACCCAAGAATCCCATTACAGGATAACCTGCGCGCGAAAAGATATTGCGCATTGATTTCATTAGAAAAACCACCATCGACTTAATGGATTTCGGGTTCAGACGATAACAGTTTAGTCCCCCCAAACGTATTGCCTGACTCTGATGAATCCCGAGTCTGTCTAATTCTGATCTTCCTGGTGATCTTTGGGAATATGCCACACAATGGCTTGAAATGTGGGACTCAGCATTTCTGGTTCTAATCATTAAGTTCACTGAATAGAGAAGGGAAACTGCAAGCGACGGGGAAACACCCAGAAAAGAGTGGGAGATGGACTGAGGCGCAGAGCGAGGAGAGGGTTAATTCATGTCACAAGGCCACCGAAGGACAAAGGAGAAAAACGAGCCAAAGTAAGATAAGAAAGCTGCTCTCAATTTATGTTTTAAGGCTTCTTTCTTTTTTCCAAGACTTTCATGGTAATTTTATTTAATCATCAAATAATTATACCACCGGATCACATCTCAGTAATTCAATTCTAAATTTATACTAATAACACTTAATATTTTATTGAATTTAAATTAGACTAAGCACATCCCATGTCTCTTTCGCTCTGAAGCTAAAGTCGCAGCGGCACTGACAGACTGTCTGTTATCATAGCTGTTAAAGTCAACAAAATACTACCAGAAATGACGGCCACATTTAGAATCACAGAAACACACAGAGAAAAAACAAACAAACTAACATGCTGCACCCCATCTGTCGGCAAGTTGCAAACGTTAAAAGGAGGCAGGATGGATGAAGCAATATCTCGCAAGAAAGGATGATTTTAAAGCGTAATCTGAGGGAATCTTTGTGTTCCTACCATCTCCGGTGTACATGGACAACCACTAAGGATATATGGTGGATGTATGTGAATCCACCACTGGCACTGTCATTGTAATTGGACAAGCTATATGAGATGAATAGCTATTAATGGCATAATTTATGGCAAGCCTCCAAACACTGTCAGACGTACTTTTTCACCCACTTACAAGCCAACAGACCCCATATGAACCGCT
The DNA here is from genome assembly GCA_029224185.1 of Karalla daura. Lineage (NCBI taxonomy): Eukaryota > Metazoa > Chordata > Actinopteri > Chaetodontiformes > Leiognathidae > Karalla > Karalla daura. The sequence continues at coordinate 18,170,532 of CM055200.1, read as the reverse complement.
TCTTTGAGCCTTGTGTTTCTACTGTTGCACCATATTTACACTGTTGGCTTCCTGTTTGATTTCTCCTTTTTAACTCTTTGATGTTCGACAAGAGCATGCACAGTGTGCGGATGGATAACGCTATTGCCTCAAAGCAGAGAGGGCCCGGGCTCTTTTGCGCAGAGTTTGCATGTTTTCCCACGTCTCCAAGGGTTTCGCATGGGCGTTATTGTTTCCCACCATTGAGGTTGATCTGACTCAAAATTGCCCCTGTGTGTGATATCTTGTGACCTGTTGTAAGGATTTTAAAGGATTCTGATGATCTTTAGTGTCATTTTTTTCTGTTTATTCGGATATGTAGAAGAATATTAATGTTGCTTCCCTCTCACTGAGGTGTATAGAAATTAAAGGAAATAACAGCAACTGTTGTGCACTTATTGCAGAAGCAGAGGTCTTCACCTTATGTGTGACGGAAGAACCAAGTGCAACTGGTTAAAGCAAATCAAGAAAATGGATGGACCACCTCCACCTCCTTCACGTCCAGCTCACTCTTTGTGTGTCATTTTCTGTCCATTTACTCTACAGTTTTGTAGTCAAATTCTTCTCACCTACTGGTATGAATCACTCATTCCTGTCTTGTGAATCACACAGAGTGACCAACAGGACTCTCAGCAAAAAAAAAGAAAAAGGCAGCAGTGACGATGAAGGGAATTTTCTTTTGTCGCAGCTGGGTCCGAGGAATTCTTCTGCTGTGCTGGGTCTCGGCGACTTCCTCCTATTGAAACAGTAGCAGCGTGTATGACAGTGTTAGACCGAGTGTGGTGGAGCCCTGTGACCTCTGACTTCCTGTTGAACCGGGGGAAACTTGAAACTTGCAGCTGGACAGCCGTCCTTTAACCCCTCCACAACAATGCTGCTACTCCGCTCCGCTTCATTGTGTGCACTGCCAGTGAAGTTCAGAATGAATGGAAGTTGTCCAAAAGCCGTTATAGCCTCATTTTTTCAAATTTAATTTTTCGTCCACTCGCTTCCTGGTTTGTTTTTGTTAATCACAGTATAATGAGAAGAAAAAAGCAGTTCTACCACTTGAGCCAAACTCAACAGGCAGCAGATCTTGAGTCTGTTGTCCCTTAGCGGCATGCAGCACAGTTGCAGTTTTTTTTTTTAACATCCTTTAATATATTTTATATTCTAAGTGAAACCATGAAGCATAAGAACATGAGAAATTTCGCCAGCACCGTTCATGCTCCCCTGTGGATGAACCACGTCAGAGGAACATGACAAAAGAAATGAAACACAACACAACACATGATTTCATGATATTCCACTCACCAGCTGCTTTCTGTCGTGTCCCAACCTATTGTCCTGTGATTGGCAAGAAGCAAGTGCTGCAGTTGCCATGGAAAGACTTTTTGACTGACGTGAGGTAAAAGAGGTGCAAGATTTGTATTGAGTGACTGTAGATTATATTAAAAAAAAGTCCTGTGGGAAAGTCAGTTTTAATTTCACATTTCAACACATTTTCATTCATTTTCAGTCATTATTACACTATTTTGTACGTATTGGGTGTTTGGGGTAGGATAATGGCGTGGGATTATTTTCATGCAGGGCATCTCATTCCCATTAGAAAGTGATGAGATCTGATGAGAAAAGGTCACTATATATTTTTAAATGAACTGCAATAATGTGAGCACTACTAAACTCCTCCAGACATAACTCATCAGTAAAGGTAAACATGCAGAGAGGGAGAGACAATGGCTGCAAAACACATGCACAGCCACACGTGCATGCCCACACACACACACACACACACACACACACACACACACACACACACACACACTCACAGATTAGAGGATACTTGGAGGAAGCGGAGGGTTGTTGCTAGGGAAACCAGGGGAAGGACTGGCGAGACCTGATTAAGGGTTGGTAGATAAGATTAACTGTTTTATGAGATTAAGTGTTTTTCTGTTCTCTCTCTCTCTCTCTCTCTCTCTCTCTCTCTCTCTCTCTCTCTCTCTCTCTCTCTCTCTCTCGATCCTTCTCATACACACACATTTACACACACCCACTTGCTACTCTGGTTTTTCCTAATGTGCACAGGAAATCCTTGTATGGGAGTGACGTTTGACGTTTCTTCTCAATGGAACTCTAACGTCATGTGTTAAAGATAGCGGACGACGTAGCTGACCAGTGTGTGACTGTGTTTGTCATAACACTGGATTCACAAAATGATGAGGACTGCGTCAGCACAGTGACCAGTTTCCCTCTCCAAACCATGTAACAATGCAGTGACCTCACTTCAAGGTGTGATTTTAAATGACTACAGCTTTCAGCTTTTTTTTTATCTGGCAGGGTTGTCAGGCTGAACAGATTGTATCGTGAAATCTGCTTAAGACATTCATAATTCCCAGAAAATACCTCCTGATGTTTTATAGATTACCCGTCTTTCTCATCAGGTTTAAATCTGGCCGTTTTGTTCAACAGTTCAATTAGTTTATGCTCTGCTGAGGATGAATTATATCAGTTTTGGACACATCCCATTTATTTGATATCCACCCCAGACTGAAAAATGTTTCCAATGTTAATAAAAAGTGGAAAGTTTGGAAACATTCTGGTCTTTTAAACTTTTCATGAAATGCCTTTCATTCACAATTTTGAAATCATTACCTGCATACTAGGGACCCAAAAGTAGAGCTCTGACCCTTAAGGAGGCGGTTTATTCTGATTCTGTTAGCAGTGGAAATCGAGAGCAGTGGAGCAGGACCGGCTGGATCTTAAATTGTTGATCAGAGGCAATCAGCAAAGCAGGGCAGGGCAGACAGATGCTGGAATCTTCTGCTGGGGAAAAACAGCGATCAGGGCATGGCAGACAAATTGGGAAAGAGGCACATGGACCCAAAGCGCAGGTGGAAAAAAAAAAAGAAGATTTTACCAGGTTTGAATTACAGTGAAGTAGCAGAGCCAGGAAAACTCTGTACACCCCAAGACATGTCAAATAATCAGAGCGAAAGGCTGGGTTAAGAGCATCGAATACTGCAGGCCTCGGGTGAAGCTGATGAGTGGATTGGCAGCAGATGAGTGGTGAGGAGTGGGGTCGTGGAAAATTCAGAATTGAATTGAGAATGGGTGACATGGTGGATTTAAAGGTCCCAGGGTCCTGGTCAGACTGAGGGCATTTCTGTGTGGAGTCTGAATGTTTTCTCTCCCTCTGCCCATGTGGGGTTTCTAGCTCCCACAGTCCAAAAACATGTACGTTTAGTTTGATTAGAGACGTTAAGTTGCCTCTAGGTGTGTCTGTGTGTCAAGACTCTTAAAAAGACCATCCATAGAGCAAATAATTAAATTCAGTTCATTTTAACGTTCATCCTGTGGGACATGATGTAAGATGTCTTCATCTCCCAGACTGTTGTGTTGCTTTAACCAAAGCAAAATATATGTTCGATTTAATACATTCTTTGTGGAATTTCTTTTTGCAATGAATCAAATTACTCTCCTTGTCGTTGGATGCAGGCCAGTGCCAAATTTCTGAACTCTGCACAGCCCTGGTAGGGGAAAAAAAGGAAACTAGGTCCCGCTCTCTGATTGAAACGCCCCTGCACACACATTGAACACAGAGCAAGACAAACCTGCACTGGGGATAGAAAAAAAAATGACGAGATGATGGACGAATCTTGCTTAGGTCTCTAACTGCCCTAAAAAAATATACGCCTGTGAATTTAAAATTGATAATTACCTTTCGCTTTTTGCATTTCACCCCGAGTTATCAATTATGCATGCAGCAAGGTGACTGCGAAGCCCCAGAACTGATTTGACCAAGATATCCAGATAACAAACAGAAACTCATTTAGCTACGGCAGATATTACCACTCACACCAACTCAGACCCACTTGTGTTAAATAACCCACTTTGGAAGGAAAAGCACTCATCATCCGGTGCTCCAGAATAATTATTTGACTAAATAGACCTGCCAGTTGAGCAGATTAGTTGAACGTGTATATATATTGTATATAACTGGACAAAGCAAAACAGTGGAGTTGTGTTAAAATGACTCGCGTAGCCTGGTGAAATGAGAATGCAGGGCTGGGATTTGTTGAATTGCTATTTTGAAATTGGAGCATTTAGTGATTGTACCTGCATGTCAATTTGGTTGTGTGTGTGTGTGTGTGTGTGTCTGTGTGTGCATGAAAACTAGTTAGCTGCAGCCAGAGGCAGAGCACTGAGCTCACTGAACACATTGCCTGCCTATTTGCATGTTACGTTCTAGCCATTCTTATCTCGCCCCTTCGCTCTGTGTGCTTTTGTTGATTTGTGTGCATCAGACGCTTCAATAAATATTTTTTCGCTCTTTGCAATTTTCTTCCCGTTGCTTCTCTCTCTCAGAGCCTCCTTTCTCTCCAATTGTTTCTGACATGGATTTGTTGATAGTTACCCTGAATAATAGGTTCTGGTTGCATGTTAGAGTGAGCCTGGCATGCGTGTGCGTGTATCTGTGTGTGTTTGGCAGGAGGCAACAAGGGCAGTAGGAGCAGAGTGGGGTTTTATGATGAAATTCAGAGGCAATTTGAAGTCTCCAATCATTGAAGCAGAGAGTGAGGAAAAGATGGAAAGGGGCAAAGAGGGGTGGGGAGCGGAGGAAGAAGGGAGAAGAGGAGGTAGAAAGAAAGAGAGAGAGAAAGGTGAAGAGAGAAAGACAATTAATGCCTCATCGTACAGTAAACGAAGAAACTTGAAAGCACCGCCTCGGTCTATTTATCATAAAAAAACAGTGTGTGTGTGTGTGCGTGTTTGTGTCTCAGATTGCAGTGTTGCATCTCTTGCAAGCTTTGTGTGCATGTGTGTGTGTGTGTGTGTGTGTGTGTGTGTGTGTTTATGTCTGTCAGTCTGTGTAATTACTCTCATTCCTCTCCACACAACAGCCATAGCTGCAGGTTTTGCCAAGTTGACATTCAAGTGCTTGTGATAAACAACTCAGTCAGATTTGTTTGGCCCGTTCGCTGCCGCCGTGCGCTTCTAGGGAGGGCATCTGAATCTCATGCAGGGGTAAAAAAAAATAAAAATAAATAAATAAATAAGAAAAATAGAAAAGAGGAAAAAAAAACAAGTGCGCACATAAACCAATAAGGAAGAAAAAAAAACAAGAAAAGGCACACTGGAGACAGTCCTAGAATCTGGGCACTGGTTAGCACCATTTGGCAAGGAGTGAGGAGAGGTTGCATCATCAGAGAGAGAGAGAGGGAGAGAGAGAGAGAGAGAGAGGGAGAGAGAGAGAGGGAGAGAGATCACCTACTCCAAACATCAAAATAGTTTAACCTTGATGTTCTCCGTATCACAGCTGCATGACTCAGTGTCAAAGAAAATCTTGCAGTATGGTGACCTTGAAAATGAAATCATTTACATTCTCACACCTCGTAAGAAATTACACAGATGTTCTAATCCAGAGGGACACTGAGCAGGTGCCTGGAGAGGGAAACGGTTAGAAAATACAATAAGTATGATCTTTCAATAACAGTGTGGATGATTTTGGCTAAAATGCAATGTTTTACGAACTGAAAACGTACAACGTGAATGTAGATTTTCTCCACAAATACGAAATGTATCAGAGATGCAGCATTAACCTAAAGATGCTCCATTCTGAAGCAAAAAGAGAAGGAGAAATAACAAAGGGAAGCGTGCAGAGCATGTTTATTCCTCTCTTCCTGCCTCGGGCAGTTTAAACTGAACACATTTTCCGTTGCTCTGTGAGTTCATTTGAATTCAGTCATTTGAAAAGATAAAGTCTTTCTCTGTCACTTTTCTCTCTCTCTCTCTCTTTTTTTAAATGTAAAATCGGGAACTCATTCTTTTCACCTTGTTTGCTGAGCCCTGCCCAAAATTCAAACAAGAAGGGGTGGGGTGGGGGGGGGGCTAAAACGACTGCCTGTTCTGCAGTTCTGCATTTTAATGCTCAACGCTGCAATGTGAGTTGGTTTTCTATTGCCTCATTTCAGGAGTCGGGCATCACTCCCTTTGTCTGTAAACAAAGTCCCGAGCCGCTGCTCACCAGAGCTGCTGTAAGACGTTGCAGCGCCACGTAAAGAATTTCTAAACATCTCCACGTTCCAGCAAAACAGTCGAATTAAGAAAGAGAAAAAAATGGTGATGACTGACATCTAACAGTAATGCCATTCTCTACACGCTGTGGTTTTCTGTTACATAGACATTATTCTACATGGAAAACTCTGAATGGGGAACAGGATGTATTGATGGAGCTGAGACCGAGAAATCTGAGGCGGCCATTCGTTGCTCGAGAATTCGTCACATGCCACACATCACACTTAAATATGCCAAAAATCACATTTTTCTTCCTGGTTTCTTCCTCTGAACTGTGTTGCCCTGTGGAATCTGTTTGATGAGAAAATGCAAATATTAACCCTTGTTGCTCAGTGCTGGGAATGTATGAGCAACTGTGTCCCAATACAGAGACATTGTTGAAATGAATGGATCATATGAAGGGATTTATCCATTTGGCAAACACTGTCCTGACTTTCTGGCTTGTTGTCTGTCGCCTCCGACTGTTTCCAGTCAAAGCTTGTACTGAAGAGAGATATACATGCATTGACTTCTTGAGAATGAGGAATAATGAATGTGAGTGTCATTCATTACAGCATATTGTTAATGTAGGAACATTTTGAAGAAATAAGAATGTTATACTTACAAACAAAATTTTAAGGGCATGCATTCTGTAATCTGTAATGAGATTACAAAATGGAGATAGAGATAGAGGGTTACTTTTCAAATGTATCCTATGGATATATATCTGACCCTCACATTGCTATTTGCAGTTCATATTCGTTCACTTTGTCTTACTTCACTGCTTACATTTTACTATCTATTTAAATGACAGCATTGGGACACAGCCACTTACATTTTGTATTCTAAATGTGTAATTTAATTACACGTACTAACATTTCAGCACTGAATACCTCGTTGGCCTCGATGTGTTTACACCGTCGGAAAGAGGTTAGATACAGGTCGTATTTTGAAGAGCATGCAAAACCGTCACCTTGACGAAATCAGATCCAGAAACAAATCACAATAGGGCACCAAGGCCTGCAGTGTAAACGCTGTTCCTGGTGTACCGACCTTGTCTGTCATTCAAGTCGCCTTGTTAACAGTTTTTCATGCATCACTTTTGAAGCAGGGATCCACAAGGAGAAAGAGGATCCTGGACTGAGATGCTTTCACCGCTATTCCGTATCTCTTGGTTGTTGGTTTCTTTTCTTGTTTGAGGCTGGGAAATCAGCGAGAGGCTTGCTTCCTCACAGTGAAAGTACACTGCTCAGGGACAAACGTTACCCGTAAGTGTTTAGTTTTCTTTTTTGGATCACGTCAGCATAAAAATGGTAATTAAATTGGGCACAACAGAAACATGATATAAAACAGCAGGGAAGCGCCTTTATAAGTCAGAATAGACTAGTGAGTAGTAAAAGAAGAAGAAGATGAAGGGCCCTGCTCTTCTAAACCACTTTCACAGCCAGCTGTGTGGCTGGGCTCGTATGTTCGCATATATGTGTCAGTTTTTCTGTGTTTCCCTGAGTATCTTTGCATGTCTGTGTCTCTCTGTATATGCATGTGGCGCGCTACAGTCTGTCTGCCTCGGCTTCTGACCGTGTTTGTGCCGACTGCATGTGCGAGCTTTCTTCCACTTCTGCTATTTTCTCCAGTTTGATGTGAATGAGGAGTGACTGTGTTAAAAGCATTAACATTTTCAAACCCCGAATCACTAATGGGGATGTTGTTGGGGAGGAGAGGCATTCGGCAGAGTGCTGCATTATTTAGTATCCACTAGTTAGCATCCTCAAGGAAACACACACACACACATACACACAGTTGCAAAGACACGCACACACATACACACATACTTGTAGATGTGTTTTTTTCACATTTCTGAGATATGAAATACACAGATGAGAGCCAGGCAGACCACATTAAACCACACAATCACAAAATCCCTCCGTAATGAGGAAGGAATACACATACACAGATTTCTGTGCAAAGGCGCATTTTTTTTTTTTTGCTTCTGTCTCACTCAGATCTCACATGCATACACACCCGAAAGACACAAAGCAACCGTCAGACATCCCGTCATTGATTCCCCCTCTGATAGGTTTTTGGCCATGGAGCAGAGGGAGTGATGAAAGACAGCAGCAATAAGAGACAGACAGGTGGAAGAGACGGAGAGTGATGGGGGAGTGAAACGAGCCGAGGCAGTGGGGTGGTGAGTCCGTTCGGGAGAAATTTGTAGGTTGTTATCTCTGGAGTTTAATGGTGGCGTTGCATATGAATTCTGTGTGTGTGTTTGTGTGCCCGTGACTGTTTGCCTCCATATTTCTCTCAAATGTTTCACACCCACTGTACTCCTTTCTAATCACATCTTTTCAGCTACATTAATCTGCCTCAGTGAAACCCAATCAATTTTGTCAAGCCATTCAAGCAGCATGGATGGAAAATATTGGTCTACCACTTTAGTCCAGACTCAACACTCACTGGATAGATGTTCACAACCTTTTGTTCATAAGCATTCATGCTCTCTAAAGGATGGCGACTCTTTGGGATAACCTCATTTCCCTGTGGACTTTCATAAAATGCCACCACAAATATTGAACAGATTTTCCTAAAACTCCATATTGTATTCCTGCATGGCTGGGAGTGGTTAGCACTGTCACCTCACAGCGAGAAAGTCCCGGGTTCGACTCCTGGTTAGCCTGAGGGCCTCTCTGTGCAGTTTGCATGTTCTCCTCAAGCCTGTGTGGGTTTTCTCTGGGTACTCTGGTTTCCTCTGGGATTAATTAAGCTTTTCTGATTGCAATTTCTTCCCAAAGTCCAAAAATATGCATGTTTAGGCTGACTGGAGACTCCAAATTGCCCCTGGGTGTGAATATGTGAGAAAGCAGTGTGTGTGTGTGTGTGTGGAGTTTGATAGACTGACAATCTGTCCAGGGTGTATTCCCTGCCATTGCTCTACAATGAGCTGAAAATGCTCCAGCAGACCCCCATGACACCGTCAAGGTACAATTGCATGGATATTTCATTCAGCGTCCCCAGAGGAAACATAACTCTGCAGACCCCCTTAAATGTGTATCATACGATTTCTGGCCCCCAGGACAGTCAGGACAAAACAAGAGACGCAGATAGATTCAGCTGTGGAGCAGCACGGGATCATGGGAGCTGCTGTCTCCATTGTTTAAGAGCCTGCATCCAAGATGAAACTCTATCTGACATGTCTGAGGCAGATGAAGTATTAAAGCTTAATTTGTGCTACGTTTACGCTCGTTTGTTCACTCCCCTCCTGGTGTTTCCACATCACCAATGGAGGCAACCGAATCAAATGCACAGGTAGAATCATTTAATCAGAAATTTCTCTGGGTTGGAGCATTGTCTCAATTGAGATCGAAATTACAAGTCAGCAAAATATCAAATATAAAAAAGGTATCTTGTCAGACCTCCAAATGATATCCCATTTCTTTACCTGTCACTGCACACTTTGATATTTAAGACCACGTTAAGCACGTTATTTATAGGCATACATAGATAGACAGAGGTAGATAGAGATATTTTATTGATCCCGAAGGAAATTAAGGTGTCAAAGTAGCATACATATAAAACATATACAAGGTTTATATATACACAATGCCCTAAATTATAAAAATGATTCTAATCAAATAGCATTTTTTCACTTCATGTGCTATCATGTGCTAAAATGGCTGCTATTACAACCACGTCTTCTTCCTCAGAAGAAGGTACTGATCAACAGTGGTCCAGAAGGTTTGGTTTGATGAAATATGTGATGTTCACAGAGACGCTTTATGTCACTTTCATCATGTTTTTAAAAGTGGAAAGATGATTATTATTTGTCTGCGATTTCAAAAGCTTCTGCCTCAAATGAAAACAATATCAGGGCCTGAATACATACAGTTAGACATGACATTTAAGGGCGGAATCATCTTCTGTCTCCAAAAAAATGTAGTTAATAATAAGTGAAGAGGTGATAACAATATGTCAGATGAGGCTGGATTTTAGTTGGACAAAACATGTTCTTTGCTCCTGAACACATAAGACTTCCACCTGCAAGGCAGATGATATAACAAATACCAGCACGTTGGATGCATCAAATGCAATATGAAATGCAAAGTGAAATCCTATTAGAGAGCATTAGAGAATAAAATTACACGTTATTCACTGTTAATGTTTATAAAAAGGCAGTTTGCTTGTTTTATAGTGCTCCTTTGTTTCATCATCTCTGTGGTCTCTGTGTTCCTGTGACCCTCTCTGTCTCTCTCTGTCTCTCTGTCTGTGTCACCCCGAGGCAGTATTTCACATTACCATGTACATCAGTCACAGGAGCTCTGGATTAATGCACCTCATACCTCTCTGTAGACACACACGTTTATTAGCACACACACACACATATATATACACAAACACAGGTCACGCAGCACTCGCTCATGCATCATGACAGATCCTAATAGCTATTACATGTCTACACACATGCACGCGCGGTAGTGCACAAATACAGTATATCTCAGTGGCATACAGGAGTGTACACAGACACACACACACGTACAAACACGCACACACACACACAAAGGAAGAGCCCACCCAGAGCCGAGTAATGTTGACAGCAACCCTGCTATTTTTAAAGGGCACACTTCACAAGATATCATCTCCTCATCATTTGTCCTCAGGGATCTTTGTCTATTTACACAACACACACACACACACACACACACACACACACACACACACACACACACACACACGCATACAAGCGTCATAGTCATACGGCAGTCTTCACACACACATGCACACAGTAGGGATTAATGTCCCTTGTCTCTGGATCTGTGTGTCCTAACAACTGAGGCTGGTCAAACCTGAAATGACGTTCTTTTCTAGCCGAGGTCAGGGGAGTGTTGGGAGAATTTCTTTCCTTGCCATCATGTTTATTTTTACATTTTCCCATTTTTCATGCAGTTTAATTCCACTTAAACCGGATAACCAACAAGCTACAGTAGTTATCTGCTCAATTTGTCAAATCTACAGGTAATTTGTCAGCGTTTACAAGAAATTATCAAATAATCCCCCTTGTCATTGGTTTTGTTCATGGTTTTTATGGATTGAACAGGTGTAGACAAGTGGCAGTGGGTGCTGGGTTGGGCCTTATTATTCCCTCATAGTGTGGTCCTACTGGTAGTGACCTGCAGCTCACACCGGGATGGTTTGCAGTGTGCAGAGTGTGAAGCAGCTGGGATGAGGATCAGCACTTTTAAGTCTGGAAAGCCTGGAAAGGGTGGAGTGCCCAACCTGGGTCACCATGAGTTCCTGCACTGAGTGGAGGAGTTCAAGTATTTCAGGGTCTTGCTCACAAGTGAGTTGAAAAATGGAGCGGGAGACGCACAGAAAATTTGGGGTAACATCTGCACTGTGTATGCTGTGCTGGTCAGTTGTGGTGAAGAGCTTTCTCAATTTGTCGCTCTATCTTCACTCCAACTCCTCAAATATGGGCATGAGCTCCAGTAATGATGAAAGCTGCTGAAATGATTTTTCTCCACAGGGTGCCTGGCTTCAGCCTCAGAGATAGGGTTAGGAGTTCAGGCATCCGTGAAGCACTTAAAGTAGAGCTGCGGCTCCTCCAACTAAGGTGGTTCAGGATTTCTCAGTAATACTGTGTGGCCTGATGGAAAAACTAAACGCAAGTGAAGGTAAATGGTTAGGTAGAGACTTTGGTCCATTTGAATTCTTAGTTCAAATTGCAGCGCCTTCATATTATAGGCTTTGACAAAACCAGGCAATACACTGAACATTTCCTCTCCATTATACTCAATTATAGTGTGTAGGAAGCTGTAGAAGCCAGAGACAGGTGGAGAGCTTTAACGACTCGCAACACACAAAGCGAACTTCCAGTCGGAGCTGACTGACAGCGTGAGGCAGAGCGGTGTAGACTTGCTTTTTAAACAACAAAACAAACACCAAGTCATACATATGCAGCTCCATCTGATCTGCTCTTAAGTGTTTGTTGTGATGAAGGGCACCCACAGTTTGCCTGAGGCAGCCAGGCAGAACAGCCCTGAGTCTGAGTCTGTGTCTTTTCTCCTGTGGATGCTACGGGCACATGTGTGCGTGCACACACATTTTGTTAATCTTAACTGTCATTATATATCTTCACCGAGACAGGGGAAAACCTTGACAGGGGTGGTTATTTATGCAGGTTTCCGTCTTTGTATTGTGTTTCAGGTAATTCTAGCTGAGAAAAGACAATAGTGGCACCGCAGAGCATCTTTACTGCCGCATATGGAGATCATGAGCAAACTGATCATGTCTCCCGCTTTGTCCAGACTCTCTGAGCACTCCCTGCTGTGCAGTCCTCCATTTGTTTGTTTCTGCTCAAATAAATCTTAACCCAACAGCAGGATTACCTGTTTCTGTTAGTTTTCAACGAACGAAAACTGGTTCATGTTTGTCTTATTTTCCATCACACAAACAGATCTGCATCTCCTGAGTATGGTGCTTTGTGGAGGTTTTATTGACACCATTTACAATAATCACTATACGATGCACATTAGCTTCCATTTGCTGATTGGTATAGTAAGTAATCACATAGCTGATATTGGACATTCCAGTAGAGCTATTTAAGCATGATTCTTCGATCGTCTATATGATCCCAGTGTGTTTGACCTATAATAACCATGCGTGAAGATGAGGTAAAGCTAAGGAGGCATAACATTTCACTGGACACACACTGGTCCTGATGTAACAACACAGCAAGGAAGTGTGTAAAACCATTAAACCATTTGCTGAAATTTACTGACTGGCATTTACATAAAGCTTTTCCAACAGCCCTTTCATGTGATGGTGAGGCGATTAACAAATGTGCTGCAGCGCGACTAATGAATCATGACTGAAAGTACATGCTGAATTTATTTAGTGATTGGCTTGTGCAGTAATAAGCGTGGAGGCATTGTTCTGAGGCAGATGAGGTGGGTGCAGAGTATTCTAAAGTAAAGCTGCTTAACAGAGTCTTCCATATAGAAAGTGGATGTTTTATTTTTCTGTTAATTTGGTTGAATTGTATGTTAAATGCATATGGATTCAAGGTGTTGGCACTCACACGCCTGACCAGGATTGCCCAGGAAGAACTTTAACTTTGGTTAAACCACAAGAGGACACAATGGAGGGTAAAACGGTTGATATAAAGCGATTTAAAATGATGAAATAAGTTACAAAATATGCTAAATATTGTAGATTAAACATGGAAATAAAGAAAGTACATAAGAGGGAAATATTTTAGTGATAGTTTTACGTCTGTTAGTTCATCTGGCAGAGGAAATGGACATTACGACAAGCCTACCATTCTTTAACCACAATGTTACACAAATGAGATTCTGAAAATATAAGCAAAAGGAAACTTTGAGTTAAAAAGTATGTTTTTATTCTCCTGTGTAAGTTGTTCTGGATGAAAGTGTCTGCTGAACGACTAATTGTAAATGTTTCCAGTTTCTCTATCAATATTATTTGTAATTTTAGAGTTGGAATGAATCACTCATCAACTGCGACCAGAGCAGGAGGCGAGTGTGGAACCTGAAACCTGACTTAAAAAGATTCACTGGTGTTTTCAGCGATATACCATTTTGTGATTAACTCTGTTTGAACGTTTGTGTGCAACGAGATAGTCGTCATCACAAAGAAAACACAAGAACATTCAGACAGAGCCACATCAGTCACCACGGCCTCAGAAATGTTAACACCCATGGAGATAATTAGGTCCAGATTGAGCTCCTTATTGTGTGTGGCCTCTGTTACACGCTGATTCAGTCCGTAGTTATCTACGACACAGTGCTTTAGTGCAGCTTTTCCTGGTGGGGGGGGTTTGGGGGTGGGGGTGGCGGGGAGGGGGTGGAGGTGGGGGGTTTGGTTGCCAAATTGAACGTTAAAATCAGGCGATAACTGCACAGCAGAAAGTCCATGCTCAAGACAGACAGCAAACCAGCAATATTTAGGTGGCCCAGAGTTGCTTAAATATGCAGCTTGACAGGAGGAATCAACATCGTCAAAAGAGCCGTAATTTCATTTGCTTACGCTGAAAAGAATTATTCAACAAAATGACAAACTACATTTCCTTTCGTATCCATTTAAGCTTTGCCCGTGAAGCTGTTTGGAGAGTGGACTCAAAGAGAGCTCCCGCTGTGTCGTCTCGGTCCAACAAAATTTTCACTTTTCAGTCCTGTCATTATTATCTGTCTTTTTCAATGAGGAGCATATTCACCACCTTCCTTTTGATTTGAGTAATTACATTCATTTCACTCCCTTTTTTTTATGTTGGCTTTTCTATACTGAATAGTGTGCAAACAGTGCGCAGTGGATCAAATGGCTCACCAAGGACACATGGAGGATTCAGGCACCTCGTCTCATCGTTTAAGGAACCACTTCACAGTTTTTCAACCTTATCTCTCTGCTTTTGTCATATGACGACACGCCTCTCTGCTCCACACTTGTCAATACTCGTCGACTGCCTCACCGTTCACCACCCAAAGTCCTACACCTGATGATGCAAGACCAACCAAACGGCAGCAAGACAGACTAAATTCAGGCCTAAGACCTCTAATCGTTCTCTTTACCGGATAAGACTTTGTAATAAGAGAGCTGAGGTAACATTTAAAAACCCAAGAAAACAGCAGCTTTTGTTGGTGCCTTTTTTCCTTTAACTGTTTCATCAGTTAAAGGATTGTAGTGAAGGGGGGGTGGGGGTGTCTAACATTTGACGACTCCATAGGAAACTGATGTGATAATTGGACATCACACCAGTGCTCCGGATGGACAGGTCAGATTTCACACATGTGGCTTGCTTGATCTGCCAACTGCACACGTGCCTGCTGCCTGGTGCATGCAGATAACAATGTGTTCAGTGGTAATTTCTGCATTGAAAGGTGGCATGGAGCATGCATGTTGTGATGAAAGGGTGAACAAAGATGAAAGACGACACCCAGAAAAGAAAAAAAAACACCAATGGGAAATACTTCTGAAATGATTCACAATGGGAACCCAAAGAATAGAAGTGGGCTTAACTTTGTGCTGGGGACTGTCAAACCCGTCCAGTCCATCCCTGAGTTGTGATTCTGAATGGAATTCAAACATTTATTTCTTGATAACATTTTGTTATCATAATTTAATCCATCAACTGATTTTTTAATGTATCATTAATGTATCATAAATAAATGAGCAAAAGTTGCTTCAAAATGTCAGTTAACTCAAATACCAGCTCCACTGTTCAGCAGATTTTTGTGATCTCTTCTGAGACTATGAATATCAGCATACATGCATTTGTAAAAGCACTATTGGTTAGTT
Organism: Karalla daura; assembly: GCA_029224185.1. Taxonomy (NCBI): domain Eukaryota; kingdom Metazoa; phylum Chordata; class Actinopteri; order Chaetodontiformes; family Leiognathidae; genus Karalla; species Karalla daura. Next base: position 18,155,172 of record CM055200.1, on the reverse strand, counting down.
TTCAGTACACATTGACTGTTGTAATATTTGGCTTTTAAACATTTCTTTAAAACCTGGTGCTGAACGTTTGTATGAATAGGACTGAATAGAATGAAATTCACGCTGTGTTTTTACCAATTAAAAGCTTTATTCTGAGTCCTCATCCATCTTTGTAGCCGTCTTACGATGCCGATTTGGACGCTCCGTGCTATTTTGTCTACCCTCCAAAACACAGTGTGCTTATGGCAACAGCATTGTAGTGTAGGTGTTAATGATGAAAGTGGCCCCTTTAGGCAGATAGAGCACTGTTGAAAAAGATCTGTCATGTTAGACATTTGCCTCTCCCTCATTCTTTTCGTTCTCTCTCTCTCTCTCTCTCTCGCTCTCTCTCTCTCTCCCTCTGTCTCTCTCATGCCTCCAGTCCTTGATGTTTGTGTCCCAGTGGTACTTTTCCAGTCAAACCGCTAGTGAGCGAATATCACCCGATTCCTTACATGTCATGAGTGGAGCGAGGATGCAATTTTTAGTGGCAAAGTGTTTCTTTTTTTTCTCCCTCTCTTTTAAAAGAAAGTAGGCCAAGAGCATGAGGATCTTTGAAAAGACAGAATGACAGAGAGACACAGAGGGGACAGGAAATGAGACGTGTAAACAAGAGATTTGCTGTCATATTTGTGACGTTTGGTTTTGTGTTGGTGGGACAAATATCACTCCCGTACAACTCTCCTCGATATCTGAAAGAAATGAGAAAGCTGACATGAGGAACATCTTTCTTCATTATTTCCTCACATGTGTGTTTTCTCTACACACAAACATATATATATATAAATGTATACCCAGTGGTGTCACAGGAAATACAGTACTATTTAACTCAATTTAAAGCTGATAAAATAATTTAAAGTGATACAAAGTGATACAAAGAATGTGTTATGGTATGGTGCATATCCATAGCATAAGTAAGCAAAGACGATTTATTATGTTGAAGTAAGCGCTGATTAGATCAATGCTATGAGATATAAAAAAAAGGTATTTTCAGTCGCTATGCTTAAGTCTTTTTTTTCTTTCTCTCTGGATTTCAGCTGTCATCATACTCAATAGTCTCTCCCTTATCTGTCTAAAATGACACATTCGCACACGCACACACACTTTCAGACGGAGTCAGAGTGAAGAGACTGATAGATTTTCCCTGAAGTGAGATGTTAGTCTTCTGTCAAAAACAAGATGACACTTAGAGAAGTGTTTCTCACCAGGGAAACAAGACGGAAAAAAAACAGGGCCAGGAGGTAACCGTAAATATCTTTAAGAAGGACATTTTTTTATTGTTTTATAAAGAGTCATTGCATACATGCAACGGCAGCCAGTGAGGCGACAAGGGAAGGAGTCTCTCCAGAATGAAATCAGATGTTTGCCGATGTGCTGTGCAGGATCTCTCCGCATGCATCCGAATGATTCACTCACACCAGACTGTGTTAATAGCAGCATGTAGCTTCACGCTAATAGATCCATCACGCTGAAGATTGTCAGACAAGTGACAGCACTTAGTAAGTACATGTGACAGGATTTAACAACTCTCGCATCCATGACTTTATCCTCCACTTGATCACGGTAATGCCGTTGTTGATCTTAAAATAATCACCATATGTCACAATGTGTTGTGCCGAACGTTTTTTATCAGATGGTGCTGCGTTTATTTCACTGAAGCGCTCTGCTCTCCTCCCTCTTCCCGCTGTGCTTCACGTAGCGTTAATGTCAATCTTAACGTGACATCAGCGAGGAGGTCATGGTGGGTGTTTGGGTAAACAAAGCATGCGACTTTGAAATGGCAGACTGCTTGTTGTATCTCACTTCCTGCCAACAGTCAGGAGTGGTTGCTTTTTCACCGCAAAGACTGTGTAAACACACCAAACTGGCATTTACATTCGGCGTTACTCACCAAAACGCAAACTGTGTACTTTTGAGGTCAAACGCACATGTCGAGTTCTCTTTGAGTTTTCTTCTTTGTGGTTTTGATTGGTGCTTTACTGTGGTCACATATTGATCACAGGAATGGTACCAAACCAGCAGTGTGACATGAAATGTGGAGACCACATGCTGGGACTCAAGCCTACGACTGTGTTTCTTACTGTCCAAAAACCGGCCAAGCGTAGCTATGGACCGCTTAGCACGTTAACATCATTAAAGGGTTTGGCACCAAAACTTCTTGGTTAGGTTGTCTTGTGTTCTGTTACGTCTGTACATTCAAAAGCTAAATTTACAGATGAGCCTCGGTTGGTGTTGCCTCAGAGGGTGTCTCGCTGTCACTGGGCAAAAAAATGCACTGCTTTCCTATTTGCAAGTCTTAAGGTGGGAACTTAGATAGTCAGGGAGGCGCATTTTTACATTGTTGTCAATCTGTAATACTTTTTCTTGATGCTTGATACCCTGGTATAAACTATGGGAAACCCTGGTAACTATTGCCATCCATCCATTCAGCCATCCATCCATCCATCCATTAATTTTCCTGCTTTGTACCAAATGGTGTACACACTTGAATACACGATTGAATATCTCAAATACATCCGCGGATACTATTCACTGCACATGTTCAGAATGTTACTCATAATGCAAACCCTATCGCCACCTACAACACAGTGGAGACAAGCTTTTTGAAAATCATTTGTAAATAACATCTTTGTGTGCTTAGCTAGTTTGGAAAGTGGAGGATGTATGGACTGTTTTTTTTTTGTTTAACAAAGGGTCAAAAACTCTATGCATAGTCAAGGTGTTCATGGCTTTTTGTGACAGTTTTGTAAGGCAGTGACAAACTGTGTTTTTGTTATTCAGATGGTCGCAAAAAAGTACATTTTTGTGCAACACCATGGCTCCGACCAATCACTCCACATAGTGGGAGATGAAGCACACGGAGCACAGCGACACAGCCAGGATCCAGGGCAGATGTTGATTTCATGTCAAGCTGATGTCGGGTAGCTCTGTTCCCAGCTGTAGCAAAAATGTTGCACGTAGAGAGGAACTGGAAGGAAGAACAGAAGAGCGAGCAAACAGAAACTGAGAAGAAAGAGACACAGAGGAACGGAGGGAAGTGAAAAAGAGAGACAGAACTGCTCCGGGAGAGGTTTCATGTAAAAACACACAGCTGGCTTTCTTGTCCAATTCACCAAATTACAGGCGACCAAAACCCCCCTGAAGAGAGAGGAGGGGAGTGAGATGATGGAGTGTGTGTGTATGTGTGGTTGGGGCGTCCGACTCATCTCATTTACCAGCTTAGACAAGATCTCTCTGTCAGATACACTCACACACACACACACTCCCCGCCAAAGTCTGAAATATTTACTAGCCTCATGTGGGGAAATCTCCCAGGATTATCCCCAATAACCTGTTTAACTTAATCCTTCTCTCACACACATGAATAATAAATCTCTCCCCCCCACTCTGCGTCTCTCCCGCTCTCTTTGAGAAGGACCGAGAAGTAACGGCTCTCTCACCTTACTCCCCATTACCCTCCCTCCCTCCCTCCCTCCCTCCCGTCTTCTCCCTCTCTCTCTCTCTGTCTCTCTCTCTCTCACACACACACACACACACACTCACTCCATCTGCTTCATGAACATGAGCCGGCTGCTTTCTCTGCCTCTCCGAGCATCTCTGAGCTGTTTTGACATATGTGCTCCCTCTCTGCTACTCTGCCTCTTTCTTTTTTTCTCTCTTTTCACCAATCCTGTACCCCTCTCCGTGCTCGTGCATCTCTCCATTTTCCCCTCCAGGACAGGAAAACGAGCGGCGGCGGGGAGCACCTACGAAGAGGACTGACCACAATAACAGGAAGAGGAAGTGGGCAGTGACCTGTGTGAGAGGGGATCGTGGTTGCACAGCTGCGGTCCAGCATTGGATGAGAAAACCACATCAGAGGCGACAGACAGAAAAAGAGCAAAAGAGACTTGGGGAAAAAAAAACCTGTTGGACCTTTGAGGAACAACCTTGAAAACCTGGAGAAGGGAGAGGAGGCATTTTTGAGTAAAACCTCTTTGGGGGTGGAGGGACTGGTGTTTTTACCTGTTTGAGCAAGAAAACCTCTAAGACTCAATAGAGCCAGAGCTCAGCAATTACCTGCCGAGCAACCTCTGGCTTTTCGCTCTGAAATTTGTTGCACCCTCTAGGTTTGCCTTTTGCCAATTCAACCTTTGGGATCCATTCTCGTTCAAGAGGAATCAAACCACACTTCATCACCGTAGACTTGAGTTATTGGACGCAGGATTTTTACAGAACCCTGGTGAGCTCTGCTTGTATGACAGCACCTGCTGCAGCTGCTGCTTTCTGACATCAGAAAAACAAGCAGACCAAAAGCCTCCAGGTTGGCAGGGAAGAGACAAAGTTAAACCAGAAGGTGGTTTCACTCCCTTCGGAGCTTACAACCAGCCACTAACATCCACTGTATTAATAAAGTACAACACCAGTTTGAAGGGGAAGGAAAGGGAGCTTGAAGGATTTTGCACTGAGACAACAGTCTGATCAGTGGTTTGGACTTTCTGCCTGTGTGGTAAGTTTCAGTTTTTCTGTCTTGGATTGTGTGTGTGTGTGTGTGTGTGTGTAGTGAGAACGAGTGTATGAGCAGGTGCGACGAATGCACAGATAGACACATCCAGAGCTTTCACATTCATCAAACGCGGGTGTGAATTTACATTTCCTACTGACAGGCAAAAGAAAACAAAAACAGCCTAAAGCCACACAGCCTGAAAGTGCAACACGGATGCTCCAGGCTGCCTTCTCAGTCACCCCAGGGCAAAAGAAATACTCATGAATACTGGTCAAACTGTCGGGGAGGAAGGTGGTGAAATGACTGGTAGGAGCCCTTTAAGGACAGGCTACCGAACACCGTCACATGTTACGCCGATGATACTGGACAGCTCGGTGTGGATTTGAATGCTGTAATTGAGCACCGTCCAACCGCTCTGACACCCCAGAGGGTGCACTGTCACTCCTGAAGACAGACAGCTGCGACCATTAACTCGATCGAGGATGATCTGTGGACAGAGGGCGGAAAAAAAAAAATTAAAGCGGAGGATGAAATTCACCAGGTCTTCAGCCGATCGTTTAGAAGATTTTTTTTCTTTGAGTTCTCTCTGCAGCTGTTAACTTGATATGATTTAATTCAACTCCAACCCATCAGCTGAGTGGTGAAATATTTGTCTCTTATCTTTTTAGGCTTAGGAGTACACAAAGGGGTAAAGGACATCTTATAATAAACCTGATTTTTGTGCATTTGTGTAGAGCTGCTGTTTGAAAGATAATTCCCGGTGCTGTGGTTTTGTTGTGTGTGTGTGTGTGTCCTGGATTCCAGCAGACGGCTCAGTGTTTCTGTTATTTTGTCTACCTTGTGTGCATGTGAGAGCAGCCACTCTGTCGTGCTGGATTTTCTCTGTCGGTCTGGATTCTTGGCCCGCAGGGAGAGAGGTGATTTGATTTGGTTGTTACATCGAAAGCCGTTGATGCAACTAAACCCAGCGGTCTAATTCCTGGAGAGGGAACTATCAGGGAAAATCCTTTGGGTGCCATCTGGGAGTCTTCACCCTCCCACACACACACACACACACACACACACACACACACACACACAAAGACACACACACACACACACACACCAAGAGTCATGATTAGAACCATTCATTCATTCAGATATATGTCAGAGTGGTTGACAAGCTGTCCAGCTGTGGCGATGTTAGCTCAGCTGAAGTTGCTGATTACAACTGAAAGACCTAGTTAGGGCTTTATCTTCAGTGACTGACCTGTATTCTGCATTTTATAGAATCTACAACACTTCGAGTTCAAGTTTTGATCCAGTAAAGCAATATATTTTATTTTCAAGTCAGATTTTGTGCAGCATTGATCTGAGCCATTCCTATTTGTAGGTTTGTAGTTTGTAGTTTGTAGTTCAGCTGGGACAAAATGAAGCTGTCTGATTGTACGTGACATGTTAATTTCTCCACTTCATTTTAATAGAGAGAAAGAAAGCAGGGCTTTCAAACTGTCGTGCTGCATTTTGTAATGTAACTGCTTTTAACAGGATGCGTGTGAATTTCTTGATCTTTCCTGCTTCGATTATTCAATGTGTGCAACATATGGACAAGAAAACCTGTATCTCACACTGAGATATGTGGGATATGCTCTTTCAACATTGTCAGCATTTGGAGATGCTGTAGCTGGAGATTTTGCCCTCAGCAGTGACGGGGGCTGACAGCTGAGCCAGAGCCAATATGAACAACACACTAGGCTTTAAATTACTTTCAGATGGCTGTTGGTCATTACTGTCAGTTTTAAAGCTGACTAACATCATTCATAAGCGCTTCACTCTAATAAAATCTGATCTGTGTAAATGTGGAAGAAAACAGAATTAGCTCACAAATTTTCAAACTCCTAACGGAGCGTGAATACACTCTGTTTGACGTGACAGAGCCAGTCAGGACACCGTCTGTGTGTGTGTGTGTGTGTGTGTGTGTGTGTGTGTGTGTGTGTGTGTGCGCGTGTGTGGCTGGGTTGTAGAGGTTCATGGTGTGACTTGCTGGCAGATTGTTAGAATCTGCTGTGTGATTAAACCTGTTTTAATCTCAACAACACACACACATACGACAGAGTTTGGCAGTCCCGCAGCACAGACTTGGGGCTGTTAGATCACTTCCTGTGTAAGACATACACAAACAAACAACTTGTGGTGTCAGAGAAGTGAGACTTAAGTTATGTGAACTCTGCCAAAGACACAACTGTGAGACAGATTTTTATGTAACAGGACCGCAGGGCTGATGCTCATCAAGTGGGGTGATGTGTTCATAAGAAGGTGTTGGTCAAGAAAAACAACTTAGTCACAAATCTGTGTCTGAAGTCTGACCTCTGGACGGCCCATTACAGACAGATTTTGACAAGGTCCTCTGGAGAGTGTTCGCAAGTGCCACTGCAGCAAGCCCGCTCCATTATTCAGCATGGTGTTTCTTGAGGAAGCGCAAATGTCCATGTGAGGGTGAGGCTGGTTCTACAGAAAAGCTGCAGCCTCAACAGTGTTCATCCCCTGGGGACCATGACGAATATCATGAAATCAGTAGATCTCTGTGAAAATGTTGATATTTTGGAAAGTGGCGATCAAAGATTGTCAGAAATGGGAGGTGTGTTTCCCTTGGGGACCACAAGGGACTTTTACAAATTAGGGGAATGTCTGCATGGGTCTGATATTTCTGCCAGTGTTATTTTTCGGCTTGTGACAATGGATGACGGTAACCCCAATGACTTTGTCCCAATTCACTGTATTCCAGTTGGGTGAAGAATGCTATTAAGCTCAAGGAGTTGGAGGAAGTTGAATAAATTCAAGAATGGTTCAATTCTTTTAATTGTTTTTTGCTATTTATACAGTAGCTATTGAATATTGGTTCAATAACAGAAATACGTCAGATGCTGCATCACAAGCCATTTTATAATATATTTTTCATGTGGGAATATTGCGGTCTTTTCTGCACAGATGTAGTACCCCGGCATGCCTATCTGGCAACCACATGTAGACTCATTCCTTTCTTGGAAAAAAAAAAAAAGACAGCATAGCACCTTTGTTTCGAACAATGTGCTAACTCAAGCGATTTAACTGAGGAGTGTGTTACACATGCAGCCTTATGTGTTGGAGCCAGAATCAAAGGAAGGATCAGATGTTGGGGAAAAAAAAGGAAACTGGAACGTCACTGAAAACCTCTGAAAACTGCTGGCATGTGCCTTCATTTACCTGCATAGCTGAAAGCCTAGGTTATAATGATTTTTCATTCCTGTTTAAGAGTTCTAGATTAGTCTGCATGAGTCTAGATTTTTTTCTGTAAATTCAAATTTGTGTTATGACTCAGAGTAAAAGTAAAATCATGCCAAATTTTCAGTATTGCTGAAAATTTAGGAAAACATACAATATTCATGAGCAACTCATACTTATCAACATGTATCAACAGTATCTTACTTTCCATAAACTGGAAATCCTATGGTTAAGAAAAGTGTCAAAAAGTAGTCTCTATTTAATTTTGCTCACGCAGCATTGCCCTGGATCAGTCGAGGTAAGACTGTGCTACTCCTTCTCTCGGATTGCTTCCAGCAAGACATGATGAGTGACATCCAGATCATGACAGATGGATGAAAGAGAGACACATGCCTTGTCCCTCCTCCTGGATTGAATTTTGTTTCTGTCTTTAAAACACAGAAACAACACAGCCAAACTTGTGCATGAACTTCAACGACCCTTCAGCAACTGCCAGGATTATGAAGTCTTGTTGACTCGTTTCTGTGCTTTAGCCTTTGGTTGAGTGAAACTAGGTCAGACCTGTCTGCCAGTCACAAAACATCCCAGAGAATGACAACTGTATCTCTGCTTCCCCGTCACACTCACACACACACTCCCTTGCCTGCGGACAATGTACAGATGTAATTACAGATATTCCTGGATGTTTTTTTTTTTTGTTCGTACCTCTGGAAGATGCCTTTGATAGAGGCTGCCATAAATAACTTTGTATAATCCCAATGTGAGAGTCTCATGCGCAGCTCTTGCGGTTTGTTCAAAATGCAATTATCATGAGACAAACAACTTCTGGCATCAATAAAAAAGACAAAAATCCAAACTGTATTCATGTCTTCTGAATCATACTTGCACGCCTGCCCCTTACCATACAGTACATTAGCCACTCAACCGATTTGAAAGCAGGAGAAAAGGATTCAGCAGAAAATCAATTAAACTGCAACTAGAAAGTCTGGTTGTATTTTGTGTTCGTCCGCCACACCATTTTACAAGGTGCTAAATCTGCTCCTGAGGTGAGGTAAGGAGAGAGTGACAGGGATGAGGAGAGAAGTGAGGTGAAAACAAAAAGGTGAGAAGAGGAGAAAGAGCGAATGACAGACAGGAGGCAGAAATAGACTGTGAAAAACAAGGTGCGGTTTTTCACCTTGATTGATTCAACATGGGGAGAAGAAGGAGGAATTCAAGAAGTGGGAAAAAAAAAGACTGAAAGAATGAACAAGAAGGTAAAAGAGAACTAGAGGGAGGAGGAGGAACGAGGCAGCAAGAGACAGAGGGGACAAAGTGTGACAGCACATGGTGAAACAGACAGAAACTGAGGGAGACGTGCAGTCAGCTGCTGAATACCAGGAAGGGTGCGTCCACTCACTAATGATGACCTGTCATTAACAGAAGCAGTGGCATTTCCCAGAAGGCATTGTGTTTACACTTCCTGTTGCTGATAAAAGGAAAGAAGTAAGACGCTGTCTGAAAAAGGCGGAAGTGCAGTTTGAAAAATGCCCTTTTTGGGAAAATGCAGCTCCTACTGGATTGGTCATTACAAAAATAACTAAATGTGTGTTTGCTCGAGTCAGTCATAGGATGTCATTATGTTTGTGTGAGTAAGATGTTGACTGCGATGCTGAGGAAAAGTCCAGTTATGTCCAAGCAGCATCTCAAGTGTTTCTTTTTGTGTGGTTTGTTTTTTTTTTTTTTTTTGCAAGATACAAAAATATTTTTAGATCATGTTCCAGGATGGCTCGAGCCCCAATTTACCCAAACATATTACCATTCCAGTCAAACTTTTGCTATGTTTGACAAAGTTCTGGGTTGGACGCTTTTTTGTTAACATTTTATTTAGACACGATCTGAAATATTTAGAGAGATGACACATTTTCTGGCTTGCAACAACTGGCTTGTTGTTGCAGAAGACCAGACATTATCCATAAAATCTCTTTATTATTTTGAGCACAGAGTTTGAAATATGCTTCCTCTCTGCTCTCCTTACACAACCTTGCTCAGTAAAATGTAAAATGAAATAAAATTATCGTTACTCACAAGGAATCATTCTCCTGTGGCGCTGATCTGAAATATGCCTCAATGAACACCAGCCATACCTATATGTGACAAAGTCAGCAATTGACAGGAAATTTGACCATGTAATCATTAAAAATTCAGCTTTAAAACATTGAGAGGCTTCAACTTGCTTATTTATCCACATAGTTTGCAATCTTCATGTGTGCCCTCGGTCTCACTGCCGCAAACATGTAAATCTTTTCACACAGAGCCACAAGCTGTTCACTGCTCTAAAAATCTGTAATGACAGACTCTGCTTGTCTGATTTAGTCATTTAAGGACTTTTCTCGGCGGGGCTGCAGATCTGTAAGCCTCCGCATTAGGACGTGCATGCACGGCACAGGGTGAGACGACTTTGTTTGTCCAGAACATGTAGAGAGGAAGGATATGGCATGACGCACCGTAAAGGCCAAGCAGGGAGAGGGGAAGGCCACTGCAGGACACAAGGCTCACTGAGGAGTGTCTGTGTGTGTGTGTGCTATGTAGGATTTATGAAAAGTGACATAACTGAAGAAGCCAATTGCACTTACATTAGCTTCTCTAATGTGGGGAATTGCACAATTCTTGATTTAAAAACTGTATTGATGTGGGATTTAATACTTTTTTTCATGATAAATTGGCACTTGAATCCCAGGTCAGACCAAAGGCCTGTAGGTATGGAATATGCATGTTCCACCTGCGTAAGCGTAGGTTTTCCCCAGTTCAGAAACATGCATGTTCAATCTGATCAGAGGCTCTTAATTATCCCTTGGTGTGAGTGTGAGAGTGAATGGTGTGTGTGTGTGTGTGCTCCAGCAGATGCCCAGTATGCTGGGATACATACAAAGGTGGTTAAGAAAATGATGGTTAATAACCTTTTCACTTTCCCTATTTGCTTTTAGTATTTGATGGTAGAATCCAGATAAGCTCAAGGTGCCAGAGCTTGTGGAGATGCAGAGAAATAAAGCCCTCCCCCATGGCTTTCCAATAAAGCCCTTTATCTCAGAGTCAAAACAAACCCACATTTCTGCTGTGCAATCTATATATGTAGGTGTTTTCTACAGCATAGATAGTCCAGTTAATACATTTTGTAACACTTCGGTCAAACTCAGATCAACTTGGTTATCATGTCCCTGAAACACTGACAAATCTTCAGTCTGAATTCAACCTGACTGAGAGTTTGCTACAGGCTCATGAGAGCATCACTTTAAACTGGAGTTTCTCATGTGTTTAAGGCGGTTTAATGTTTTGAATACTTCATCACATCATGTGGTGCAGATCTGCTCTTTATGTAAAATCTTGTGACCGTACTTGTTGTGAATTTGCACTTTTAATCGAGTTTAATTTAATTGAAGTTGGGAAACAGTAACAGAAAATTGCAGTACAAGACAATGTGCCACTGTTTCATTAATTTGGTCCTGAAAAGGAAGTAAACAAAGAAAAACACAAGAGTACAAATAAAACCCAAACAAAGGGATGTCAACTGAAGGCCAAAAAAAACACTGGTGAGTTTGAGCTGATTTGTGGGGAGCCGTGTGAAGAGGTCAGGGTAGGTCAACAGAATACGAGATTAGGCCATTAGAGGGAGAAGATTTTGTGCCGGTATAATCCCCTCATCGTAATCTCTTTCCCTTTCTCCCTCCCTGCTGCTAATGGCTGGAAGACAATAAAATGCACTAATCTGTCTACTGGGATGGCACGGGGCAGCGCTGAGATATCTCCTGGAGTACAGAGCACATATAGACTAAAATGTTTTGAAGATTATTTCCCTGGCATTTCTGCTTTAGTAGATAGAGCCCAGTGGGGGGAGACAAGAACCATGTGGGAGACACAGACAGACGGCGTGGGTGAGGCAGGGAGAAGGAATGGGAGGAAAAGCAGAAGTTTACGAGACGCACTCGCGCGCTGTATACATTTAATTTTGGTTAAATAGCGTTAAAATGGCTCGGAGGCAGGAGCAAATGATGCAAGGCGGTGAAACGTCTTCCAACTCGTTATCAGTAAAAAAAAAAAAAATCCTTGAATCAGATGAGATGCCACTTTAGATTACATTTTTAAACATGATTCCACCCCAATTCCACCTTTTAATGTGAATTATATACTTGGCTCGGGACATTTTCGTCTCACGGTCGGTCTGATGGTTTTATCGTGAGTTCCATCGCACAGCACACATCAATGATTTTTATGATGTAACAGCACTGATATTGTGAGAGACTGTGACGGCCCTTTCAGTCGCCTGGCATCTAAATAAAGGCGGGTTTGAAACATATTTTTGGCTTTTTGTTACGTCTGATATGCTGCAGTATTCGAATAAATAGTAGTAGGTGTGAAAGTGTTTATCCTCTGGTTTCTATTTGAATTCAGAGCATAAATCACAGTCACACTTTTTATGAACTTATGTGATTCCCAGGTGTGCTATCAACAGTTCAAAATTCAACTTTATCTGAATGTTGGAGCCACACAGAGCTGCTTATGTGTCTGTACACTTTTTACCCCTTTGCTTCATTCCTCTGGACAACCAGACACCTTAAGGAATAGAAGGCTTTTGCACAGATAGATTTATCTTTGGCAAAACACCTTTTTTTCCATGTTGAAAATGTGTATTTGAAGGTGTGCCAAATCGCCGCGGAAGATGCTATAACTCTGTAATGTATAACTTGAAGAACTTCTTCTACCTTCGCCTCATCCACCTCAAAGTAAACAGAAGTACCGCCTGGAAAGTATGCTTGCTTATGTGTGTTTGCCAGCATTTTGCACTTTGCACATTGCAGGTGATGTTGCAGTACATCAGTGCAAATGTTGAGTCTTTTTTCAGCCTTTCTCTTTTTTTTTGCTGGATCATGTCATGCTTTTGATTTGCCAGAGCTGCCCTTGTTTAATCCGTGTTATACATATCTCGTAAATTTGTAAGGACATGATCTCGTTGGAATTGAATCAATGTATGGAACTGGCACAATATCCCCAGTTGTGAAGAACTGGTGGCGAAGGAAAGATTAGAAATGTTGAACAGTACCTTTTCTAATGGCTGATAAAGACAGACATCCTGAGTGGTTCTTACATCAGCTGCCCTCTCTGAATCTGTCTCTCTGCCTCCACCTGTCTCTCTCTCTCTCTCTCTCTCTCTCTCTCTCTCTCTCATACTACACCGGAGGGTCAGGACCTAAAATGGGTCACAGGCCTATGTTTAATAGATCCCCATACGACCGCAGTTGTGATATGCCTCAGCCAAGGTCCCATGATGAGAGGCTAAATGTTTCATTTGGGTCCCAGGCTGAAAAGGTTTAAGAGCCCTGCTCCTAAATGATAGCTAGACCTCGAGCTGAGCGCCGGCCTGCGAGGGGACAGCGAGTCCTTGGCCTTCACTCTGAGTCTCACCCTGGCACAGTGAAGGAGTCTGTCCACGGCTGATAAGTGGTTTTAATGTGATCTCCTCTCTCTTTTTCCCCCCCTCCCTATCTCCCCTCGCTCTCAATTCCTCTCTGCTTCCACACATCACTCGTCCCCATCCTTGCCTCTTCGTTCTCTCACCCGTATTCCGGCATTTCCCCCTCTACACCCATTCGTTCCTCCACCCTTTCTACCCCAGAACGATGACTTGGCTACAGCTGTGGACTATGGAGCTTACGGCCACCGTCGCCTTGTGCGTCTTGCTTGCCGTCGCTGAGGATTCAGGCCTTCCTGCGGCAGAGGCAGAGATTCTCGGTCCTGCTGACATCGTGAAGAAGGAGTCTCATCCTGTCCTGTTCAGACAGAAGAGAGAGTGGATCTGGAACTCGCTATACGTTCAGGAGGAGAATCGTCTAAAAAGCAAACGCGACAAGATCGGACAGGTAGAGAACCCTCAGTATTTCTGTGGAGAGCTTCACGTTTCTGATTTACTTCCTGGGCCCAGTTTCCACAGTTTAGTCTTTCAATGTTCAATAATCAACATGTCGTGGAAGTCTTTGGGGAAGGCAAATGTGTATTTTTGTCACTTGCATTCAGTTTGATGCCGTTGCATCCCAAGAATCTGGGTCAATAGCTTACTAACTAGCACTTTGATGAATATCTTAGCGCATTTGCTGGAATTCTCAGTTTATTTGTGGAAAATTTTGGGGCATTCTTTGCGCCAGCTATGGGTGCAAAAATAAGAAATAAAAAAATAAATAATTTTTATCCATTTCTCATTTTTTACATTCACAGTTAAGGTCAAGCGTGTCAGTGGATGTGAAGAGATTCGAAATATCTGGGGAGGGAGCTGGCGACATCTTCGAGGTGGATAGCAAGAACGGAGATCTGTTTGTCACCAGAGCTCTGGACAGAGAGACCAAGAGCTCTTACAAACTGCGCGCCAAGTTGTTAGATGGGAGAGGGAATATGGTGGAGAGTCCTGGAAGCTTTGTAGTCCAAGTGACAGACATCAATGACAACCGCCCTTTTTTCAACACAACATTCACCGGACAGATTGATGAAAGGTCCCCAGATGGTGAGTTGGGAACTGTTCAGAGCAACAATCCAAGAAAGTTGGGGTGACTTGCATAGGGCTGTAAGATGTAAATGGTCTGTGTTCCAACAAGCCGGAAGTCAATAGGCAAACACAATAGAATGTGTTGCCAAGATCCTAAATGTCACCCAATCTTGCAAAGTCACTACTGCAGCAAGTGGGAATTTGACATTTACCACTCAGTGATAATTCAGATTAAAAATAGTCTGGACTGTGAAAATGTGGGGAAAACGAAACATAATGTCAACACCTGTCACAATCATTAGCACATCCTTCTCTGAAAAAAGGCGCACTGCTGACTTAAATAACACAGTTTTAGCACATAATCATGGCGAATTAATCATATTATGACACTGAATATTAGCAGAGAGCAGTACAGTATTTCTGTGGATGACACAAATCTTCTTTTATGTTAAATGTTCATCCAGGAACTGAAGTCATCAGGGTGATTGCGTACGATGCCGACGACCCCACCACAGCAAACGCGGATCTGGGATACATGATAAAGGACGACAAAAAAAACTTCAAAATAAACGAACTGACAGGTAGGTGAGGTCCAGCCCCACCACTATCCTGCAGCTACCTTGTCCTTTTGTTTCCTGGTGGGTTTATCTAAGTGAGATGCACATGTGCAAGCTATTTTTGCTTGAAGATGAGTCAGAGCTGACCTCAGAGCTAACAGCTTGCCTGTCTGTCTGTCTGTCTGTCTCTCTGCAGGTTGGATTAGCTGCAATAATAAAGACCTGGACCGGGAAAAAATGTCTCAGTACATAGTGGTAGTATATGTTAAGGACATGAGAGAATTCGAAACTGGCAGCACAGCCAGCACCACCGTCACCATTAACATTGAAGACATCAATGACAACTTACCAAGTTTCCCCCAACGTAAGGAACAGTGACGTGATGTAGATGATTACTGAAACATCAAGACTTCTGATTCCTCAGATTTCCATTCTAGAACAACTTGATACAAATGTTGTAACACAGAGACCCATTGAATTTCTGTCTGCAGAACTGCACAGGATGAGCATTCCTGAGGACTACAAGCCGGGTGCACATATAGAAGTTCTGCGGGTGGATGACAGAGATAGCAAACATAACAAAAACCCGGTGTTCACGATCCGAGACAACGGCGGCGCACAAAAGTTTGATATTGTGCTTAACCAAGACAGGGACGGCATCATCGTGCTCAAAGAGGTAGGAAATTCAACATGGCAAAGACTGAAAAGATCATATCCCTAGGCTGATATTTTTGTTTGTAAATCAGCCCCGCTGTGCTGTGCTATCTTGTTGGTATATCAGAATTATTACTTTTATTATTTTTAGTGGGAATCGGATTTCAGCACGTCTGTGCTCTGCGATTTGAGATAGATGTGAGCTCGACCTAATCACTGATAGTATGTTCAAGCAGAGAAAATGTAGTGTTAGTGACTGATTGGAAAAAATGAATCTCTATCCCACATCTTGGAATTGTCTTTTTTTTCCTCTGTAAAGTATAGTTCATGCAATTGTCCTGGTACCAAAGAAAGACAACATAGCATTCATAACCTTACCTCCTACCAACCTGTAAGGAACCTCATGTCTGGTACAACAAGCTGTTAACATTAAAAAAAAGCACAATATGCCACCACATAGAAAAAGATAGAAAATTACAACAGGAAAAGTGGGATATGCCGGAAAGTGATGTATAACATGGGATTCAAACCTTCCCTTCTTCTTGTAAAGGGAGCTATTTATGGCTGCAGGGATTCCAGGAGGTTTACCACTTCCCACTGGATTGTGCTCCTCAGATAAAGTATTTAGGATATCAGAGGGCTAAAAATGTATTCTAATGAAATGAGCCCTGTAATAGCTTGTACCCACACTGGCCAGGAATCGAATCGCACCACAATCTTCCCTCTGCTCAACTCGCCCCTCAGCTCTAAAGCCCTTCTCATCTTCCTCCCTGGCTGTGTTTACATGCACAGAGTAAGCCAGCTATCAGCCACACTGCGGTTAAGGTCTTATTCTTGTTAAGCTGTTTATACATGCCTTTGATACCCTGCGACTGAGTATCCCTGTTACCATGAATAATCCAGTTAACAAAATGTGTCTACCTGTGGTGGCCCATCCACAGATAAAACAGTCCGCCAGAATTTTTTTTTTTTTTACCAAACAGTAGGTTGTTTCTAATACAGGGGAAAGAAATGATAAGCAGAAATGTGACAGTAAGCAGGGATTGCTGTGGTGTATATGTAACATGAAAGTGTATCTGTAACACTGTGCAAGTCCTGGTTTGTGCAGGTGTTGAGGAAATGAAAGGAGAGAGATATTTCCACGGTTAACGTGGAAGAAAACATTTTAATGTGTTTCTTAAATCCAGAGGATGAGCTTACCCCGTTTGTTCCACATGAGTTGTGACATTTAGAGCCTTTTTTCACCTGGCATTGACAGCATTCCTGGGTGAGCAAACACAGGTGTAAATGCACCGGGGATGAAGATAGGAGGTGCATTTAAGCACGGAAAGAAAGTGCAAATGTGTCCCACGTCTAAAAACAGAAGCAAGAGGTGTGGAAATACCTCAGAGGATACAGCCAACTATGGAGTGGTGTAGCTTCATGCTTTCATTGATATACATAGACATTAAATCTAGTGCTAAAAAGCATTTTATTTGACTAAATGAATGCCAGTTTGAAAGAATGTAGTGCACCTTAGTGAAATAAAATGGTTTTGAGCTGGGTCTCACCTACAGTTATACGAGGTGTGATGTTCCAACTCCAGCTGGAACTGCACTGTGAAAAAAGGCCAAAAGGTAGAAAGTCTAGATGATTCATTTTAACTATTCAGAGGAAAAACAACAGTTTTCTATCTTTATGGTCCTTCAGGTCTTTTGACTATTTGACAATTATTTGGGCATCAAATGCCCAATGTGCTCAATATCAAATGAACCTCTAATTTAATATGTTTTTGGCATGTACTGGCTTGAATTGACCTCTTTCTGTGATTTCCAGTCTTTGGACTATGAGACAACAAACAGCTACAAATTAATCGTCGATGTGACAGAAAACGGGATTGCCCCTGCTGACAATCAGCATATGGCTGTCACTTCTGCCACGGTAAGCATCTGACACAACATCCACAGCCTTTAGGTCACTCTTTGGGAACATGACCAGTTTTACTATCAATTCAGGAAGTGGTGATACAAGAGCTGCATCAGAGATTTACATCCCCTGATTTGACCCTTGCTTGACACCAGAACATCTTGGAGACAAATCTTAGTTGTGATCAGTGATTCTTATTATGGAAAGAAGAAAGAAATATGATAATTCTCTATATAAATCTTAATTCTTGCCCAAAGTGCAACTCACAGCTGTGTTTTCAATGTTGTGAATAACTTTGAATTTACCAGGTACTAATCGAGGTGACAGATGTGAATGAGCCACCAGTCTTCGGCCAGCAAAGCTACCCTTTCAATGTGGAGGAGGAACGTATTATGGACAGGATAGGTACAGTCACAGCCAAAGATCCTGACAGTGCCAAGCAGGGAATCAGGTGTGACGCTGACTGGAAACGTTTAATAAGACGTAAATGTATCCTGAACTCTACAGAGGGTCTCATACCAATCTCCACCTATCTTTTCTCCATGTTCAGGTACTCCATCATAGACAGAGACTGTCCGATCGGCATCGACCCGACCACAGGGGAACTGTTCACCATACGCAAGCTGGACATGGAGCAGAAGGACAAACACAAGTTTCAAGTTCAGGCACAAGAGGTGCCAAACGGTACGTCACACACACATTTACAGTATCAAACCTATTTTCCTCTTAAGAGTAGAACCATGTATAATGAATTAAATCTGCATGTTTTCCCTAACAATGGAGATGCACATACAGGGAGGGAGTCAGAAGAGACAACCTTTACTGAAGGATGGGAGACTAGATTTTTTTATAGATTTTAGCATATTGCCAGAACACCTGGGCGACCCATGCGGGGAGAAGAGAGTAAGCAGGAAAATCACATTACTGGGTTTCTTTGTTCACTTGCTCCTGCATCCCAAGCAAACTACATATTTTTAGAGCAGCAGTGAATGAAATCCAGAGATCTATTTTAGTGGCTTGTCACGATGTTTAAGGAACACAATGGTCCCCTGAGCTTGACAAGGTCTTCGATATACAGTACGTGTGTACGTGTGTAAGTGTGCTGTACTAAAGATAGTTTCAAAATCTCAGTACAAGAGGACAGTCAAGAGTCCCGCACATTTATCAAAAGATACGTTATCTGAAAAGAACACAATTGATGTAAATTAAATGGAAAAAGTTGCTTTAATGTGGCATAAAAAGGCTGTCAAAAAAAATCAACATCTCATAAATAGTCAGTCACTTGACCCCAATTGTTTTCACGAAAGACGGTGAGACAGACGAGTGAGCAGTATTGTTGCACATTAAGATAAATGACAAACAAGTAGCACTGCTACAAATACAGGAGAATTTGACGATTTGTTGAAGACTTTGTAGAAATGTAGGCTGGATCCTATATTACAGAGTGACCTACAAAAGGAGAAGATACTGCACACCTGTGTCTTAAGATCTCTCTTTAAACATGGTTTATCCACACACCCCACCCCACCATTTCGAGTGTGACATGTGCATTAAATGAGATTACATCACATCAAAAGAGTTACATGCGAGGATCTTTTTTTGATCCCGTCAGTTTGGTCTGAACAATCCCTGCAGGCAGCTCGCTGAGACGTCTCCTGGATTTCTTTTTTGACTCGATAGTTAAGGCAAGACAAATCAGTGCTACGGTACAGAACGACAACAAAGGCCTGCGACGTGCATCCATTATTGCATTTCAGTTAGGCATGCGCTATTTTTTCTGTCCTTTGTAGGTTTGAAGTCATTGGTTGAAGTTACCATAACAGTTATGGACATCAATGATAACGAGCCGCAACTGGTAGCGGAAGAGATCTACCTATGTGAGAACGACGCAGTCAATCAGGTAAGAAAAACAAAGCATTCGCCAGAGATTCTCTCTTGGTTTAGGCACTCAGTTAGAAAATGAGAATGAGTACATTTGTATATGCATATGAAATGTATCCATTACCCATCCTTTATCTAACCCCAGTGTACATTGGATGAAAGCTGGACAAGTTTCCAGGCTACACTGTGTCTCTTATTGAATTCCAAATGTACTGCATATGATAAGAAAACTACGAATACGCTGAACTTTCCTCCTTCTTGTATCAAGCTCGCAGTGCTTGAAAAGAGGACAAAAGAAAGAAAACACACACTATGTCAGGCGGAAGTAGGGAGTGCCATCAAGACCATAAAATACATCACAGCAATCGTCACATTTTGCTGAGTGAAATGTTACGTTTTCTCTCTAAAGTACCTCATAAATTATGTACGTACAGTTTGGTTCGCACTGTGCTGTGAGGAAAAAAAAACAGCCTCTTGAAAATCTCCTCTTTGCACAGGAAAAAGTCTTTTGAGCCAGCTTGATGCCGGGCATGCTGTGTTTGGAGACGTCTGGCCAATTTGTTCACTTTTTTAATCTCGCCTCACACTGAGGCCTCTCCTTTGCATTTTAAGTAGATTTTATGAAGACAACATTTCTGAACTCTTGCTTTTCAGCATCACACATGCAATCAAAAGTGGGAAAATCTCCGTAATCATACACAAATCACTACAGAGTCTGTTGACGGACTAATGTTATTTTGCTGCATTCGTCTGAGCTTTTTACACATGGATTCAAATAGCCAGGTACACTTTATACCATAATATGCAGTCTGTGAGATTGTTCCCAGAAATTGATTTGTATTTGTGGTCATTTCATAAATGAATGACCTGGATCTAAACATGACATCTGTCTTTAGGGTAGATTAATTTTCGTTATAATCATATTTTTTTAATTTTGTTTTGCGTTTCCTCAGGTTTTAGGAACCCTGAGCGCCACAGATGACGACAAACAGAGTACCAACTTTACATTTAAACTGGCCAGTGAGAGCTCCAACTTCTCCATTGTCAACCGTGGTGGTAAGTCTTTGTGTGTGCTGAGAAATATATTTACCTTTCCCTGTCTTGCATGTTGCTCTAAACGGCGCTCAGAGGAGGCACTGGCCCTCGGCACTTGTTGCTATGCAACAGCCGAAACTCAATTTGAGGCGCAGCGCTTTGTTGTGGAAAGTTGAAATAATTTTAACTTCTCGAAGCGTACTTTGGTTCTCATGGCCAGACGGGGGATTTAGAGAGGGATGTCAATGCTGCACAACAGGCAAATACTGAAAATAATGAGGGCCAGTGGCTTGGTGGTCCTGCAGACGAGTCAATGTATTCTAAACGTATTGAATCTAAGTGTGTTAAAGGAGGACGTCACATGCAAACAGTACACTCTACTGTGGAGCTTTGTTACAGTGCCTTGTACTCGGGGTGTGCATGGGAGCATTTCTATCCTGGTTATTTTTGTATTGTTCTAATCGTTTTAGGGCTTTTCAAAAATGTATATGTATGTAAATGACACAGCAGAACTTCAAAGGCAACAGCTTGAATTTAAAAGCTCCTCTGATTAAAAATGAAACAGACTTTGGCATACAGTATCCTGTACTGATTGAACCTTCGCTCAATTCAGTTCAACATAAATAGCAAAAATTGCATGAATTAGATGTGGGATTTGTTCTTACAAACTAGAACAAATTCTGTTGGTTTATATACGTGATGAGGAACATGTGGACATGCTGACAGTGACGATGATAACCAAGCAAATTTCCCGGGTTTCACCTTTTAGGATATATCCTCTGGGAAGCATGAGTGGCTCATTTCATGGAATACAGTCGGTTAGGTGTTGAAATATTTTGCTGAATAATTAAATTTTGTGAATAATTGAGTTGGATCTGCTCTGGGCGGTAGATGAAAAGTCACTAAGGATCACCATGATTCATCCTCTGGGCACCATGGATATCTATGCCAATTTTCATGGCAATCCATCTGAAAAATGTAAATATTTCATTATGGACCAAAGACATTTTTATTATTCATGGTTTGGTTTTAAAAGGATCCTGCAGTGACGCCACTCAGTTTCATTATTATTGCTACATATATCAGCTGACACATTGTTCAACTTAAAAAAAAAAGAAGTTCCTATTTTTAGTATTTTTATCATAGAAAGATTATTCTAAATCCAAAGCAGCATCCGTAGTCAGTAGATCCAGTGGCATTTATGTTGAAATAAATGTGCAAGTTAAAAAATGTCGGCTCCAATAAACAGCCTGTGACAGAGATGATGGTGCGCCACTCTACAGAGACAGTCTCTTTGATCCAGACATTGATATTTAGGCAAAGGTTGGTGCTCTGTTACATCATATTTCCAAAGCCTATTTGGGTTATTCAGCTTAGGACACAAAATGGCACAAGTAAAACAGTTTTCATCATTTTTGATCATCACATACCCTTATAATACATGAAAGCCTGAGGAAAAGTGTTACCAACTGTTCTAGTCAAATATTAAAAGTCTGAATAGATGAAAGCCTCAGGTAGTCAGATGAAAGATTTAGGTGAAGTGTTACTATTTAATTTAAGTGAAACTCGAAACATACTGAGAGGAAGATAAACAGTGGAAGGAAAAAAAAGAGGCATGAACTTGCCTCATCTATTCTGCTTGTGCCTGGAGGGGTTGACATGTTGAACTGTTGAAGAAGAAGATGGAGGAGTTGCGAGAGGAAAAACAGATGAGGCTGAGGTGGAGGAAAAGATGAAAGGAGGCCAAAGGAAGAGATTGGGATTAAGGGAAATGGGTAATTTTGAAGTGAGACCCTGTTAAAATTAGGGAGGGGGATTTGAAACAGAGGGAGTGATAATGAGCTAAAAACAAGAAAATAAATACAGGAAAAGGAGGAACAGAGAAACATATGAATAACGTAGGAGAAAGAAAAGGGGGCAGGAAAAATGGGATGTCAAGGGTGTCAGAAAATGAAGGGAGAAGAAAGAAAAAAAGGCTAAACACGAGGACAGGGATGAAAGAAGAAATGTGGATGAAGACGAGGTGACGAGATGACGACATGATGAAAGAACGAAAGATGACATCAGAAACATTAAAGTTTCACAGAAAGATTAAAAGGAAAGTCGGGGGAGGAGGGCAAGGGAAAGCGAGAAAGAGAGAAAACGGAGTGGAGAAGGGACAGAGGGGGAAGGGGACGGAGGTGAGTGGCTGCTAGATAAGTGCTCCTTGTCGGTGTGAACCTATGTCTGTCCTCCCTCGTGGCCTCCGACTGTGGCACCCAAAACTCCTCGTACAGCACCTCACACCACTCCACACACACAACAGGAGCTGCAAAGTGACGGCTTTTAAAATATTTATCGACTACTAGCTCTTTAAAACTTGCAAAAAAACAAGCATGCTTTCATTATGGGATCCAGACACACACACACTCCAACAATCAGTGTAGCCGCGCAGTGAAGTGACAGGACTCTGTGTTCAGACCAGGCGGCTACACGGAGCTCACTGCATTAATACCGCACAGACAAGAGAGGGGAGGAGGAGGAGGAGGATGGAAACAAAGAGATGAAGAGAGAGAGAGAGGGACTAATGAGATGCAGGACCGGAGAGATGGAGAGAACAAAAGTAAGACAGAGAGGACGGTGAGAAATATCCAGAAATCCGGAGAGACGGGATATTCAAACAAAGAAGGAGCAGAAGACGAGATGGAGAGGAGAGATGAGATGAAGGCAGGACTGAAACTGTTTTCATCTTTTATTCAGTTTGCTAAGGCTTCATCTGTACCAATGTCCTCCCACACACACACACACACACACACACGCACACACACATACACACACCTTCGTTGACTATATATTGTCACAGTTGACACCTAATACCAGTGATTATTTAGGCGTCAGAAATTTCAAACTTTCGGCAAAAAAATTTGCAGAATTTTTGCAACTTTTTTTTTACCATTCACCACCATTGCCGTAGTTACTTCCGAGATGATGATAATTTCACTTTATAAGAATAGGAGGACCTTTATTGTCCCGCAATGGGAAAATTTAATTGTTATAACAGCATTGATTACATACTCAGTCACTGAATTTGTTTGTGAACTTGATTAACAAATTGAATATATTTTTGAAGTATTTTTTGGGCAACATAGTAACCTGAGATAACAGCGAGAGCAATCCCTGTGGGACCAGGTGTCCAACTGTGTGGAGTTAAACTGCAACAACATTAACTGACCAATAATCATAATTGACAAATATTTTAATAGTCTGTTGGTTGTTTTGTTGCTTTGGAGTCAAAATTCTACGATTTTCTGGTTTCTTTCGCACTCTTGGACAGAAAGCTGAATATCTTTGAGTTGAATACAGGGACCTGATTCTACACGGAGCAACACTTTTCCATACATTTTTATCATTGTATCCATGTCCATACAACTAAGATGGACTATGTTTACTTTACTATGTTTTCTTCAGACATACAATCCTGTTGAGTACAAGGCCAAAGAGATAATGGATGAATGAATGGTAGATTTTTTTTGGCTGGACATCATAAAATGCCCTCTTTTCCTCCTTTTTAATGGAACACCCTTTAAATACATGTGTTACTGGTTGTTTCACTTATATAAGTTATCACTGTGACATATTCGGCCTCTGAAAGGTCAGAGTTAATCTTAAAAAGTTAACTGTGCCTCCTGCCCCAGGATTGATATAGTTTATATACAAAGTGCAAATGTCAGCAACACCCAGGTTGTTTTCATTTAAACTTGCCCTTAAACCAGAGCCGCACCGTATGGTCCTTTGTCCGAGAGTCTAACAGAGGGTCTCTAGGTATGCTTGAGTGTTCACGAGGGTCTTTCCTGCCATTGTGTTCTGTGAAATTCCTCCAGTGGTGGGATATTGTGGAAAAAAAAAAGCTCTCCCCACCGTCTCAGCAGGAAACTGCTGCCTGCCGGCGATTTGACAGATGACCGTATTGTTAGCCAGGTCGGCTGCGGAGTCGTAGCTCCGCCCTACTCCACATGTTGGTGCTCTCTGACTTTTAGGTTACCGTGTGTTGATTTCTGACACCTGTCAGGTCGACCGCAGGGTTTCAGATTGACACTTTACAATCAAGCAACAGTGTCTTGGAAGGAAATTAAAAGTCACAACAGAGGGAGAAGTATTTCTTTGATTTGTTTTGACATTTTGTGAGCAACATGTAACACGCTGCAATTTCAGCTTTGCGTCTTCGTCATTATCTATAATCCCAAATGAGTTACACCCTACATGCACCGAACTGACAGATAATCATAAATTATCTCTCTGCCCTTTATATAACGACTCCCTTCTTGTTCTCATATCTCTTTTTATCTGTGGAACAGACGCTCGCTGTATAAATAGACTTTTAAGACTCTATACGCCGAGCAGGTGAACATTAGATCCGCTCTGGCGAGATGAAGTGATGAGTCAGACAAATTAGACATGCGTTTTTGCAAAAAGGGAAAGGTGCATTTGCGTTGCGAAGGTGGCTGACGTATTTTGTGCACTCACGCTGTGTGTATTTGTGTGCTTCTTCCTCAAGACAACATGGCCGACGTGGTTCTGAAAATGGGGCCGTTCAGCATGGATGACCCCAAGGATTACAGCGTGGATGTGATCGTCAGCGATGGCAGCTTGAGCAGCGTCACCACAGTGACAATCAAGGTCTGTGTGTGTCTGTATGAGTTTGATAAGATGCCATACAATACGATAAGATACCATGTAATACCATACCATTATCATAAGGTACAATAAGATATGTTGACTATGTTAGTATGAAACTATATGATGCCATATGCTGAAATAAAATAAGCACTTTATTTGTTCCTGAGGGAAAATTGAGTCCAGCAGCCAAAGGTCTTACAAAAGAGCATCACATTTACTTTACACAATACGTAACAGTCATAAGACAGTAATAAGTAACTAATACTATATGATATATTAATAGAGGGTATACCAATACAAACTAATATAGATGTGTAGAACAAGCATAAACAATAATTAATTATTAATAATAATAACTGAAGAGAGAATTATTAGAAAGTTTAGAAACAAAATTATGGGAGAATGTGTTTTTTTTCCAATTAAATAAAACTCTTAGATCATGCCTGTGATTAGATCTAGAACATTAGGTGTAATCACAGACAGGAAGCATAGTTCAGATAGTGATGTAATAGACGAACACTGCTCCATGAATCGCTGACTGAGCGGTGGTCGGTGCTGCCTGTTGCAGTCCTGCAGGTGTACAACTGGCCGGAAGCAGACTCAGTGCAAAGCCAGCACTCAGACGATGGGAGTGAGCGTCCACGCCCTGATCGCCATCCTGCTCTGCATACTGACCATACTGGGTGAGTTGGCGTTTCTTTCCTCTTTCTCTTTCTCCACCTCTTGCACTTATTGTTTCCATCTCTGGTGGCTCATTACGAGGGTTTCCACATGTCAAAAATCCACCTGTCAGGGTCTCCGTCAGGCTGAAGACAATCCTGTTTTCTCGCTCTTCTCAAGAGTGCCTGGAGGCTCTGTTTTTCAATGAGATGTTTTTGCTTTTCTGGGTAGTAACTTTAACTGTGTTGAATGTGAAAGCAAAGACTCCATTTTGATGGCATTGGAGCCGCTTTTGGTTGGGGCTGAGGACAAGATTAAAGACTAGAGGGTGCAAAAAAAGAGCCCCTCATCTTTGCTTAAGGCTATGGACTCAAAGCCAAATTAGCATAACAGACAAGTATAAATATCCACATCTCTGAAGGAACTGTCAGTCTTGGCATTGTGCGTGATGTAGGTGCATGGTTTTGACAGGGAGTAAGACTCCATGGAATATAAAAAAAGATATTTCTGGATGCGGTTCGTCGTTGTTGCAAGTGTCCACCATGAATAGGATGATGTGCAAGCTTAACTCAACGCGTAGCTCAGCTTAAGCTATTAGCTTCTGGGTTTCTCTGTATACAAGCAATCTCTTCAAACCTATTCTCTACTTAGTTATATTTGGAGGTGTGAATGTGAAACATGCCACCAAAATGGCAAAATCATAGTCATCTCTATCTTAGATTTAACAGCGACTAAAATCAATACATGCAGCTCTGTCTGTTAAAATCTTTTGAAGAACTTTGTGTTTGCTATACACACGCTATATACACAAGTCCAGCACATGAAATATTTTAACAATTGTACAGCAAAGCAAGCATCAAAGACTACAAGCACTGACATTAGAGGAACAAACACAGCATCTTCTGGGCAAATCATTCAGACTGCTAGGATCAACACTCAGTGAAGTCAAGAGGTGTAGATAGTCTTTTTTTTTTTCTTTTAGCTGTGAAGCTGTGACCGTCTCTTGAACCCTCCCTACTTAAAGCCGCATCCACATCCATCACATGTCTTTTTTCAATATTTAACTTTTCATAAAACAGTCTTCACTGCGTAGACACAACTAAACCTCAGAGCTGCTTTACAACACAAAGATATTTTGGCAAGAATACACTCCAGTGGTGTGTCGACTGATTCTGTAGCCGGGAATGAATCTAAACAGCAGCTGCTCTCGTTTCTGATGATTTTCTAAAATAAATTAGTTTATGTGAACGTTTGAGACCATGACGGAAGTGAATCACTTCTTTTCAATTTTGTTTTGAGTTTCTATCTTACAAAATATTTCCTGTTTATTGTGCGGACACCCCCTGGTCATTTGATCTCAAGTCTAAAACTTGAGGAAGCACAACATGGTAGTTTTTTGAAGTTGGACGAAGGAAATGTGTAGAATGTAAACAAATCAGTATCACAAACCCACACACACATTTTTTTAGTGGGAAAAGATTTAATTAATCCTTTATCTGTCTGTCTTACGTAGAGGTGTCATTAGTTGTATGGACATAGGTAGAAAAGTGTTGCACAGAATGCTGCTCATTGATGAATACATTACGAGTTCTTGGCTGTTTTACATTCTGTTAACAAACAGGTGGAGCAGGTCACGTTAGACACACAGAGTGAGAGGGATTCACAGAGACAGCATCAGTGAGGAAAAAGGCCAAAGCTGAGTGACTGGGGCATGTGCACAGATTTGCTTGGCCTTGCTTCGTGATAAATAAGGTTTTGTGTTTTTGTGGGGAACATTTCCCCTCCCTTTGTTGTTGGTTTTATGAATAATGCAGTGGCGGATGTGGGAATAATGCCTGCGGTTGTGTGAGCCCGATATTCTCTTTGATACCTTCACCCCCTGCTCATTTTTTTGTGGTGGGTGTGTTCGGGGGAGAGGGGGAAAGAGACACTTGTCATGTTGGATGGGAGACATGCCTGAGACAGTTGGCCAAACAACAGGGATCTTGCATGAGAAGTGCCGAGGAAGAAAGGCAAAGAGTCGAAGAACTTGAAGATTAAGGGGAGACAGAGGGGGGGAGAGACAGATGGAGGAAAAAAAAAATATCTAGACTTCGATATTGGTGAAATGCGAGCGAGACAGAGAGCTGAGGTAGAGTGAGAGTGACTGAGTGACGGAGTGAGACAGAAAGAGGTTAAAGCGGAGAGATGCCGAACCGGAGAATTGTGGGAAAAAGCGGCAGAAGAATGAGAGTTGTTAATGAGGAGAGTTTATCAGCTCTTTAGGTGCCGTCTGCTTATCAAACACCACCAAACACTCAACCTATTAACTATTAACACACTCCTTCACTATCGCGCCTTTTCCCTCCCTTCTGTTTTTACCTTCATCTCTCTCTTCCTCTTTCCCTCTGGGCCTCTCCCTCTCTCCCTCTCTCCCTCTCACCATCCTCTCTCTTCCCCTTTCTGTTTTTCCCTCTCCCTTTATCAAACACCCCCGAACGCAAGCCAGATTAACTATTTAATGCACTTGTCATTATCTGCCAGGGCCCAAAAGCAATTTGCAGCACTCCCCATTCACCGGCGCGTTTTCTCACAAGAAGTCGGGTTTGACACACAGAGAGGAGAAATTTTTCTCAGTCGTTTTTTTTTCCTTCTTTTTTTGCGTACAAAGAAAGGGCTTCCTCTTTTTTCCACTCTTTTCTTGTCCCTTTAAGTCTGATATCTCCAGAGCTTATTAAACTGCAGAGCATATGTTGTAAAAGATTAATCTGTTGGTTTCCCAGGCAAACTTAAATTAGTCCTGCTCGCCCTCGACTAAAAGGCATGGCTAATGCTGCCCGTCCGCCGAGAGAGAAAGAGGTTCATATCGGGACCGGGGCTCAGGGCCTAATCTAATGTCAAATGTATCCTTCTCCTTGGTCTCCTCTGTCTCCTCTCTTGCTTTACGCAGACCAAACTTCTCCCATTTTCCTCCTCTGCCTGTTGCCTGTCCTCCCAATTTGTCCTCTCTTTGTTCCTCATCCATGTTCTCCTTCTCTACGGCCACTGAAATGAAGGCCTTTTTGCAGAATTTCTTTGGTCTTATCACATGGTGTATTTGCCAGTTTTACTTGACAAAGTCAACAGGCCTTGTCTATGCTGCTTTCTGCAGCAGTAGAGAAATAAGCGATTATTCTCATTCTCGTGAGAGCTTCCAGCTGTGCAATTAGATCCTTTTAAGATGAAAACATGGGCCTGTTTTAGTAAAGACGTGTGGGCGTTTGAATCTTCGACGGTTTCATTAATCACAAATCGCGCTCCCACCTTTGTGTGAGACAACAAGTCCTCCACACTGTACGACAAAAAACCTCATTTGTCACTGCCCCGCAGCTGGCACAAGTAAATGTTTCCCGATCTGCCGCCCACATCAGCAGGGGTGATCTCATTTACCCGCATCTTCCAGGACGATGATGAATTACTGTTTTTGATATGGTTCAGTTTCGGCACAAACTGGCTTGATTAAAGGTGAGAGAAACATTGTTTGGGGTCAGGCGCTGACAGTGAAGGAAACAGGACGCCGACAGAGCTACTTAGTCCTTCTTCCTCTGTGGTTCTATACAACACGATCGACGCTTCCTCCGTCCTGACTCCTTCAGCTCCTTCAGCAGCGGTCAACCTCTCCACTATCCGGGGCCATTTTCAGTTTTTATAACATCCTCTGAGGGACACGTTAAATTATTGAGAGCATATATCACACTGACCTCTAACGCGACGGTCTGTCTTCAGTGATGTCACATGTGGTGATGAGTACAGTATGTAGGTCCTTTGGGTGCAAGTCTATGGGAGTGTCAGCTTTGAAATTAATAGATTTATTCCAAACAAGGTTCATTGCATAAATCCTCAGGTCAAACTGAGTGCAACACTGAGTTGTGGCTTCCACGTCACCTGGATATTGTTTGATTTTTCATGTCTTGAAACCTACCACCAAACGCCTAGAGGATGTTTTACCAACATATTTAGGCAAGTAAATTGATCAATTTCACTATTAAGGCGCCCTGCACCATGGCTAGTTTTCTCAAAACACTATGATGGCATGTAAAGTCTGCATGATTATATGCTGGACAACCACATAACTCAAAGGGACCCCCTGGAAGAGTGTTTTGGGGGAGTGATCACACAGGATGCAGTTTTAGCAGAACAGGCAGTGAAGTGTAAAAACAAAAAATGCTCAACAGCATTTTGATCTGTTTGTCCAATCCATTGTGGCCAGAACCACAGATTTATTGATGGTGGACCAACAAAAAAAACCAAAACAAACAAAAAAACAAAAAACAGTGCACTGTTGTTTTGTGTATTTTGTGAGCTGCAGAATGTGTTTTGTTTCCTTCTACCGCTGTAAAGGAATAATTGCTGTCTGGAGATTCTTTTGTATTTGTAAATTACCTCGTGGGAGGGGGCGACCGGATCTCCCCCACTCCTGTGTAAAGGCTTTTTTTTTTTTGCCTGCATATTTATGTCTTTACCCTCATAGGTCCTTCAGTATGTTCCCTCACCACCTCCTCAATTGTTTATTTCATTGTTACATACCAGGTCCAACTTTCCTTCCTCTCCGTTCTCCTCTCGTGCTCGTTTCCACTCAGTCTCCCGTATTTACCGAGTCTCTCTTCCTGTTCCTCCTGCCTCCTTCTCTTTTCTCTGCATGCACTCTCTGTTTGTCTCATTTCATTTGTGCTTTTCATGCTCTAGGCAAGCGTCACAGACACCTTAAACCATCGACTCCTCATTTTCTACCCTCGCACTTGCTCTGCTTTCTAGTCTCAATCCCTCATTAGTGCTCCACTTTCCTCACTTGTTTCCTGGCCCCATTCTTATTCTGTTGTGGTTTCCCTGGCCTAATTTCTTTCTCTTGTTTTTTTTGGAAAATTGTCTCGGTCCAGCAGGAAAGATACTCTGGCTGTCTGTCTGTGTTCCTCTGTGGACTATTTTGTAGCAACAACTACTTATTCTTGTGGTTTGTTTCTTCATCTGCTCGTTCCTTCGAAAGTGCTTTTCCCAGAATGTCAGTAATCCTTCAAGGTCAGACCTCATACTGGTTCAAATGTGAGCTGACGTTTTGATCGTCTGCAGTGGCTGTCAATCACAGGCGGTGATTGACATCCCGTCTCGTACTCGGCTCCGTGGCACTGCACCCTGTGCCTAAAAGGAGCAAATGGTTTTTTGCATTGTCTAAACTCATGTCAGCAGGGATTCGCACGTCGCAAAGAACCTGCACAGAATGAATATCTGGTAAAAAAACACAACTTTTCTGTGCTCTGCAGTCATAGTGATCCTGTTCGTGATGAGGAAGCGCTACCAGAAAGACTCGCTCGCCAGCATGAAAAACAGCGGCGAGATTCACGAGCAGCTTGTCACC
This sequence comes from Karalla daura, assembly GCA_029224185.1. Lineage (NCBI taxonomy): Eukaryota > Metazoa > Chordata > Actinopteri > Chaetodontiformes > Leiognathidae > Karalla > Karalla daura. Next base: position 18,124,198 of record CM055200.1, on the reverse strand, counting down.
TACGACGAGGAGGGAGGAGGAGAGATGGACACCAATGGGTACGTGGACAAAGTCACTAAAACACTTTTGCTCACATGTCACATTTTCTTTCCTTTGTCTTTAATATTGTCAGCTTGGAGACTTTCCACCACTGACAGTTTATAGCTCACCAGTCAGTAATAGAAAGTTAGAGTTGATTCAAAAATAATCAGGTGTGTATCAGATGTGCTTATTCTGAGGGATGATTATCCTCTGAAACATTACATTTACATTTTAGCTATTCAAAATACCCAAATGCAGAGCCTCTGCTGCTGACAGGTTAGTTTTAACAGGAAAATGTCAGATATTCAAATGAGTAAAAATGGGCCAGGAGGACAAATTCAACATCGGCCACTAATTCCAACTGAAGCAGCAACTTCAATAGAATGAAATGAGAGAAGGAGGAGCATAGGTGAGGAGAAGAGGGAGAGGCCTGATTGGCTGTGAGCAGGATGGAGCCAGTGAGGACCAGTATGGAAGAAAACTAAATGGTGACAAAAATTATTAAAATGTTTTTTAAGGGAAAAAATAAAAACACAGGGCACATTCCTCTCAGTATTAAAAATTCATTACAACACATACGTTCCTTTTACAACTTGACAGTTCTATCAGTTTCTTTGTATTTATGCATAAACAAAATGATAAATAATAAAGCAAATAATACATTCGCAGCCAGTCACCTCCCTCCATCTGCAACACGTATTTTCCTTGCTTTAGCTGTCATAGTGGTGACCCAGTTTACTCAGAAGGAACCATTAAAGTTTAATCTAATCTGAATCTAATCTTTTCCATATTTAAATAGCATTAAAACCATACATAATCCTATACTATATCGACTGCATCACACTGTATGCTGTCAAAACACATGATGACTTGATGTAAGTAGTGAACATGAGCAAAAAGCAGGAACTAAAGAAGCAGGAACTAAAGCGAAATTATTCGTGACATTTTTGTCCCACTTAGATACACTCTGATACACAACTTTAATTACTTTTTTGTATCTTGGAGATAAAAATCTTAGATTTTGTGGCATTAAAAACTCCTAATCTTCATAATGCAGGCCAGTCTTAATAGTGTTGGGTCATTGTTTATTAACAGATTTGATAGTTGACTTGAACACATATTGGAACCTCTTTCAAATATCTAGGATTACACAGGGTCTAACACACAGCGATCCTCTGTTTCAGATACGACGTTTCCATCCTCTCCTCTGCTTGCCATGACGGCTCCTTACTCCGTCACCCGGCCCACCACCCTCACCCCTCTCTCTACGCCATGGTCCAGAAAGCCCCGCATCACTCTCAGCCCACCGCGTGCAAGGGCGACATGGCCGTGATGATCGAGGTGAAGAAGGAGGAGGCGGACCACGACAGGGACGGCTTCCCGTACGATACGCTGCACATCTACGGCTACGAGGGTCCCGAGTCTTTAGCCGGAAGTCTCAGCTCCCTGGATAGTTCCTCCACGGGCTCAAACTTGGATTACGACTTCCTCAACGACTGGGGGCCGAGGTTCAGGACCCTGGCCGAACTGTACGGCGTGGATGAACCTGAGTACTACCATCAGTACTAATGGGGACCATCCGCCAATAAAGTATACGATGCCAAAATTCACACAGAAACAAAACACACCCACGTCGAAAGCAGCCATAAACGAGTATTCACACAAAGCCAAAAGCGTGAAGCAAAGATCCACATTCGCACACGCAGAATCAGGCTTTGATGCTGTCCGACAAGAATCTTTTGATCCAGCTGACAACCGTGTTCTCCAAAGACCGCTCCAGCCTCTGAAAACAGAATCAGGGCACTCTTGTTTTCAGTGTAACAACCAACTTTTGTTTCCAATTCAGTCCGTTATCTCGCCCGTCTGCTCACCGCCAGCCGGTAAAGAAGAGCTCAATCAAACTTAAGGAAGACTGAAAGAGAGTTTTTTTCTTTTTTTTTGGTTGTTGATCTCTTCAGTTGTGGACATGGCGCCCTTTGCTCCTCCAGTGAGGTAAACAGAGAGAATGAACCCAAGGATTGTCTCAAGGATTCACCAAATGAGGGTGCATTTTATTCCATTATGAGGGTTTTATTTCATCGGATGAAACTTCCATTGCAGGTTATTGCCACTCATCTTGGACTATCAGCTAGTTAGTGAGTTCATACTCAGTCTTCAACTCATTTGATCACCTTCCACACCCCACTCCTCACCAACACTAACTGTATTTCAAAAAGAGTTTGCACATTAACTACACAACATTTGTCCAAACAGCCCATTTTAGTTCATTTAAATACAACGTATGAAGCTTACATATAAATGGAAGTATTAAATGACTTCATTTGCAATGCAAAGTGGTGCAGGTCAACTCAAATCATTGCCAATTTGAGATATTTTGCCAAATGTTGTTGTCTTACTCTTTTTTTCCTGTTTTGTGAATCACTGCTTGTAACCTCTTCTACCTTTAATGTAGAACCTTTTTTTTATATTTCACAAAAGGACCACACATGCTGCATGAACAAGGTGGTTTCATTTTTTTGCTTTTATTTGAAGTTGGTGGTTTGATTTGTAAATACGATCATGGAGGTGTTTTACTGTTTGAGGTGAAAAACGTTTCGGTAGTCAGAAGAGTTTTAACTCTATGAGATGTGAATGGTTTGATCACAGTGAGATGCCACTTGTGTTTGTTTGATCAGAAATACTAAAAAGGGCTGTTTTTAGGGAAAGTGAACAATAGAGAACTCATGCTGTTCATCAGTCTGTGATGTTCAGTCAGATATTTTATCATATGCCCACTTCATTTTGCATATATTTAAAGATCTACCACAGTGTTTTCCAGTGCCATTGACATGCGCCATAGAGGAAAGGTTAATGAAAAGTTTCTAACATTTGGCCCCATTTTATTTTACTTTTTTAAACATATTTTTAGACAGGAATCTTTATCTCCTCTTCTCCTTTTATGAAACCCATCATCTAAAATTAGTAGGGAGTCATTTTCTGATTGAGCCATTTTGTCCATTTTTGCACGTTATCTCTGCGGAGGGAACAGGAGCAGGCGGACAGAAGGAAAGGAAATGGCACCACTGCCGCTTGGACAGAATTACAGTGTGTTCCCAGGGTTTATTTGACAGAACCCATCATCACAGCCATTGTTAAGATGAAAGCCCAATTCTCAGAGGCCTACTGGAACCACAGTTGTTCAGACAACTCAGGAAACACTGGTGTGGCCCAAGCAGCGAGTCGGGCGGTTGTGATGGGTCTGAGGTGGCTTGAATAACTTTAACCTCTCATCCTTTCTGGCTACTGTCAGGTCGTAAACTGTGCGATGCTAAAATTCGATGGTCAGCATATTGACGGAAACGAAAAAGCGCTGTGCGAATGTTTCAGAAAATGTGAGCGCAATTTGTCTCATCCTATGGTGAGGCAGACCTCTGAGTAACGTGCCATTTATTATCCTCCTACGTAACGAGAAACAACTGTGCCCGTGTCGTGTTTTTGGACTGATATCTTATGCCCAGGGATTGTTTACCAATGACACACTAATATTTAAACAATAATTTCAGACGTTTTTGCTGATTGTATGAATGAAGCCAAAATGTCTACAGCTATTGTTTATATAGCAGAGAAGAATGGCTTTTTCAGTCGGAGAGCCATTTTTAAAGGGCCGTAAATGTAAGCAGCGGTGCCTGCTCCCGTGATGGTCTAGCTGACGTAGAGAAATTGGACGATGTTGTCTGGCCCTCTTTCATCCCGCTGACGACGTTTGCCAAACGTCTTCAGGACATTCCATACGCTTCACTTTTTTTTCTTACTAGTTTAGAGAATATAGTTTATTTACTCTGCTGTTTATTCTGTTTTGTTTGGACTTAAATGTGTTTCTTTAAAACCTGCGTGGCCAGCCATTTGATACAATAGCTGGAAGCCCTCTCCATGTTTTCCTGTTGAGTTCATATATATACTTAGAGCGAGCTGAGTTCCTCCACCTCGTTCTCCTTCTCTCCTTGTTTGCCTTGCAAAAGCACCACCACACTGTCTCATTCACCCCTCTGTCCTGTAATCAGCTAAACCAAACAGTGGAGTCAACTTCCTGTCCATCTGGGACGTTGTGCCCGCCCCTTCCTGTCCTGTGTTATCTCTCTCGTAAGCCAACTCATTGTGTTCACTTCCTGTCGGCTTGGCCTGGGAAACAGTCTTGGGGAGGAAAAAGCAAGCGAGGCCAAGGAGGAGCAGTGGGGCGAGGTTAGGGGGGTTAACAAGAAAGAAAAGATGAAGAGAACAATGGAGTGCGGAGATGAGTTTTCCAGCTGAGCAGAAACACTTCAGAGCAAAGATGAGCGTGATGAAACGATGAGACATATCGCACATGCAAGTGGCGGTCACATCCTGACACGTTCATGAGTAACTTTGAAGGATAATCAAAAACTCCAGGCTTTGGTTTCTCCAAGTGGCAGAAAAAAAAATTGTGTTTTGAGAATTCAAAGACATGGAGCCTCTGTTTATGCCTCTTGCATTAGCATCACTTTTAGATCTTCTTTGAAAAGATCACACTGATGGATCATCAGAATATCAGAAAGACATTGGCTAGTCTTGTGAATAAATGGCTGCCATTTTTGTTCGGGTCAGAAAATTGAGTTCTACTTTGTGCACTGGAGGATGCGCTTTCAAATGTGCGGCTTTCAAGAAACTTGTTTGTGTATCATTGATTACAGCTTTTACTTAAAAAAAAAAGTGAACACAATGACCTGTGTTGTCAAAAGCGGCAGCAGAAATAGCAGATAGAGCTGCTCCATTATCTTCTTTCCTAAAAGCAATAAGTGTTGTGTGTACTTTGGGCAAGAGGATCTGGGACTTTTCAGTAGGAGGATGGACAATTTTAGATGATAGTGTTTTGCAGTCACATTCACACTTTACAAAAAAAAGTCATTAATAGTATACATGAATTGTTTAACACTTTTGAGTTATGGAACAGATGTTGGAAAATGTAGTGTTTGCTTTGATTGTGTGCTGGCAACGTTCAGACCTAAGGAAAAATCTCAACATGTGGACACTCGGTTTATTTTGCAATGCCCAGCCTTTTGTGGTGTTATTAGTCTTTCCACAGGGACTCATCTGCTTCGGCAAAAATCCATTATATAGTTGAGATGTTGAGATGTTTGATATTTGAAAAAAAGTGCCATTTTTCTTTTTTGTTTGTTGGCCATCAGTGACTGTACGAGAGCACTTCTCTCCTCGAGCGAACAGCGAATCACTTTGGATCCAGACAGTGAACATAAATCTCTCAGGTTGGGATCCAGGCACAAAATCACAAATGAAAGCCCAGTCTATATATAGTATATACTAGCTTCACAAACCAGACCTTTAAGTGATTTAACAATAAAGTCACCTGTCTGTCCCGAGTGATACTGAGGGGTTGCTTTGAGCGTCATGTACATAGCAAAAAAAAAGAAAAAAAATGTGCCTAATAGTGTTATTTCTCTGGCCGCACCTTGTTTATATTTGGCTCAGTTACTGTATTTAGAAGATGTTAAACTTGACACAATCCCTCTTTATCACTGTAAAAAGTAACAAAGCTTCATTTACAACAAATGAAAGACAGAACTCTTGATGCATGAGTGAGTGAGTGTATGTGTGTGTGTGTGTGTGTGTGTGTGTGTGTGTGTGTGTGTGTGTGTGTGTGTGTGTGTGTGTGTGTGTGTTTGTGATTGTGCCCATGTACATACACACAAGTGGGTGTCAACATTATAAACATAGCAAACACATAGAAATACTTTTTTTTTCCTTGTGTGAATACAGTAAGGGTCTTCAAGGGAAGCAACATGTGCCTTTATTCTTTGAAAAAAATATTGTAATTAATTTTTTTGATGGCAAACACAATGTTTTCTATATTGTTTTTATGGTGTATAGCAACTACTTTTTATTACATGACATTTTTGTAAGTGTAGAATAAAGATGAACTCTAAAATATGTATTCGTCGTCCTGTCGTCTGGTGTTTTGAAGCTCTCTGACTCTGTTTGAGTCTCGTGACACTCGTTTTAAAGCAGGTGCGTAAGATAAGAGGTGAATGGACGAAGACGGGTGAAAGATACCGAAACAGGAGCCTGTAAATCTGTCTGAGACACCAAGCGAGACAAAGTGTTGGTATCTGACGCTCTTGGAATGAAAATGGCTTGTTCCACTTCAGCGTCTCCCTCTGTTGATGCCTCACATGTCAGCAAAGTCAGCGGCAATCAGGATCTTTCATGATTACATTGAGTACGAACATAATTATGTTTGTCAGCGTAACGTAATTACGGATGCAGATTAGTTGTATATAAATGTCATTTCGAGAAAAGAAGGTGCTCACACTCGTAAAGGAATGGAGGAAGAAGAAAAAGCCAAGCGGGTTATGCATCTTGAATACAAGATACTATAGCTTCCAGTATATAGTAGATATACAGTTTCAATTTAAATGCATGGTGGAAAGAAACGGTTACATTGTTTATCAGTGACTGTTTCTGATGGTGGTTTGTTTTTCTAGTGACGGCTGTGAAATGAGATATAGGCAGAAATAGAGAAACAGCAACAAAGTTTCACCCAAAATAGTCGATGGCACCAGACTGCAAATCTGTAATATTACTCATGTATTCATTCATTCAGTCCTGTTTATTTATTCTGCCCAACAGAGCTGCAGTTGTTTCCTTTCTCCTAACCTTTGGCCACGTCGGTGCATTAAAATTTAACAGGAATGTACATTCAGGCAGGTCTGAATAAATCGATACAGGTTTGTACCTGTTTGCATTAAGACCTGAATCTGAAGTTAAGGAGCAAGGAGTGGAAGACCTGGAGGAAAAGAGAAAGATAGCAAACCGTAGAGATGTCATCCTGAAAAATGTAAAACAATGTACAATCTACACACATTATTTATTGTAATTGTATTGCTTTTTTTGGAAACTTTAGGTGGATACATTTTGATAGTGACACTCTCAACACTGATGATGGAAGTGTGGATCAAGTTTGAGATATTAGCCATGAGCAAAAAAAAAAAAGAAACACACATTACGAGTCTTTTATACACTCTGTGTTTATGTAGGATTCCATGTGGTGAAGATCAGCTCCGTTCCTCTTGTAAAGTGATCCCAACATGTCAAATGTTACACGTCGTGGAGGCGGTGTGAAGAAAGCTCTGATCTCCCGCACCTTGATCTCTGACATGTGATCAGATGTGAGCCGGAGGATATCCTCTGTTTTCCTTTGCTTTTTCAAACCAAGTGTAAATTCAGCGCAGCTCCGCGCCGTTTTATTATGGTCTGGGCCGGTGGATCGAGGGGTCAGACCTCCACATATGTGATCATCTCCATATGAGACATGAACATGAGACATGGCCGAGTGCAAAAGATCACAGGGGGGAAATCGGGGTGAGAGAGCGAGAGAGAGAGGGTGACGTCAATTCTCCAGAGAAGTTGTGGTTTCGGACCATGCTTTGACCATACACACATGCACACACACTTATAAAGATCAACACAGAAGATTTTGTGATTTTGATCTGACGGACAAATTACTTTTAAATGAGATCAGGTGTCCATTCACCTCGAGGCTTTTGTTATATGTGAGCGCATATATATCCATATATGTGCCAGAAAACTCCATTTGCAACAAGTCTTAATTCTTAAACGTCAAAATAGCGAATGCATTTAATTTCCTCGAACGGTCTGTTTGACCCTGCCATCATCCTACTCACATCATCCAACTTCCATCTTTATGTAGTTCTGAGAGAGAAGAAAGTTGTGTTTTCCCACTTTTGAGTAGAAATAAGTGATACTGTAATAAGTGAGGCCACTTTAAAAATCCCTAGTACATGGCATCTCTTTACTTTGGTCTTTACAGCTCATCCCAGTCATGGCCACTGGTTTAACATTCTCTAAAATGGCATATACTAGCATTTTCTAGGCTGAAAAGCACATGATCAGCTACAGCTGTTTGGCAGCTCCTGGAACACGCTCTCTTTTCGAGATGCTTATTCGATCTTGAGAATGATCCTGTGAAAGGATTTATTTTGAAATCAGTCGACTGAAATCAGCATAGGTCATGTTGCAGAACTCGTTTCCCTGCTGCAGCACGATCACCAGCCGGTTCTTATATGCCGGGGTGATTCTGTGTGCGTAGGAAATGGAACTCCTGAAACAACAAACATGAACATGTCTAAAACAAATCGTCACTGCCGGAGAGCACCAGGTGTATCAGACCATGGCCTGCATGTGGTTTATGTCAGTGACATTTTTGTTGAGGTTTAGGTTCAGGTTGGAATCCTGGTCAGACTGAGGGTGTGCTCTCTCTTCTCCCTCTGTTTGTTGGCTCTCTTTCTCTTGATACTCAGTCCAACACCATGGCTGAATAGAGACTAAAATTGTGCTGCGAGTGTTGATCATGAATGTTGTGTGTGTGTGTGCTCGGTGACAAGCTGGAAACCTGTCCAGGGTGTATTCCTGACATCATTCAGGTACAAATCTGGTAAGATGATGGATGGAGAGGTTTAGGGACTACTTGAGCCAGAACACGTCCGCATGATTCTTAAAAACAACACCATAGAGGACAAAAACCTGCAGGAAAAAAGATCAGGAAGATAGCATGAGTAATAGGAGGAAAGCAGACTAGAAGAAATACTGTCCAGGAAGGCAGAGGAACAGACGAATGAAAAAAAGGAAACAACCTGGACTTAGAATCCAAGTGATTAACTACCTGTTGAAACAAAGGTAATGCGGGAAACCACACAAAGATCGGAAGTAAAACAAACTGTGACACAAGATGAAATCAATCCTGAAAATAAAACTGCAAGTAGGCAAAGCAAAACTCCAAAAACCACACCAGGGGCATAACTCAACCTCCACTTTTCAGCATGGTTCATTTTTTGGCTGTGAAGTGGTGTCACCAGACTTTTCCCTTTGTCAATGTACATAATGTAACATCGCATTTTATCTGTTTTCAGTATAATATCATACATATATAATACTATGTGATTCCACACCAAATAACTGTGTCCATTATTTTAACTTTTGGTCATGTTGTTGAATTGAAGTGTAACTGGAATGTGCATTTAGGCAGGTCTGGATGAGTCAATGTGGGTCTGTGCGTGTTGTTTTAAGACCTGAATCTGAAATTGATTAAGGAGCCGGGAGAAAAAGAGGAGAGAGAGTGCAAGATTTGGAGGCTGCCCAGAAAGCGAGCAGTAACGCCTGGAGGGGAAACAGACCTTAAACTCCCAGAGCAAATCCCATCCCTCAGGTGACACCAGTTACCATGACGGCCCGCCCATCGCATCCAGAGACGCAGAGAGAGAGAGAGAGAGAGAGAGCGAGAGAGAGAGAGAGAGGAGTGGAGGCCTGGCAGCCAGGAGAGTAGCTGTAACACCACATTAGCGCAGTCTGGAAGAACATTTCCAGAAAACCTCAGCTGGATGAGCATCGCAAGCGCCATCAGTCGATGCTAATGTGACGTGCATTTAGGTGGCACGCAAAAGTATGCTCTCTATGGCATCTGAGACTCTGCATACATGAATCACCATTTCAAGCGGATTCCTGACTCCTCGTCATGTCTCCAGTGGACAGCACAACCACAACACAAGCCTGAATGGTTCCATGTGCTCGGGCACGTAAAGCCTTGATATTCTCTCATATTTCCTCTGTGCTAACACTCTCTAATACCACCTAATCAGGAACAGGGACGCATTCTAAAAGCTTTCACTGGCTCTTGTGAGCCAAGCAGACACCAAATTCACTCTGTCATCAGCTATTCAGGCGAGGAGGATGGCTGGGAGATGTGACGGATGTGTGCAGGAAGGAGTGTGACTGAGAGGAGAGGAGAGGAGAGGGGGACCGCGGTCGGGAGAGGAGGAAGAGAGGAGAGGAGGAAAACTTCCAGCTCGCCTTTCCTCCGCCATCCTCAGCTCAACTTTGTTCTACTTGCGGCGAGAATGGGACGGGACCAGCTGGCGGCGACGTGCTAAACATTGCGTTAAAACTACAAAACCAGACTATTAGACTGAGGCATGCTTTATTCTTGAATACGATTACATGGAGACTGTGAATGGATAATCCTTTGAAGCCCGATCAAAGAAAGTCTGAATTTTGAAGTGGGCTGCAGTGTGTGTTTACATGTAAAAAGGAGTTGATACGGGTAGCTGTTTACATGACTGCAGCATGTAATCCGGTTAGAAAATATTCTGCTTCGTGTCACAAGGACTTAAGTTTGTCTCTGTCGGCAGAAGAAAAACAGGACGCGTGAATGTGAGAGTGGCACGGCTTGTGTACCTGTGCACACTGCAAAAAAAACAACAAAATTTAAGTTTAGGCAACTTGGTCGTTGAGTGGTCAGGACCATCTCTTCACAACAAGAAGGTTCAATGAGGAACCGGCCAGTCCCACAACACCAGTAAGGTACAAACACAGGTGAGATAATTTGGATGGATTCTCAAAATGAAAATGAAAATGAATCACTGCATTGTTAGAGTAGTCGTAAACCTAGATCTGCTTGCTTTTGGCTATTCACTGCACTTTTCAAACTCAAAAGAAGCAAACTCTCACTCTCACTGTGTGTCAGCGGGGAAATACGGAAAGAGGTGCACAAACCACCTTGAATTTTAATGTGATGCTGCAGCCATAAAAATGAGATCTTAAGTTTATGGTGCGTTCAAAAAAAGCCATTTAAAGGGAACTTCAACTGGGGGGGAAAAAATTACATTTTTGCACACTGTGGAGAAAAGTCACAAAAGAGAAGTGAAATATAAAAACCTGAGACATTTCTGCTTTATGGACCGTTACAATAAATGCACAACTCTTGCATGTCTTGTCTGGTCTAACATGATGCACTCTGCCTCACGATTACACCGTGTTGGGGGATGTATTGTAAGCACAAGGTTCTTAACTCAGCAGAAGATTTCCATGAGTTTGACCAAGTGTGGAGTTTAAAGTTAGACTGAATCAGGCTGAATATGTAAGAACTGTTTTCCACTGTCAAACTCACATCGGCTCAAAGAACTGCCAGCTTGTCTCCTCGTCCTCATCTTTCGATACAATCTTACAAATAAAACCTCTCGTGTCTATTGTTATTGCAGAGGTAGAAAAACAGTTTTCTTTTGGGCTGCCTGTGCAAATGTGTCACTGCGGTGTAACATAAACATCGACAGACTAAACACTGGGTCGCGTGCACGCAGACGCACGCGGGCACAGGTTCAGGCCTCGGGCTGGGGTTCAGCATTCGCGTTTTTGCCTCTTTTGTTTCACGTCCTCTTTCAGACTGTAAAGCAGATGTAGTTTTGTCTTTGTCCCCGGCAGAGAAAAAAAAAAAAAGCTGAGGAGGTAGAGCATGGCATTGCCAGATTTAGGGGTTCAGCTCTTTACGTGTGTGTCACGGTAGAGTAGGATACCTCAAACATACCAGCGCCGCTCCCATATGGAAGCCGACTGGAAACAGGCCTGGTCCTCATTCAACCACCCCCCCACTCCCCACGCACACACCTCGCCTCGCCTCCCGCTTTAAAAAGCACACTGCAGTCAACCATCACAAAAAGCAGAGCAGCATCAAACATCCCACTGACACGCTGACAAACAAGCCCCAGTTCAAAACAACCGCTTGGGAAAAGCGGGAGCCGGCGCAGACGCGGGCTCCGCCGAGGTCCGACATCTCGCTGAGTGTTTGCTGGAACCTGTCTGAGGGGGGAGAGACGCGCTCTGCTAACTAATCAGCTGGGAGATGCCGTGGTCCTGTGCTACAGCACCGAAGACTGATGTATCAGCAGCTGACGTCTAGTAAAGCACACACACACACACACACACACACACACACACACACACACACACACACACACTCACATACATACATACATACATACACACGAAGGGTGATTTCAACAATGACTGTAGCCCCTGTAGCTGTTTGACGAATGTCCTGTCTGCGAATGGTAAATATTTCAAAACGCAGTGAGGAGGAGGATATCCCCTTCCCCCATCCCCTCATCCTCTGTGTATGCTTCACAAAAGGGTACACGGTTTTATCCACACAATGATTTTCTTCTCTTCTTGAAAAAAAAAACACACACACAAGAAACTTGAGAAAGTACATGAACTCCTCTGCTATACCCAAAGACAAATAACAATGCAATTCACCAGTCCTAATCTGCAGAGATTCACTCTCATATGCTTATTGTTGTTGTTAAATCACATAAAATATTTGTAAAATGACTAAGTCTTGAATCTTATATCAAAGACTTCATTAAATCTATTTAAGAGCGATAAATAAAGCTGAGTGAGTGAGTCAGCCTTTGCCAAAGCCAAACCAAGAGCCTTTGTAACCTTTTTGAGAGTTTTCCTTCTGTAGAATTTAATATATAACATCATATTTGCCACAAACACCAAACAAGCACAATATCTGATGTTACAAAAACTGACAAATCAACACTCAAAAAGATTGTGGAAAATTTTTTTACAGAAAGCTTAAGTGAATTTAAGCTAAAAACTGATAATACTTTGTCGCCATCTAGTGGTCCAGGTCACAACATGCAAGCTCCGTCATTTCTACTCATGAGACGATTTAGGAAGACTTTGTGGTAGATAAGGAAGATGCATCAAAAATATGAATTCTGATCAAAAGTAAAACGTGAATAAATTTTGCAATATTCAGACAGATTGAAACATTTGTGTTTTTTTTTATGAGTCTATTTCAAAATCACAGACACTGAGACAGTTGCTTTCGCTTTTGGCTGATGTGAGCGAAGTTATTAATAGATTACATCAGGTTTTGCTCTTTTTAAAGAACATCTTATTTTAAAAAGCATGTATTGACAATTATGATGACTGAAAAGTTGCATCATTTTCTCTTTTTTTGGTATGAAAAACATTCTCAGTATGTACCTACAGTACAGTGACAAGTTCAATTAACTCTGAGGAAAACTTAAACAATCTACTTTTCAGACCATTTTAGAACTTTTACTTGTACATAGGATTTCATCAAACGATGCTTTTTACTTGAGACCAATATTTCAGCACCCTGTCAAACTCTGGATGGGATGAGGAAGAGAACAGATCTTTTGCTTCTTGTTATTTGACAACAGCGCCCTCTGTCGACGAAACGCTACAGCTTCGACTCCGCTACATTTCTACTACATTGAAGAGTACAAAAAACAAAACCAAAAGAACTTTCACCTGTTCAGTCATGTTCCGATGCGCAGCTCTGGGACTTGTGTGCATGTGTAAACATTAATTCTCTGTCCTTGAATTTTACTGGTTTTATTTCTCATGTGGAGGGATTTTCCTGGCTGGCCATCACCTCGCATGGTCCATATGCCTGCCCTGGATGATGCGCTCCTCTGCCCAGGCATGACACACTTACCGGGCTGCAGAGCCGAGCCACGGGACACGGAGAGAGAGAGAGGGAGAAGAGAGAGAGAGAGAGAGAGAGAGAGAGAGAGAGAGAGAGAGAGAGAGAGAGAGAGAGAGAGAGAGAGAGAGAGAGAGAGAGAGAGAGAGAGAGAGACCGAGCCAGGCGAGGATGTGGGGGAGAGAGAGAGAAAGAGAGAGAGATGCTGGCGCTGTGAGGGGAGGAAAATAAAGCTCTGCGGGGTGGAGGATGGTGATGCTGCTGCTGCTGATGCTGAGGAGGAAGATGATGATAATGATGAAGATGATGATGGTGGAGGAGAAGGAGGTGGTGGTTGTGGTGGTGGGGATGTTGTGAGGACTGATGAGTATGATGCTCGGGTATCACCGAGAGTTTAAAGAAGCGCTATTCTGAGGAGGTGGGCCAAGTCCCAGAGGAGAGGGAGAGAGAGGGAGAGGGAGGGAGAGAGAGAGAGAGAGAGCGAGAGGGAGGGAGAGAGAGAGAGGGAGACTGGCTGATCTCTCTCTGGGATGTTGTTGCTGCTGTTGTCAGTGATGTGAAGCGACATTAAAGGAGCTGATGGGAAGAAGACTCCTGCCCGCCTGCCTGTGTGGACCCAGATTTCTACATTTTTTGCAGGTAAGCAGCTCATCTTTCTCTCTCTCCCTCTCTCTCTCTCTCTCTCTCTCTCTCTCTCTCTCTCTCTCTCTCTCTCTCTCTGTCTCATGGTCACCAAACATCCCTTTGCCACCACCAGGATAGGGAGGATGAGGACGGGGAGTAGTTGTATATATGTGCAGTGTGCTTGTTGTAGTAGTGTCCTGCCTGAGTGAGTTCATGCTGACAGTAGTATTTCAACTCCTCCAGTATGGCAGTGCTGTTACGTAATGCTCCAGCACATGCACTGACAGGAGAGGGAATAAAACACTGCAAAGTGTGTCTCAAGTTAAATCACTCCTGCTGTGCAATTATGCTTCTCCTCAAGCAAGAGTTTTTAAGTCGTTTGTGCTGCAGTTTTTCTTTTTTGTACTGGCACTCTTTTTTTTTTCCTTTTCTCCGCTTGTAACCTTAAAGGGGTGTATCAAGGATTCTGATGACAGGACTATCAAACTGGGAATAAAGTAGTAGTGTTAACCTCCATCTTGACCTGCTACAACATGCAAATCACGTCAAAAATCAAAATCCACAAATTGATCTATGAGGGCACACTTCAAGTGAATTTTTCATAATGTGTGAGGCAGGACTATTATCTGTAAATGATAACTTCAGAATATCTGTATTTGTTTTACATTTTTGCTCCATCTCCCATGAAAAAAGGGTTAGGGTTAGGGGTTAATTATGTTGAATTTAGATGTGAGTCTCAAAATCAAGAAAATGAATAAATGTATTTGCTTGAATCATTGTTGTTATAATGCACATATGGGTCTACAGTGATCCTGTCCTGGCAAATTAGAAGCCACATAAAGTGAATTTACGACCAGGTACCTACAAACACACAGTGGGTCCCTACAGAACCACTGTAGGCGTGCTGTAGTGATTTTTGGATGGGCTCATCTCTCTTTCACTCGCTCAGTTTTCCTCCCAGGCTTTTTCCTCCCACACACACACATACACACACGCACGCACACACACACACACGCATGCACTAACTCGCTTGTTGTAGCAGTGAAGTGCGGGAGCCTTACAACCCCTACAGTAACAGTAACAGTGCAGAGGGGAGAGCTGGCCAAATGCTTTCGCATTATCTAAGGGATCTGCATGTGTGTGGAGAGCTGAAGTTATGTAAAAGTTTTTGAAGACCTTGGACAAAAAAAAGAAAAAAGAGAGACAGAGGAAATCCAAAGTGGTGCAGGCAATGCAATGACACCAAAGGGTATAAATCTAGAAAGCAAAAAAAAATAATAAAACAAGTGCTCTCGGAGGACAACTGTGTGTTGTGGCGCTCCCAGTTTTAAACTGTGTGTTTCTTTTTCCAGTGACAGTCGATGACAGTTTGACTCAAAGAGCCTCGCAGAGTCACAGCTGCCTGCAGTCTTAGTGCCGGCTTCCCCAGAGGAAATCAAAGCCCTTCCGCGGGTTATCTAAGTGGCTTTGCTCTCTCCGCTCCTCTGTGAAGGTCAACGCCGCAGAAAAAGCCCTTTGACTTTAGTCTGACACTTACAGATTTACGCAACACGTTCAACTCCTTAAAGTCAAACACGTTCAACAAGCTGTGCCTGTGTGCCTGTGTTAAATGAAGGTTTTGTCTTAGAATGGAAATAGCGTAGCATGAGGAGCATATCTCTCCACCTTTGCTGGATTATAATTTAGAGTGAGATGTGCAAAAGGAGATTTGTCAAAATGTCCTATGCAAATATTCATATTTTGCAGACACTTCTTACTTATAGCCACAACCAATTAGTCACCCTGCATTAGAACACCATATGCAACAATTTCAATAGATTTAGCCCTAAAATTAAACAGTAAAAATTGGTACATGTATTTATGATTATATCAAAATCATATATATGATGTTGTGGCAGTAATGAATGTAATGCATTCTGCCCTAAAATGCCACAAATACAACAATTTTGGCCTCTACTAACTTGTAAACCATAGTTACAGCCCAACCTCTACTTGGATTGTATGCATGGCATCTGGGTGCGCACATATTCATGTAACCAACAATAGAAATGCACACGCAGTATTTACACAGTTTCACTTTTGTCTTTCCTCGGTTTCCCTGGCAACTCGGTTTAAACCTAGGCCGTGGGTTTATTTGGTTTTCCTCACAGAGATAAGGTGCATGCGTTCAACGGTATTAACTGTGTTAGTAATGATAAGAAAACATATCAAAAGCACCAGACTGTAGAAAAAGGGTTATGAGGTACCAAAGCCTCGCTGTTTCTAATTAATTCCACTTCCATCATATTTTTACTTACTACTAGAACTAGAATTGTTAACACTTAGTTAGCTTTAAAGAGAATATGCTTATAGGGAGTAGCAGCTAAACTGGAAAAAAAGGTGAAAAAGGTGAAATTGAGAAGGCATCAACTATATGAAGAAAATGAAACTTGAAATACATTTACATAGATTTGATGATACTCCAGAGATAACCTTTAAGGAAGATCACACCTCGAAACACTGTAAATACAGTGAAGTGAATGCAGAGTGCGTGACAAACCTGGCAGAGTAACACTGTGCTCGGCGAGGACTTTAACCTCTGACCGTCTCACCGTGGGGTCGACTCTGCGACCCGGACGTCACGGGATTTGAACCCGCGGGGCTTTTTTCGGCAATGGCACGGACGCTGGAAACGGCCGCCCGGCGACCAACATGAGCCGGTGTGAGATTGGTGCCATTGCCAGGACTGACAGGCGGAATGGATGACAGGGCTGTGTGGGCCAAATAGACTGTCAGAGAGAGCTGGGAGGAGATGGATGAGAGGAGGGAGAGAGGGACACACACACACATAAAGAGAGAGAGAGAGAGAGAGAGGGAGAGAGAGAGAGAGGGAATGGGAGAGAGGGAATACCAGAACGAAAGATGAGGAAATGATGGAGTGCTGTTGTGGCTGTGGGCAATACCTGACTCCCTCTGTTTCTCTTTCTCTGATTGGTCCTGTCCCTCACTCTCTCCTCCTTTTCTTCTTCTTCTTTTTCTTCCTCTCCCTCTTCTTCTGCCTCTCCTTTCTCCTTTTTTCCGTCCATCAGTGCTGGCTTTTCAGAATTACAAGCCGTTTAGCCACCGGCGCTGGTGTTAGATGTCAGATGTGACAAGTCACAAGTTACCTTTACAAAGAAAAAGAAAACATGTTGTCTCTCTTTTCTTCAAAACACGATTCTTTTCTATTTAAGTGAGTTCTCACAGCAAAGCTGGCTACAGAAAGTCCCCCAAAATGAACAAATAATGACTGCAAAACTCAGTCTGGCAGAGATGACATACTGTTGAAATAGTTCTAAAATCATGGAAATGTACTGTGCTTTGCAGTTTGACTCTTGGCAAATTAAAACTAGCATTTATCTGTGTACGCTAAATATTTTAAATCTTAAATGAGCTATGAATGAAAAATATGAAGTATGTACTGTATTTACTCTTCTCTTCTCTTTCCTGAGAGGGTTTTGGAAACCTTTCATCTCTTCCGACTCCTCTCCCCGAGGACGTTTATACATGATTTTGAGAAATTGGCAGTAGCTTTCTGTTGGCAAATATGTGAGTCTTTAGAGAAATGACTTCATCCCCATTTTTTAAACAGCATTCAGATGAACACACTGTCTGTTATTCTCATTTGCAGAAACATAACGTTTACAGTATATCAGTGCTGCAGGGTTTTTTTCGGTTTTGAGACCATTGTGTGCTCTGCAGTTCTGGGGATAATTTGTCTGAATTTTTACCTTTTTTTTGTCTGGTCTGCATCATTTTTCTCCCCTTTTCACGCATCACCATCAATCCTCTCTTTACCTTCCTTATCTAAATTACCTTTCCTGGTTAAATAAAATGATTCAGACGTTTCTTGAGACTCATAATTTGCAGCTTTAGCAGGTATTTCAGGGACAAGGGTAAGAGTGTAATTGGTTGTAGTGACTCTCCTTGATGAACTGCATTAAACTACAGCTTTCTGTTAAAAACAGAGCTCAGTTTTAGGTGACATTAATCAGCTTATAACGATGCTCCGGTGTAGCGAATGAAATTTTCTAAATTTGTCTAGCTGCTATAGCAGGGATCTTCCTGCAGTGTGGAGCTGGAGCAACACTTTGGATTGATTCCTTTTTATATTAAAACCACAAAGGGAGGTTTAACCATTACACACAGCAACATCATCTATAATCATTCCTTAAGAAAGTCTAACAACTCATTAAAACAGAAAAAAATGTTTGATTTGCATTTATAACAAGTAAATTAAACAAAAGGGAATCTTCACTCTTGGTCTGACCAGGAGTTAAAGCTGGAACCTTCTCCCTTAGAGATGACAGTGTTAACCAATCAGGTACCAAAATGAAGAAAACTCAAATATAGCCTTTAAGAAAGGAGTCCAGAAAATGTCAATATCATAATTACACTATAATATTTAACATTTCTAATGATGTTGTTTATTACAGTACATCATTTCAGTCGGATTATATTGCGCCTTCTTCTTCCACTTGTTCTACTTCCTGCTTTGTAGCTTCATTTCTCTTCTCGCTGCACAGTCGGGCTGAAGTTGACACAAATCCTGTGAGCTCTGTTTTCTCTCCGTCTCACAAACACACACAAAGTCACACAGTTGCATACACTTACAGTGTGTGTGAGGGAGATTGGAGAGGTAGCTCTAGCTGCCAGAGTGCGTTGTCTGTAATATCTGTCTGTGTGCACAGGGACAGTTATGTAACAACAAAAGCAGAATGCATCGTAGGCTCACGAGTCTCTCGCACTTTTTCTTTCCCTCTCTTTCTGACACACACACACACACACACACACACACACACACACACACACACACACACACACACACACACACACACACACTTACACATAGTTCATCAAAGATGGTAGAAGTACTGGGTCACATCTCATCACCACGACTCGACTGGGTGGCAGATTGTTTGACAAGTCAGAACAAGTTAATCCAGCTCGAATTCTGTCCAGAAAGACCAGTATCATGTTGGACGTGTCAACAGGCTTTTGGAGAACCACAATGATTCCTGACTGTAGGCGGTGAACTCGAAGCAGAGAAATTCGTTCATTAGAAAACAATGTAAAATAAAGACAAACAGAAGGTGTGCAGTAAAAAAACAAAAAACAAAACAAAATAAGAAACATGAGTGGGAAGTAGGAAGACTAAAAGAAAAACATGCAATGTGAAGAAAGAGATAAGAATAGACAAGTAAATGCAATAAGCAGGTTCTGATAATTCTGTTAACACGGTGTATGGGCGGTTAGCACTGTTGTTCCAGGTTTGATTCCCGTCTAATAATAAATTAGTTGTGTGTGGAAAGTGTTTTTCATTGTTCGTCTGATGTCTGATCCGATTGGTTTCTCTGGTGTAACAATCATGTAATCAAATAGGCTATTTGTGTATATTTATTTATTTGTGTGTGCGTGTGTGTATGTGTGTATGTGTGTTTGTGTGTGGTTCACATATTGATTGGTACATTTGAACCCTGTGGCCATGTTCCGGAAAGAGCAATGAACACACACACGCACACACGCTCGCACACAGGGTGGCGTAGGTGGCCACTTGACTGCCTCACACAAGCACGCACGAACGTACGTATGCATGCACACACACACACACACACACACACACACACACACACACACACACACACAATGCCTGGGGCGTTATAAACAGCCGGGCTTGGAGGTTGTGACTCGCACATCAGTCTCTCTCTCTCTATCTCTCTCTCTCTCTCTCTCTCTCTCTCTCTCTCTCTCTCTCTCGCTGTAGAACAACACAGCTTCTCACGCTCTTCATTTATTTCTCTCATTCTTCATCTACCTGCCTGCCGTTTGTTTTCTCTCCCTGCTCTCTGTAGGCCTGCTCCACACATTGTCTTCTCTCACTAATGTGCTGATCTGCCTCCCTCTCTCTCTCTCCCTCCCTCTCTCTCGCCCTCTCTCTCTCTCTCTCTCCCTTTCTATCTCTCTTTCTTTGTAGTTACATATATAGCAGCACTGTGTGGTAGAGACCACTTGAAGTTGGCTTCCTGCCTGTTGAGATGTGCCAATAGGAAACACTGTGAACAGGGGTTCATGCTGATGAAATTGATCTGCTCAGGTAAGGAACAACACTGTTTTTCTTCTCTTCCCGTCTGTCTACATTCTAATTAGTCTCTAGATATTAAGTGTGTGCAGGAAAGTAAACATAATCCTGACTGTGTGACGTGAGGCTAAGGGGAAGAAAATTTCTGGGGAAAAAACAGACAGCCAATAGGAAACTCTGCCTTTTTTATGTTCACAGTGATTTAATATTGAAGTTAAACCTGATATAGACAGAGTGCTAAAGGGTCAATAATGAGGAACTAACTCTAATATGGCACAATTGCTTGTAGCAACTGCTTGATTTGATTAAAAAGAAAAATGTGTAGAGCCAAACAGACCAACAAGATAAGCTCCCCATTAAACTTTTCCTTGTGGTAAGGGCCAAACTTCTTGTTATCTATCTTAATCAAAAGAATAGAGAGCATCAGATTAATGCAAAAAAAAGAGAACTAACACAATTCACACTGTAGCGCATGTTTATCATTGGGCATCAATGTAAAATTTCCAGAAAATTGAGTCATGTTACACCTACAAAAATCTGTAAAACTGCATAGTCCACATTATTGTAAGTTCCTGTATCAGCTAGAACTCTCTTGTATTTCTTGTTGTGCCCTGGATGCCTCCACTGTAAATTTTGATTTGTTGCTGTTGTGGTATCCATTGTTTATTTTTAGCTGGATTACAGGTCGAGCTTTTAAACTCCAGAGAACAAGGTAGACATATTTATGGAAGCTTCTCTTCTCAATAAAAGATGAATCGCTGTCTTATGCAACAACCTCTGACCACACTGCAAGCAGGGGGGAGGACGAGGGGACAGAGGAGCAGATGGATGGATGGATGAACAGATGGATGGATGGACAGACACATGACTTTTACAGTGTGTGTGTGTGTGTGTGTGTGTGTGTGTTTTCCTGTCACACTCGCCCTCCAAGAAAAACTGTTCCTCAAACTCCCTCCGGCGCTCCGCTCAGGTTTCCTCCCTGTCTGACTCTGTCCTCCTCGCACCTCCTTTATATCTGTTTCTCTTACTCTCCATCTCCCACCTTTTATATCTCCCTCATTCTCTCCTGCCGACTCGTTCCCACTTTCCTTTCCCCCCTGTCTGATCTATTATTCACATCCCTCTCTGACTCTTTCTCTCCTTCCCCTGACACCTGAAATCCTGCCGTCCGCTGCAGGGCGTTTAGACCTCCACCAACAGAGTATCGCTCCTAGGAGAAGAAATAGAGTGATGAATAAAAGAACAGGGCGAGGAGACAGATAAAAAGCTTTTTGCGGACAGCTCTATAGATATGTCAAGGTATTACTCCATGTGGCTTATTGTATAGGTTGACATTTTGCACAGTCCTTCACAAAGAGCAGTTTCCACCATGTAAAATTCAGTGCGGAAAAGATGTTGGTTGTAAAATGTAGCTTTTAAAATAACACCCTTCAGATGTCTCCCATAGATGGCTATTTGCAATATGTGCAACCCCTTTTATGCAGCTCTCCTGCCTTGAGTCTGCTCTAAAAATATCCTTAAGCAGACGGATCATAAAATCAAACCTGAGCAATCTGAAGGCCTGATTGCCAAAAGACAATAAGTTTTGGCTGTATCTGTCGTAACACCAGACTCCCACAGAGACAGAGGAAAAAAAGGCCTCACTCCTGCCAAACTGAGACGCATATTATTTACCGAGTAGCTATAAGCAACAGGTTAAGTTCAAGAGATGTGTGAGGAGTTGCTGCAGGATTGGGACAGGCCCATCACAGCCGACTGGGATGAGTGTGTGTGCCGACAGTCAGCTGAAGGAGCTGGAAGCAGGGAAGGAAAAAAGAGCGAGAGAACCTACAAGTCCTTAAAACACTTTTACTGTTCGGCGCAAAGAGCCGTTTGATGATGCTTGTGACCACCGGCAGAAGAAAATGATGACGGCATCCGCTTGAAGCAAGGTCAGGGAGAGAAAAAACAAAAAAGAGCTTTTGCTGGATAAAGTCTTCTTAAACTTCATCCTGACCCACCTTTGGGTGCTTTTTGCTGTCTGACATCAACCACGTGGCAGCTGTTTGAGCCCAAGGGCTGCTGCTGTAGCTGCTGCTGTTGCTGTGCCCCGGGGAAGGGCATTTTAGATGCTGGCGTAAACATCTACATCTGTCTTCATATTTCCAAGGAAGGGAAAGTCACTCAATTAAGCAAAAAAAGGAGTATGGGGCTGTTAAATCAAAGAAACTGGGACTATGTAGTCACATACACGTGACAGCTACAGATCTTTTAAACAAGTGAATTTTTGCCTGCATGCCATGCTCAAAATGACTGGAAGGACCCGTATGTGCACGCCTGTGTGCGCACGCCCCACTCTTTCATATCACCGCAAAAGATAAAGGCTAAACACAATCTACATATTAGAGCACTGGCATGCACGTGCATCAGATGAGGCCAGATCTGAAATGGAATCTCCTTCTGTTCCCCCTCGCTGCACACATCTTCTATCCATCTATCAGCGCTGCGCCACGACGCCTCGCCTTCCTGCCACTGAGCCATCAATCACCACATTCCCATGCCGTATGGAAATGGGAGGAAAAACTTCATTTAACGGCATTTTACCTTCTATCTCGCCCGCCCATCTCCCTTTGTCCGTCCAGCTGTCCGTCCGTCCTCCTGCTGGCGTCCAATCAAGTCACAGTGTAAGGTCGTTTATTTAAATCCATTTAAATGGATATGAGGGCGCGTGCATATGTGAGGAGATTTCACGGCCCAGCAGGTCAGCAAATACCAAGGCTGTTCCACCTCACTAACCTCCCATTGGCACCCATAGACAATTAATACACACCACAGGTGGTCGAGTCTGTGTGTGTATGTGTCTGAAGAAAGCAAACAGGCATCTATCTATCTATCTATCTATCTATCTATCTATCTATCTATCTATCTATCTATCTATCTATCTATCTATCTATCTATCTATCTATCTATCTATCTATCTATCTATCGATCTATCTATCTATCTATCTATCTTCCATAAAACACCCGGCTAAGCAGGGCAACGAGGTGATGAAGCGCGCGTGAAATAAAAGAAGAAAATGAGGATGAGATATGGGTAGAACCAGAAGAGCAGTGGACAGGAGCAAAGTGCTGTAGAGGAAGTGAAATGGGTGTTGGGGGGTGTCGGGGGGGTGGGGTGGGGGGGTGGCATCACTCTCGAGGGGAAGTAGGGAAAAGGAGCAGAGCGGAGAGAGAAATTGAGGGAGGTGGCTTGGAACGTTTGAGAGAATAAGAAAAGGGGGAGAGAGGGAGGGGGAAGAGGGAGGGAAGGAGGGGGGAAGAAAGGAGAAGTGAAGGGTAAATGTCTTTGCTAATGTCTTTGGTGCCAATATTGACTAATGCTGGCTCCCTTTGACTTCAGTCCACTTGCTGCATCCTCCTCCTCAGTTCATTAGCTCTGTCATTTGGAAATGGACGTATTGGCTCAGGCCGGTCAATGTCACCAAGGATGGATGGATGGATGGATGATGGATGGAGGGATCAATGGATATGTAGAGTATCAAACATCAAAGGACCACTTACATTTATTTACTACAAAACTGCATGTGACACCTGCACACAGGGCTCCTACCATGCAGTAGTTAATCAATCTCGAGTGATGAAGGAGTATGCACTGCTGCCAGAAACATTAGGTCAGTCAGTATGGAAATCTCGGATAAAGGCAACAGGGATCAATGGCTCTGTAGATTTAGTTTCCCTTTCAGTCATTGCAGATGGAAGCTGTTCAGTCTGAGGTCAGAGGTCATGAAAAGTGTGTGAGCGCAATATCTTTAAAACTGTGTAAACTATAAAAAGCCCAAACAACCCTCCAGCAATTTAACTCCTTGACCTGGATGATTATTTTAGAAATGTTTTTCCACAGTAATAGAAGTGAATGCGTAAGGTTGTCTAGAAGTAAGGCATCATATCAAAAACTTGTACGATACAAGTTAAATGGTACTGGTCCTATTTTATGACATCTTCCCTGAATTAATGACTTATTTGCTCAAATAAACAAACGACAACATGAGCATTTAATGAGCTTTTCAAGATGAACATGTGAGAGCTGGTTGTCTGGACAGATTGGGATTGCTACAAATTAAATTAAATAAATATACAAGGGGTATATGACAGAATGGTACTAATAATTACACAGTAAAGAGGATGATTGAACTGTAAAGATTATTGAAATCCCAGAAATTTCATCTACAGGTGATGCAACATATGTGAGCCATAAATGAGCATCTGTTTACTTGTTTATGTGTGTCCAGAGGGGAGGAGGCCACTCATTGGGGATTGTGCTGCAGCTGTGTTTAACATGATTAAACGTCACCTCTTCCTCCCCTGCCTACACCTCCGCATTATCATCTCATCTCCCTCTCTTCCACCTCTTTCTCACCAGTCATTATCCCCCCACACACACAGCACTTCTGAGAGAGAGAGAGAGAGAGAGAGAGAGAGAGAGAGAGAGAGAGAGAGAGAGAGAGATGTGCAAAAGGGCAAGAGCCACCCCAGGAATCACACACATAACTGCATAGAAAGAGATATTCAGGCAGTGTGAGGCGAGGACATCAGGGAGCGAGAGAGATCACTGCCTTATAAATCAAAAGGGAGCGGCCTCGCTGAAACAGGCCTCTGTGATATGACGTTATCACTATTTTGGCGTTGTGCTCATCAGACAGTTATCATGAGCCACCGGCTCCTACTGGATTGTGTGTAATCCTCCTCCAGTGACCTGGCAGAGTAACAGACAGATACACTTTCTGGCAGGTTGTCCGATCGGTCAGCAGAAAGAGACAGATTTTGGACAGAGGCTGAGACCGTGTTGCCTGTGGGGTCCGTCTTTCCTACTGGATGGACAGACCACTGGCTCTGATTTGAAATACATTGAATATGCAAAGGATGGTGTCCTTGGGGTTGAGGCGGTGCATCAGTGGTTTGCACTGTTGCTTCACAGCGAGAGGGATCTGGTTTGGACTACCTGGTCAGATTAAAGGTCTTTCTACTGAAATTTCTGTGTTCTCCTCGTGTCTGCTTGGGTTTTCTTCTCTGCATGTTGAGGTTGATTGGAGACTCTACATTGCCTCTAGATGTGAGTGTAAGTGGTGTGTGTGTGTGTGTGTGTATGTATGCACTGTAATGGGATTGGTCCCAGCAGACCTCAGTGACACTGGTTTGGTATAAAGCATGTAAGAAAATGGATGGAACTGATGGATGAAGTCTTTGGTTTGGTTTCATGTGAAATTGTTGTGTTGCTTTACTGAGAACAGACGTGTGTATGCTCGTCAAACTCTCTGTGGACACTTCTGTGGCCCTCTTTATTGAAACGCCAAAACAATTTCCCAGCTTTTTAACCATCAAATCCAGACGCAGAGGTGATAATTCGATCATTAGAGAGATTACTGCGTGAGCAGGGGATGTGTCAGACCTCAATTTGTAATTTATTTTAATATCCAGGGAGCCGACCACACATCCAGTTCCATACTGAATATACGTAAGAAGGATGAATTCAACATGTCTGTTGAGTTTGTTGAGTGGATTTTCTTTTGGTTCTCTGGTTTCTTCCCATTGTGCAAAAGCATACATGTTTAGGTCAACTGGAGGCTGTAAGTTGCCCCTAAATGTGAATGTGGGAGTGTGTGTGTGTCCTCCTTATTTTAGATTTTAAATCTGGAGACTATTTAGTAGAGAAGAAAGTACACAAGGGTTTATAATGAAAAGGTTTAACCTACAGGTGCTCCACAGTATCTCTTCCATTGGAGTGTCACTCTGACCCTTCCTTATGCCAGTGTTTACCACGTGGAGTTGAGGGAAATTCCCCTCACAGTACTCATTCACATCACTTGCGGAGGGAAGAAAAAAAAAAGAAGCAAAAAGCAACAAGGTGAAGCTCACAGTGGAAAAGGGGACAAGCAGCAGAGGAGGCAGACAGGTGTTTGTATCTGTGTGGATGACAGCACAAACGCTACAGTGTTGTGGCTTCCAGGCGGTTGTGGGTTTTTTTTTTTTTTCTCCAGGCGGGTTTCAGGACTTGTTAGATCACGACAAAAGCAAACAATTCTGTCTGGCAGTTCCCTCAGAGGGAAGATGAGGAAGAGCAGGGCTGAGGAAGGGCAGATGTTGTGTTGTGACTTGTTGAGAGGCGAGATGGCAGGGACGGGAAATTAATCACATTGTCCCCTAATGCATCTGAGCCGCAAACTCTCCTGTGAAAACAGTAATCACAGCACGTTTTACCAGGGACCCTCAGTGATGATAGTCAAGTGAGAGCATGCATGTGTGTGTGTGTGTGTATAGTCACTGTGGGACTCTAGATGTTATTTTCTGTACCACAGATGCCTTGATTGTCCAATCATAGCTGGATTTAAAATGCTCCCTGACCATTTGGCTCTGAATCTACAAAGCTCATTCACCAACCAGCACTGCTGTTTTGTGGGCATCGGCCAATCAGAACTTTGATCTGCTGCGTTTATGGATCCATCAAAGCCAGCTTTACAGAGATCACTGACCAATCATAGGAGGGATATACTGCTGTCATTTCCAGGATTTATTTTCAGTTTGGTTTGTGCCACAAAGATGCCAGAGTCACAGTGCACCCCGAGTGATCTATTTGTGCATGGTTTAAAATAGAAATGCACTTATTCAACCCATTTATTTATACAGTTTTATTCCCTGCATGGACTCAATCAGACACGGGACTTCCAGGAAACCACTCAGGCTTTTCAAATACACCTGCTCATTTCAACATTTCCAGTCCTTCCTCCTCCCAAACCCTCATCTCAAGGCTTTGAACTAGGAACATATAAACCTTTCTGTCTGTGAAGCAATATTTTCTTCTTTGTCATGCCAGTTTGTAGACTTCAGTGGAAACCAACATATTCACATTTTTGAGGAATTCTTCAATTTCTCACTAAAAATTGGAGAAGTTTAGAAGATCTAGACCACCTTATTCATTATGTCTAATACACAGTCAACACTGTGACACATTTTATATGAATTAGTGCAAAAACTAGAAATAAAAGGAAATCACACATGGCATAAAAAATACACAGTGTCAATTACTTTCTAAAGTAATCTAACCTTATCCAATCTAATTAAGTCGATTGGTTTATGAAATAATGCATAACTTTGAAAATCATTAATGCCTGTTTCACAAAGGCCAAAAGTTGCCTTTTTTGTTCTTACCACAGCGGCATTACATTTTCTGTCATAGACAACTAAATAAACCTGAAAATATGTACATTTAAGAAGCTGAGATCAGAGAAGTATGACTTAGTTTCTTAAAATCTCTATTTTCATCTTATAAATGATAATAGTCAATTCATCAATTAGTTGTTGCAGCTCTAGTCATTTGTCACTTTACTTTTTTATGAACATGATATGAGGGAAAGACTAGACAGCAAAGGACTTGAGAAATCAAATTCTTTGTTTGAAACTGATAAGTTTGGACATTCATACTCAAATATAAGCATTATTACAGCAAAATGTCACCCCTTGTGAGGCTAACGCCATAGCCAAGTGACCCTCTGCATACAGTAGACTCATCCAGAAACAACCGAGCACTTTCACTTTACCACGCTCTCTGCATGTAACTACCTTCCCTCTATCTACCAGCTGACACAGCAGATCTGGAACACACAGAACAGCTGAAATGATCAGAATATAAAATGTGTCAAAGCTGCTGTGTCATTGACTCAATAACTAGTGAGGCGTGGTATCATCACAAATAGGTGAAATTAGCAGGTCTCCAGTTGATCGTTGGGAAAACAGCAACAACAGGAGATGGAGGGAGCAGAGAGAGAGAGAGAGAGAGAGTTGGATGATTAAACGAGGCGAAGGTAAGAATGTGGGCCAGCAGGGTGTGATATTCTGTCTCTCTGCCATCTATCCCACATGGGAGAGAGGAGGGAGGGAGAGAGAAAGAGAGAGAGAGAGAGAGAGAGAGAGAGAGAGAGAGAGATTAAGGGGATGTGTGATGTATTCTGACCCATATTCTTGCACAGTGATGTTTCGTGACCCACATACAACCTCATCTAAATACACTTCCTAATTTGATACTGATGTGTGTGTGTGTGTGTGTGTGTGTGTGTGTGTGTATGTGTGTGTGTATGTGTGTTGCATGAACGCCCAGTTGTGCTTTGAACACCACTGCAGTGTGATAATGCTACAGGTTCACCTACATTGCAGATTGATGCCAGGAGACCTTGAGACCGTCTGAAGGATCCTGGCAGCTCGGTTAAGGACAGCTTCCAAACTATTCACTGTCTTTCACTGAGAGTGAGATATCTAACTCAGACAGATAGATTCACTCTGAACATTAGTGTGTACAGTGGGGAGAGAAAACTATGAAAGGTCCCAGGGTGGGGTTTTAAAGAAGTGTTTTAATGGAAGGAATTAATATGAAGAGGCAGATTTAAAGCTGCGGTTCTTAGTTAATAGCTTTTAGATCACTTTTGTTTTCCTATGTCTATGGATATGTGACATATTTGCAGTCGATCGTTCATTCCCTGTTCCTACTTTATACCCATATGTGTTGTGGGGGTCTGTTGGAGCCTATCCCAGCACACAGAGGGTGAGAAAAGGGTGAGGAAAACAGGTTGTCAATCCACATGCTCATCTTTCACTGTCAGAGTCAAACCTATGGGTAATTTAGACTCTGTGGGACTGTGGGAGGAAGTCCTCATTTCACATATGGGCTTGAACCTGGGATCAAGATGTAGACATTGAGAAATGTTCATAGTTTTGCTATTTTGTGTCTCTTGAATACTATTTTCCTGGTAAAATAATGAATGGATGAATGGAATATAAGGTAGCAAATAAACATGATGGTAATGGATCAATTGCAGTTTTTGTGAAGGAGGTTGATCTAATGCTTCTGAAGGAACAACTGTGTTTGCCCTTGGTTCAAACACTGAACTCTCCCTCCTCTACGAAACACATCATTTGTTGAAATTCTAGCAGCAAATCGCTTGTTTAATCCTGTTTACAACCTTTAGGGCAGGAAGACAAAGGAAACAAATTACATTCATCTGTTCGCTCACATTCACCAGTTTCGTATGCAATCGCTGTCACTCGACATCAAACATCACCTCCGATCTAACATCCACAGTCTGCAGCTTTTTTTTTTGTTGCCAGGAGTCAGCAAAGAGTGCGTCACGTCTCACCCTCACCATTGTCACTCGCTTCGTGCCGCTGCACCTGTCAGTCATCTTGATGACCTGTCAACCTTGAAACAGCATCAGGCTTGAGGCCGAGCTAACCAGCCTGTGCCAAGCTTCCACAAGCCTTGCAGAAACAAAAAAGTGATATACAGAATTACAAGGCCTCCACTGACAAGACTTTTGTGTCACTGGACAACACCAGTTAGTGCAAGGAGGATGGTGGCCACGCTGATGTTGTAAAAGTTAAAAAAAACAAACCCAGAAAATATCTCAAACAGCAAATTAATCTCGGTAATAGACAATAATGAATCACCACACCGACTGGGATTCCTGTTGTTATACTGACAGTAATGGGAACGTTCTTACGTTAATGTTAATAACAAGCGTTATTTCATGAAAAAAACATGATATAAAGGCCACTTGTAATGCCTGTAAAGCTTCCACAGTGAACATACTTTAGCTGTCAAGTGCTATGTTAAGGTCACAAATTTGACATGCAGTCATGACTGTTTTAAGTTCACACACAAAATCATATGAAGTGCCAGTTCGCCATCAGATCTCCTTTTCAGACATTTAGTAGTTTCTGAAACCTGCTGGTGATGCATCACCTTTGGTTGAGGTAGCAGACCAAGGTGAAAGAGACTTAAAAGATTTAGCCAGCATGAAAGGTGAATCGCCAACTTTCAATCAACTTTGGATGAGGATATTGAGGTCCTATTGCAGCAGAGGGGTTGTTCCCTTCCATTTCTCAAATAGGAGTTCAGAGCCTCCTCCTTTTGCCCTCCTCCTCCTCTTCCCCTCTGCTCCAGTGCTTATGTGACATGATGGTTTAATGGCCAATGTCCGAAGTCCTCGAACAGCAAAGACCTCCTGGCATGTGTTCAATACAACAACAGGAAGGATCAGAGAGAGAAAAGGGAAGACAGTGAGGAGGAGGATGTGCGTGTCAGGGGGGGAGATTCTCCCTTTGAGTCCCCTGTTGTCCTCTGACCAGGCTGTAGGAAGGTTGAAGCTTTTCCAGCACACTGCACAATTGGAGCGATAACATCTGTCACTTTAAGTCACAGCCAAAAACAAATCTGCAAATAGAGATACTGTGCACCCTTTACTGTAAACGCAAAGGCTTGCATGTAAAGTTTTGTTGTTGTTTTTTTGTAAAAGATAAATAGGATAATAAGTGGTCACGTATTACAGCAGCACTGACAAAATACCCAGGCTACTGATACTAAAATATTTAATAACTGTAATTTGAGCAAAGTTGTAAAAACTGTAATTATCTCATGTGTCCATCTGTCAAATGATTCTCTTGCCAAGGACGTCCACATACAGCACACAGGCTTGTTGAACAGAAAGAGCCATGTTTAGCTTGAGTCCCCCTGAAAGGGATATTTTTAGTGTTAAAACCACTCACGTGTCAGGGAGGCAGGAGCAGCATTGTTTCTGCAAGCAGGGGAATATCTCTGGCATCCCGAGAGGCTCAGTGACTGGAGGTCGTCCTGCCGCTCCTGACGCTGAGCACACACCGCTGAAGAAGACAAGCACTGTGAAAACACTGTATTACACTGTATTAACACTAACACTGTATTATTCCCATCAAGGCTCTCAAAAGGCCCGAAAGTACAAGTATGGAATGGGTTGTTCTTGTTCTGCTGTCATTTGATCTTTATCTGCGACATTTAGACAAACTCTCGGAGCAAAGTGTCATAGAGTAAGAGTAAAAGAGAGCAAACCAGGCGTGACTTCTTTTAAACCTTAAAAAAATGTATTTATACAATTAAAAAGCAACAGCAGACACATTTGGAATGAACAAGAATGTTGTCTGCTGGCTACATCTATGTTAACATAATGGAAAAAAATGAAGAGGTGTATTGGAGAAAAAAATGTCAACAATAATTTAAGTTTGCTGTCAACATATTTGATCTGTTTCCCACTATTTTGACTGATATGCATGGTCATAAATCGCATAGTTTCTGTTCTTCTGTTGAGTTTTGATAGCTCAGAAGAACTCAAATGCAAATTAAAAACAAAAAAAATCAATTGTGAGTGAGGGACAAAGGACAAACTTCAGTATTAAGGCTTTCATCAGAACAAAAACGGGCGAGCAATAAAAAAATAAAAACAAAACAAATCCATGTAGTAAAATATAACAGAACAGGCAGGCATATGGAAAGAAGATGGCCGGGAAAACACACGAGAACTGAAATGCACAGAGGACCATTCAACTGGTGAAGTAGCATAAAACACAGCAGGGAGGACCAACCCAAATGACTTCAAAATAGGAACTTGTAAGACAACAATTACAATTGTAAACTTGTGGGATGATTCAAACAGTGAGGTAACCTCATAAGAAGCAAGCTCTTGTCCTGGAGGCTCACAATTTTAACATCAAATAAATAAAAAAATAAATAAAATGTCACGCAACAGTAACGGCTCCAGCTGAGAGGTTAATTAGTGGTTGTGTCGTTTGATGCAGATCCAGCTCAGCTCAGGTGTTGTCTGAGGGCTATTCAGAAAATATGAAAACAGGGAGGAACTATGGTCTAGACCTGTCACAGCAGTCTGCAGACAGGAGCTGCTGGGACAAGCCAGCAGTGGTGGAGTGAAGATGATGAACTGTCCATACCTAAATACAGAGACGAAACGATCCTCTGAAGGTAGATTTTGGATTTGCAAGCTTTTATCTAATTTGGCAAAGCATATGCATTACATAAATGTTATCTACTTCACAGTACACTCATACGGTCGCAAATAAAAATAAATAAATAAAAAGAAGGATATAGTGCTTGTATAGTGTATGATCTTATTTAATCAGCTTCCTGTGTACATGT
Source organism: Karalla daura (assembly GCA_029224185.1). Lineage (NCBI taxonomy): Eukaryota > Metazoa > Chordata > Actinopteri > Chaetodontiformes > Leiognathidae > Karalla > Karalla daura. Next base: position 18,092,143 of record CM055200.1, on the reverse strand, counting down.
ATGTTTTTAAAGACCAGTTCATGGTTTTTTACTTGCCATTTGGTTTTGTAGCAAACATTAAATTTGTCTTCACATATTCTAATCGTCTTGAAGAAAAAAGTAAAAAAAACAAAACAAAACAATGTACTGTCCAGAAAGAACATAATGTCCTTAACCTCATTAAACTTCTCTTTTATTAACCTCTAATCTCTTTGATGCCACAGAGGTTAATCAACATGAAGTTTTTTCATATGGGCTGTTGCTTCAAGTCCTGCAGATCAGAGAGATGAAACACAGAGGAGGAAACTTAAAACTATTAGAGATGAAAACAGAGCATGCCTGAATGCATTAGTATAGATTAGGAGTGGTGTAATATAGATTCTATTCTAAGCATGCGGAAAAAAAAGGTGTTGTCTTTTTGCGCCGCATTACAAAGTGAAGAGGGGCAACTTCATGCTGTGACGCAGATGTTTTTGATGCCACTCAGGCTGTTTGGTGTAGAAGATCCAGCTGTGTGGTCAGAGACTTGCAGCGATATCAGTGCATCCTAATGAGCCTCCTGGTCGATCTGCACCAATGGTGACAGTTATAAGCAGCCAGAGGAATTAGCCTTCAGTGTCTAATATGATAAATGTTTCCCATCGTCTAATTAGTTTTGTAGGATTGAACTTTTTAAAAAGTTTTTTCACCTCATGGCAAGAGCGGGCTACATGGTCTACCTGTCTGTGTACTATAGGTCCAAAAGCATGCACGTTTAGGTCCGGTGGAGCTAAATTATCAGTCACAGTCAGTAGGGGGTTACCATCAGTAACATCAAGAGAGGATGTCGAGGTATGGAGCGATTCTGAACCTTTAATGAAAATATCTAATAAAACAAGGTTTAACAAAGTCTTGCAGGATAGGATTTCCCAAAAATGATGGTACATCATGGGAACAGACAAATATGGCTCATGCACAAAACACCTTTTAATGGAAACACCTACAAGGAGCAGCCGTGTTTAATTGAATTTTCGAAGTACTGCATTTGTTTGTTTATTTATTTATTGATTTATGTAACAGAAACGCAGCTAGTGTTTGTGTTGCCCTATATTGGACTGGTGGCCTATCCAGGATGTGTCCTCTGCTGACAGTATGTGTGCTGGATAATTAAAGCAGGAACAAAGCAGCTTCAGAAAATAGATGGATCGATGGAAAAACATATAAATATATGGATTTAGAAAAGCTCAGCATCGACAGGAACGATAAGGTGTTTTATTTCCATATATTGTTTCTCTTTCTACTGCACATGTGATACTTAATGATTAGCCTACTGTACAAAAAGAGCCCGAGGAGCATCCTGACCTTGAGGAAGTCTCTCGAGGGACGTTCGTAAGCACATGTGTGGGTGTGTGGTTGCGGCTGTGGGGCAGCGTCCAGCGGTCCAGCTGTCCAGCTGTCAGCCATCAAAACAGCCAAGTCTGCAGTGGTTTGGTGACCTGTGAAGAGCAGCCTGAGTAAATGTAAAGAAATGGACAGGAAGAAAAAGAGGAAGTCGAAGCAATGCTAGAGAACAAAGGAGATAGATCGGTGAATGATAGTGGGATAGTTGGAGGTAAACCGAAGGTTGCTATCCCGCTTTCTGTATAATGTATGACATCCTCATTGTTCCATATGGTTGATGGAAATGTAAAATGTGTCTGTCGTTTGTGATCAACAGAAACCCGGTGTCGTGGTCCTTTAAGTTTCCTGGATCATCTGTTACCATGAGCCAGAATTGATGTTGATGCCACTGTTGGCTCAGGTTGAGTGTGTTGTTGTCCCTTATTGAGCATCCTGCCAGGAGGAACTCTTTCTGCCTCGGTGTGTGTGCATGCACAGGCAGCCGGTACTATGGTATATTTCATATTGAAGAGAAGGTGGTTGTAACTCATAATGACAAGCTGTCAGATCGAATCTGAGTGGCTGCCGGATGCCTCTGTATAATGTATGCAACTAATGTATAAAGTGAAGTAGCGTACGAGGCAGCAGTCAATATCACAGGCTCCTAACCCTTATAGTTTGTGACACCCAAAAATAAATGACTTCAGGCGACTCCCTAATAACACGTACACACTCACTGTCTCTCTCACACACATACATATACATATGGGACCTACTGTATGTGTTGATCTAGTTGATCTGTGACACCAAATTAATTTTTCTTCCCCCATGCCATACATCATTTTAGACGGCCTTATAGGTATAACTTTTAATAACAAAGGATGCCCTCGAGATGCTTTCTGAACAAGATAACTCTGAATATTTATATATTTACGGCATAATTATATTCCTAACCTCTTCTCAAGACCCCTGAAGACTTGCCTAATGATAAAATATTCCCCTTTGCTCCCTTTTGTTAAACTCCATTTGCTGAGCTTTTGATTAATATTTCTGTTTTCCACAGTTTTCCTGTGTTGCCCTACCAAAGTTCATCTACAAGAGTCTTTCAACTTCAAACAAGACTGTCAGTAAAACGGGGGTCTCAATAGCACGAATGTAGCTGTTATTTACCCATCCAGCCAGTATCTTATCCACTTTGTACCTAAACTGTGTCATGGGGGTTTACTGGGGCCTATCCGAGTGCACTGCAGGGAATACACCCTGGACAGGTTGCCACATCATTCACTCTCACATTCACGCCTAGGGGAAATGTAGAATCTCCAGTTGAACTAATCACGCATGTTTTTTGGAGGAAACCAAAGTACCCAGAAAAAGAATATATAAATTCCACTCAAGAGTTTGACTAGAAACAAAAAAAACTTTCTTTTGAGACCCACTCAATAACCCATCCGGATCATGGATCATTTGGTTACATAGTATAGTGTATGCTATAGGATGAGGCTGCATGATCAGCAGTAAGCTTTAGTGACAGGCTGTCAAAGTGGATTACTTCTGTTTCTATTTCATTATATATGACCCTATACCATAAACTGCCTCACATACAGTGGCCACTCTGAGAGTGCCTACAAGCACGCCAATGCAAAGCCTGCAACGAGAAGCCAATGCAGAGCCACTTGAGGACAGTGTCCGATTACCTTGATTTCTCCCTAGAAATCCCTAAAATTAAATGTTCAGAAATGAATTTACAGAGGCTTCAGTAACTGGATATAAAATCTGGCTTCATAAATCTGTACTGAGGATGCGCCTTCCTTTTAGTTTTAACTCCAGGTGCTGTTATATCATTCACCTTACTTACATAATCAATGTTGACAAAGGTCAGTCTTTCCTGACCTTTGTCAGCCAAGGCAAATCACATCAGACAGCAACGTGTACAGAAGATTTATGTCATTCTATAATATCTCAGTTTATGGCTATCTCATTAACCTGATTCCCTCTGTCCCTTTGATTGGTCCATTTAAGTGATTTATTTTATGCGATGTGCATTCGGGGCTGATGTTTTTACAGTCAAGCAGTTCATGCAACCCACTGTCACCAACAAACACACACACACACATAGATGCAAACATTTTTTCCCCCCTCTTCCTCTGCTTTCTCTCTGCAGCTGGGTTCAGTCCCTTCGGGCTTTTTGAAATATAACACAATCACCACTTATCACAATCTCTCTCTCTCTCACTCCCATTCTCCCATATCATTGCGTGGCTGTCTCTGTCCCTCTTTGTGTCTCTTTACCTCTCCTCCTGTGTCTTTAAATCACGGTGAAGTGGAGGGAACAAAAAAGACATTTGCTGGCTGGTTTTGTCCAATGACCTCATACATCCACACACACCCAAGAAGTCAGCTCTTTGCTATTATATGATGATGGTGTGATACAAAGACTGTAGAAATTTGCCTTGTGTTGTGGCTACTTACATTAGTTGATTAGACCTTCTAATTTGACTTAGATTACATTGTTCTCTGTCTTTAAGGCAAGACAATTTAGAAAGTCAGAAAAAAAATCCAGTGATGATAAGGGATTGATCAACAAGTTTACCTGACACCACAGCAGCATTGATTTTATGTTGGATACAAATTAAGAGGACTCAAGTTAACAGGACTGGTGTTTAATCAAAGGCGCAGAGAGTTTATATCAGCGGTATAATGTGGAGCCAAACCATCTGTCAGACATGTTGTCTCATACCCCCTGGGTGCAGCGATCACAGTTTACTGCCAGTAGTAAACTCTGTAGCAGCAGCAGTGGAAGCAGACGTGATCAGCACTGTAGCTGGACGCAGATCAGGAAGTAGAAAATGACTTTGGTACATAAAAATCTAATTAATCTGCTTTTTACGACATCATGGTTAGATGAAGTATTTCAATTTCTCATGTTCAAATAGATCTTGTAACGCAATATGCGCTTGTAACTGCATTATTAAATCTGGCAGTGGTTGTATTTCGCCGCTCAGAGCATTTGTTAAAGGGTAGCGGTCAAGGTCAATGCAGGAGAGGTCGATCTTGGACACAGTTTGCTCATCAATGTTCAAATGAAAACCACAATCTTTCCCAAAGTTGGTTCCATGACCACAGCTGGGTGCTTAGTCCCCGACCCTCAATCCCTCTCTGTCACTGCAGAAGATAATCTAGAGCTTCATTTATTTTTTACACACAAATGGCAAGAGCAGGGTATATACGCTGGATCAGTCGCACACACCATTCACTCTCTCACACACAGAGGGACAATTGAGAGTCTCCAGTTGAGCTCAACATGCATGTTTTTGGACTGTGTTCCTCTGGATTACATAGAGAAAACCCATGCTCCGGTATTCAAACTGGGCACTTTCTTGCTATGAGGCAACATTCACCATTCACCAATCCACCATGTTGCCTATACCACAAGATATTAAGCCAGATAACCACTGAAACCAATTGGATTTTATCAATCAAAGTCCGTCCAAAATTTGATGGAAATCAGAGGAAGATTATAATGAGTTTGTTTGTCCGAATGTTGCAGAGAAAAGAGATTTTCATGAATTTAAATCTATGTAATTATAGCTTTCCCAGTGTGATTTCTCTGGAGAGAACAAGGGCAAATGGACTTCATGAGGAAGAGAGGAGAAGCGAAATGAAGAGAAAATCATGTTAGGAAAGGGAGGGAGCGGAGACAAAGAAGTGTGTGAGAGGGAGGATGTTATGGAGAGAGGAGAGAGGTGGTCTCCTGGGAATAGTTTGGGGTGAGAGAACATTTCCCTCTCCTCAAGAGGTCTGTGTGAAAGGAAATTATTGTAGACAACAGAGTTATATACGCAGACATTCAGGTGGGAAAGAGGCGAGAAATGAGCAATAGAGAAGCACGGGGACTGAAATGAAAACAATATTGTGAGTGTAAATCATTTTATGATGTCGATTGTTTCTCCTGCTTTATATTCAGAGCAGCGATAGACAGAAAACAGCGGTAAACACAGCTCTCCTCTGGGGCAGTCAGTCGCAAAAAATGAAAAGTTTAGTCAAGGATCTACAGTGTCCCAGGTATCATGACAGATATAGTGTGTGTGTGTGCTTGATTCGCATGTTTCATAAAGTGTTTTAATGGAAAAGACAGACAGGTTTTCTATATGTAAGTGCATTGACAGCATCATTCCTAAATTTAAGTATAGTAAGTTAGTATAGTCTAAACTAAACAACAGCTGTATGTTTATATCGAAAACCAGCACATTATAGTATTCCACATTTTCCAGAGATGCACTTTTTCAGGTCATATAACATGACACTGGAACGTTTGCTCCTCATTTTTACGTGGAAACATCAGATTCTTGTCCTGATATACAGTAGACGTCAAGCTGGGCAGTATCGCAATATTTTGGTGAACAGCAGAGGAGAAGCGTCGTCTCTGCGCCCCTGCAGAGAACACAGACAGCTCCAGAGTGACTGGCAGCACGACAGATAAAGAGGTAGACAGACAGGAAGAGGGTGGACAGGCAGAGCAAACAGACAGATGAGACATTAAACAGAAATGGAGGGGGATCAGCATCGTTCTGTAATCTAATGATGACTGAGAGTGCGTGCGTGTTTGTGTGTGTGTGTGTGTGTGTGTGTGTGTGTGTGTGTGTGTGTGGACTCCCGCTCTAATTATCTGTCACACACTGAAAAGAAATAAACCCTCGATGATATGATGTGCGCAGGGCAAGACAGGATTTATGTAACACGACCCTGTGGTGTACTACTGTTACAAGATACAAGAGATGGGGAAAATTACTCATCTGTCTGTTTTGGTCTCTATTGATTTCACCGTGTTCTCCCAAAAATATTAGGGTATTGATTACTCTAAGACACATGTACACTTTCTACTGTTTCTTTCAAAATCAGCCAACTCGACACCCAACTTCCATAAGATTTACAGTGGACACTGCAACCAGCTCCAGGAACGAATGAGGCAGTAACCAGCTAGCGTACTTACAAAGAGTTGTAGAGATGTATTTTTAATCTAGATAATGATACATTTCCAGATAAGATGTTTGAATGGATGCTGGCAAATACAAGAGGGCCTGGAGTATGAATAGGCACTACCTAGATATTTTCTGTATTTCTCAATTTTATATGTAAATTACTGAAATCACTCAGAAACCAGGAAAAGATTATCCAGGAATTCAAAGTAAACTACGTGTGAAAGGGTCAATAGTAAGATTTTTAAATGGAAAACTTGGCAGATGGACCCTAAATACGACTGACATATTTGGGGAAGCAAAGGTGGGAAAGGATCAGATTGTTGTTTGCTCTCAGCTCATACCTTGCCATTCTTTTATAGATGACATAATATTCTATATATTTTTGTGCATATTTTTTCAATATCTGAAAATTAAATGTGAGTAGAACAAACAACAGAAACATTTTGTGGTGTTCTTACAGGTCTGTTATTTCTGTAGCATTGCCTAATAAAGAAAAAAAAAGAGAAGGGAAGGGATGAGCTCCAATGTGACACACAGTGAAACACAGTGGAGCCTGACCTCCGTCTCCCTCTGTCTCCCTGCAGTGAGCTCCAACCAGAGCCATGGGGAGTACCCAGACTGCCGGAGCGAGAGGGAGTCGGGAGGGGAGGCGTCTCTGCTGGTGTCTCCGCTGGTGGTGGCGGGGATCGTTATAGGTCTGGTCCTCTTCCTCTCCTGCATCACCATCATCGTCGGCAGCCTGCGCAAAGACAGCCGACTCCGAAACCCACACCTCCGTGCCAGCTACGGTCAGATTCAAGTTCACATATACTGTCTCAGGAATCTCATTTTCTCCCTCTGCATGAACTCTTATTGATTGAAGTCCACAGACTGAAGTTATCAGGCATAATTTCAAAGCAGACATGCTGTAGTGGAATATTCAACTAATGGTAATTGTAGATGTGTGGTATAACATTACAATTTAAAGTCCATTTATTCAGGGTCTTTCCATCAGTTGAGGGGATTTCTCACAACCTCTCCACATTTTTCCAACTCTGACTCTTGACACTAAATCCACAATATCACGCACACAACTTTCTTCCAAAGTTTTCTGTTGATTTTTAGTTTCTCAGAAGAATGTAAATATTTAAAGGCTCTAAACACGCACTGAACAACACTTGCTGCCAGAGCTTTAAAGAGAAGGACGGGAAAAGCAAACGACCCAATCCATATAATCACCCCATGATTGTTCTCTGTCAGTCATCTTGTGGGAGGCATTAGTGGGTGTAAAAAAAGACTTGACCTGAACCATAGCTTCACGTCTTTGTTTCTCTAGGTCTGGATGGTTTTTCCTATGGAGGTTCAGCAGGGGAGCTGAGATCTACCTGTTTAGAAGACTTTCCACCTGGTCTGGACTTTGATTCATTCAGAGAGACTCTGTCACAGGTCAACAACCTGTACCCCGACTCACCGCCACGGTAAGTCGTGTGCAAATTGTAAGACATCCTGCTCAAAAATACTTAAATGAGGGCCACCTATTTCCTTTATGATCTGATACCAAGCAATAAGCTGTAGGCTATTATCAACAATACCAATGCAATACCGATGAGACTGACATTATACTGATGTGATACAGAGACAGATATGTTATAAAAGAGGTCAATGTGGTCATAAAGAAGGGAAGAACCGAAATCCAAACAATCTTAAGTAAGACATAAAATTATTGAGACAGTCATTTTACAGTCATTATTTTTAATCACCGACTTCATAACCAGACTGCTGGATTAGATCCCAGGGATTGAGTTGTTGCTTCTCAGTCTCATCATTTAAACTGGAAAAATGTTAATGATAAAACATATACTTACCCCAAATTGATACTTTAGTTATCAACATATTTTAGGAATCAATCCTAGAGCAGGAATTTCTTAAATCAGGAGTGATAACTCTGATTTAACTCTGATTAATGCTTTGATTATACTACACATTTTGACTTTAGAGTATTCATAGTAACACTTCAAAGCAAATCAAAATCTTAAGCCAGGGCCTACCATTCGCTATGATATGTTTTTAACAAGCAAGGAGACCACGCCCCTTTTTGCCAATTATGTCAAATGTCAAATACATAGTGTAACTGACCATCCAGCCCCTGTCCCCCCGCCGCTCTCAGTCCACTCGGTTTGACCCTTCCTCTGTGGTAATTCATTTATTAGGGAGCGCTGCTACCTTTGGTGCCCTTTGTAAGGGTGCAGGAGTGAGCGTTTGTGCACCCCGTGTTGGTGTGTGTGGGAGAGAGAATGGGGGAAAGAAAGAGCTCGCTAAAGGCCAATGTCATGGTGTTTTTGATCTAAATGTCAGCTGGTCTAATTGGCAACTTTAATAATTCACATACATCCCTCCCCTGCAGTCTCACTGGGTGTGTGTGTGTCTGTGTGTGTGTGAGTGTGAGCGTAGGTGGGTGGGTGTGCGTTTGTGTGCTCGTGCTTTATTCCCCTCCCTGCTCTGCCTCAGAAACATTCGCTCTTTTGAACCCAAATGAATCGATCAGAGGTTGGATAGTATCTTATCTTTTTTATCTTTCTATTTACCCATTCAGAGAAAATTGCATCTGACTTTCTGACGTCCCTGATCACTGCAACACCACAACATTTTGAGCTGCGTGACTTTCAGGATCGGTGTGTGAAGGTTATGTGGTGTTTCTCCTCTCTCAGCACATTTGGAAGTTTTCTTATGCTGATATCACATATTGTTCCTAACCTTCCCACACCAAGACATTGAGCATCAGCTTTTCCTTCATGCAAAGTTGCAAATTAGGGTTCTAGGAGGATTGCTTTGTTGATCTGAAATCTGTTTAACCTGTTGAGTGGTTTATCAGGTGACTACAAAAGCCAGATCATAAAATGTAGCTCACAGTTACTGTTGTGTTCACAGAACTGAGAGCTTGCCTGATATTTCATTTTGAAATTCTCCTTGAGAGTCTGGTATCCATGTAATTGATTTAGAGAAAGTCATCAAAAGACATGTTTCCATCCATTTCCATTAAACAAAATTTGGAAGCAAGAACAGTTGGTGGTGCTTATTCTCCTCTTGGGTGCCGTTAAGATATTACAGCAGAAGAAGCAAGACAAAGATGCAATTAACATAATACTCACCCAGTGAAAAGCCATGCGGGAAAACAAGATGGAAACACAGCAATCAGATACTTCATATTGCAGTTGTTCAATTTCAGTTTCATGATTCTCCGAGCCTCGATACGAGCGCTCCAGCTGCCAGGTATTGATTTTTTTTCCCTCTCTTTCATTTAATAGCCATGTTATTCTTGGTCTGCATGGCTCACATTATTCGAGTCCTCAATGTATTCAACAGTATAGGAAATGTTGTACACATGCATCTCGATTCATGCTGACTGACGCATTCATCATGTCCAAGCTGAGGCTGAGAGTCTCTGCTGGGTCTTCACAGTCTGGGGTATACAACAAAGCTCTTGTCATGCTCTTGGTATTACCTTATAACACAGACAAAGTGCTTCACGCTGAAAGACAAATTGACAGAGGTGGGATTCGGCTGCTTTTCAAATTCCAGTCCACGCACTGAAAAGCCAATTCTAATCAGAATTTTGAATAGTCTGACAGCATTTGATGAGTTCAGGTACTCAGGCTTCAAACTTCAGTCGTGGAAAGATGAGGGAGAGTGGCAGTAAAACCTCACAGAGTAGAGACAAGGGGAGGAAAGGAAGGTACTGTAGAGGGAAAGGGAAAGGGGAGCTAGAGAGCTACGTCAGTGCTTTGGCAGAGAGGCAGAGTGTTCTGGACAGCCTGTGTGAGAGCCGGACTCTCTGGCCCGGACAATGGGATGGCAGCCAATACACACACACACGTACGTGCACATAAACACATACAAACGTGCATACAAATCGCACAGTTTGTTTACCATAATGTTGGCAAGTCACGGATCGGTATCCTGTCAGTGGGCAGGTAGTTGCAGTCATGTGATGGTCCTGCAGGGTTTCTGTGCGTGTCTGTGTGTGTATACGTGTGTGAGTGTGTGTGTGTGTGTGAGTGAGTATGTGTAGGCCACAGATGGTTGAGGGAAACTCAGAGAACTCAGATCAACAGCTCACCTACTGAGACTGTGAATGTAACGCTTCCGACACAAGCGCACACACACACACACACTCATAAAGGACAGCTACACACACACACACACACCCTCTCTCCTAGAACAACTCACACTCGTGGATCAGCAGCTCACCTGTGGAGACTGAAAGCTTCTGTTTCCTCTTGCAGACGCTGGGCAGGCGCAGACACACACACACACACACACACACACAGGCACACGTACAGGCACGAAACTGTTGCATAAAGCTTGTGCTCTGGTCTGCCCTGCTGTGGTAACGGTGACCTTTTAAATAAGTAATTACATATTATTTCGGCCCATTTTAACCGTTAACATGTTATTGTTAACACACATTATGTGGTTTCCTCAGAGAAAATGCGTCTCAAAAGGTTGTGCAAGTAAATGACCTGTTCGGCAGCCCGATGGCGATGAAGGCGCTAACAATAATTAGGTTGTCCCTTGTTGCTGTGTCATACTGTCACCAACGGTCAGTGTCACTGACAAAGACAGGAAGAGCGTGCTCAGGTCAGGCTGTCTCACAGCAATTTGAACACTGAGTCAGAGAACAGTGAAAGCTTTGGAGAATTGATAACACCAGGGAAGAAGAAGAAGACCTTGCAAATAACAGGCAGGCAGCGAGAGAGAAGATGGAGGCAGTAATGGAAGCTCAATAATTGAATCTCCGGAGCACCACTGTGAAGAAACGAGAGACACAGGCGCGCTGTTTTCCACAACCTGAAGTAATACAATCTGAAAGTACCTGATCTGTCCAATTTGTTTGAGATGTAAAGTGCTTAATGCCGTGGAAATCAGAGCCGTATAACACACAATTGCACACACCTGTGAATGCAGCATCTATACGGTCCTCCTACTCCACAGGAAAGTCCGTCTCACAGTGGTAAAGAGCATGGGATGTGCCAGCTTTACACATTCTCACAGGGACCATATGCTCTGCGCTGTAGCTGGAGCCCAGCTCTGTAGAGCGTCACAACCAATTCATGAATCCACGCCAGAGGTCCTCCCTTTCTCCTGACCCGTGTGTCCGAGTGCCATATCTACTGTGATCAGTGTGTACGTTTCAAACTGTGGGGATTAGATTTCTTCAAATGAAAGAAGTCTGGTAACAAGTTGCAGAGCCTGAAACTATTTTCAAATGTCGGAATACGTTTATTATTATTTTATGACAGACATTTGCGACAGATTCATAAAATGATATGATTTATTTAAGATTTTAAGACTCAGGAGGATATTGATACCCTACATAATTTGATCATTCCTTTTTAAAATCACCACACATACCAGTCAGTCTTGCATTCACTCCTTGGGTCTTTCACACATGCACTCTAAACCAACATTTACAAAGGACTTAAATGGGTAAGTGACCATGACCTGTAGTCCCAGTTGCTTTCACAAGACACTTCTGAAGGCAAACCAAACCGCCTGGACAATGTCACACAGTCTCTCTCTCTCTCTCTCTCTCTCTCTCTCTCTCTCTCTCTCTCTCTCTCTCTCTCTATCTCTCTCTCTCTCTCTCTCTCTCTCTCTCTCTCTCTCTCTCTCTCTTTCTCAGTAGTCCCATTGCTTCAACGACCCAACAAATGGCACCAGAGTCCAGACTCAAACCACAGTTCACCTATGATCCAGAGTTGGGCCAAGCTTGCCTGAAAGTCCAGTAATCAGACTATAGAACCTGATTCCTGACTAGCCCTGAGCTCTGGTGTGAAAGCACCCTTCAGGTCCTCAGTCAAACGACATGCATGCGTGTTTTCCTATTAATAAGTCTCCTTACAATATGTGATGGTTCTGAATCTTGAAAAGAAACAAGCAGGCCTATAAACAGAAGCACTTGCTTAATTGCCAGAAAAGACAAATTATTTTCACTCAGCCACACCTTGTTAAAACACACACACACGCATATGCATTAGCAGAGCATACAAAAGTGTAAAGCACCCCGTTCATTATCTAGTGTGACTCAAACACACACAGCAGAGGGCCGCAGGGGAGTGGAGGAGCTCATAATTCCTGAGAGACAGAAGACGCTGGGATTTGCAATGTGTTACAACACCTCCCTAATGCCCTCATGCTGCCCTGCACACACTCTCTCCCAATCTCCAATTTTCACTCAACATGCCATGGCTTGAATTTTCAAGGTCGATTTTCCCACCACGGAGGAAAACTATCAAAATAAAATCTTCATAAAATTGTTGCAAACACCAAATCTTTTGGTTTCCGCACAGGTCTAAAAATTTCTGTGAGAGATTTAATGAAATGTGTTGAGAAAGGAATGATAGTAAGATAAAAAAAACACATTAGTGTAAATGTTGGAATGCAGTTAAACAGTAATAATACTATTTTGCTACTATTATAAAATAAAAATAAAAAGTAAAATACTGCATGTAGAAATGTCTACAGGGATTCTCTTTCATCCAGGTCAGGTTAGGCCAGAAAGTACATCAAATAAACTAACTAGAGCTCTAATTCAGTCACACAAAGGTCCACCACAATTAGCATCAGGCCCCACTGGTTTATTCATACTGGGAATACATAGGGAGCCAGCTTGCTCACATGGTTCTTGTTTACGACCAAGTCCAGAATGAGGCCAAAAGAAACACAGAAACATAATGTGATCATGTACTAATATTTTGGGGCTTAATTCTTAATTCGTACAGGACAAAGACAATATTATTCTCAATTTTCTTCCTTATCTGCTTCATGGATTTGTATGAATAAATCCTCATTTTAAACTTGATGCCAGGAGCGTATTTCAAACAAGTTGGGACATGGGTGCCAAAAAGACTGGGGGTGCTTGTGGAAGACAAATTAATATGACTGTGGGAGAAATTTTTGGCAATCCCACATATAGATCTACTGTAGCAGCTTCATGAGTAGGTCCTATCTCACATAAACACATATAATTTGCAACTGAGGCACAGTGATTGAGTGGACAGAGGGTCCAAACGTGCATTAAGGTGGTCTGGAAAAGATCTTTGAATAATGGGACAGAAAGGCAGGTCCTCATTTGCAGCACTACTTTATAGTACAATGTGGGTGTGTGTGCGTGTGTGTGAGAGAGAACTGTGGTGACAAGCAGTGCGTGCTACGGACGTTCAGTCTCTCTGACTGAGCCTTGTCCTCAAATCGAGGCTAAGACAGAATATCTCCCTCTCTTCCAAGCAAAAAGACACTATGAACACAAACCCCAACACACGCCCAATGCCTCTAACTCTAACAGCTTAAAAATAGCTGGCAAGGGGGTACACACACAGAGACACGCACACGGAGGGTAGTAAGGGAGACAGAGAGTGCACAAGAATAAAATCAAAGTACAGGAGGCAGACTGAAAGACACACACACACCAGACTGATACAGTTAACCACTGACGTGATTGAGTTACACTGATTTGCTGCTTCCTATGCCACCATCATCATATACCAATTATATTAGCGCCACACACAGATTTTATAATTCTGTTTTCTATTCAGTTTCAGTCTATTTTATATGTTCTCCGGGCCGGGGGTGGAGGATGGTAGAAACATGACCTCCACTGCTGGAGGAGTTCATCACAGAAGGATTCTTGGGATTTTGCCAAAAGCAGCAGCAAGGAGGAAGAGACTTCTTTGAGGGCCTGCAAACATGCAGCATTTTATTCGCAACATGAGGAAAAAAAGAAACGCATGAATATAAGTATGCAAGCAGGGTTTACCAAAACCTCACATTGTGCAGAACAATTCAACATTTGCAATATTTTTGGTAGCATCCATTTCATTGCAGGTGATGCACTGAATGAAAGAGTTACATTTATGCAGGTTGTGTCAGTTTCGATGAGAGTGAATGTTTTCATTTTACTTTCCATTTCCTTGCTGCTAGGTAGAGAGGTATTCCGTGTATGCTTTAACCAGAGCAAAATACATGTGAAATACATAAGTATGAGCTGGGGTATATAATTCCAACCAGATAATGACATAAGACCACTCAATTTGATCTTAAAAACCAACATTCAGGCCTGAACTAATGAACCTCTTCCACTTGTCTCCTTCTCTGCAGTTACGATGAGTGTGTTGGCCCAGGTGCGACTGAGATCTTCATACCCACAGATGACCCCCCTCCCTACTCCCTGCTGGACCCCTGTCAGAGAGGCCCGGAGCAGGAGGAGCAGCCTAACTACAGCGGCCTCGATCCTTCTCCGCACTGTGGAGAGACGTCGGCCAGCGCTGCCTGGTTCTCCCCCTCCCGCTGCCCACTGGGACTGCAAGAGCATCAACACATCGCAGCCATCTCCTTCCCGCAGGAAGCAGCGCCGCCTTATGAGTCAGTGTTGGCCGAGCAGGGACAACCCCTCCCACTCATGCCATGTGACCTTTATAAACACCAATCGGAGAGAGGGGATGATGGCAGCTCACAGCAACCGGGTGCAAACCAGATCTTGTAGAACAACTAATTTGTTTCTTTCACCTGCGCTGTCGGCCGTCCCTGGTTGAATTAAACAAACACTTGTGACAAAGTGGCTGTCGGGAGCAGCTGTGACAGCAGACAGTGGACACTAAATGAGATGTACACACCTCTTCCACACAGTTGCTCACGGCTAAGAAAGCTGAAGATTTGCCGGCCAGGACTCCACAGTTTTCAGCAAACTGAACCGTTTGTTTCTTGACAAAATGAAAACTCACCAAACGTGTCGTTCTGTAAAATCCGCAAAACGACAGCCTATCTCGGACAAAGACTCTCCTCAGTCTGGTAATAACACCATTGTCTAGTTGAGTTTTTTGCCATGTTTTGACTGTTTAATCTGTCTCTCACGCAGTTGAAGGCTGATTCCAAGAGTCATGTGCCATGTTTAGTTGAGTTTAGCTGCAAAATATTAGCGTCTTTACTCAATGTGAGGATGGAGGATTGAGTGTAGTGATGTGGTATTAAGTAGTGTAGTTCAAGGTTAACAAGTTAATGACCTGATTTCACCAAGTTAACACTGTCTGTCGGTCTACTACCAATATGTTTGTCCAGGATCAACATCACAACCGACCAATTAGCAGAACCTACAATGAGAAGAAAATTGCCTGGAAAGGAAAACAACCCGAAACAAAAAAAATGTGTCTTTCACTGAAACAAAAAAAATTAAAATTGGCTCTCATTTTATGTTGCTCCTACTGGGCAACTGGGACTCAGCCTGGTCATCCACAGATCATGTAGTGGTTCAAAGCACTCTGCAGCATAAAAGTTGAAGTAAATGTTGAAGGGAGGATACTGGAAGCTTAACTGCCCCTGATGCTGTGTCATCAGTGTACAGATGCGTGTGCATGATTAAAAAGCTACTTGCTGAGCAGACAGATCCATGTAGGGAAACCTCTGCCAGCATGGTATGAATGGGAGTGCATGGGTGAATGTGATGATGGAGACTAGTAAAGCACTATATAGGATCCAGTCCATGTACCATTTTCTAGGCCTATTTAATATTTGAGATAGAGATGTGTGTGGAAAGCAGATGCCAGGTAACATGAGCATTACCTCCTATGAGAAATAAAATGTTAGCTCTATCTGCTAAGTTAGTTTTTGCTTTTCCTGCCAGGCTAAGCTGAGCTAAGCAGACTAAAAGGCATCTTTTTTTAACCCAAAAAGTCTATGTCTGGGAATTTTTATATAGTTTCCTCCTCTGTTGTCTCCATTTAATGGAAAATAAATATGTGGGACAAGATGGTAAAGGAGGAATGGTCATAGGGACAACATTTCCTTGGTGAAATCAGATCATCCATACATAAGTATACATGTGTACCCCTTCACCCCACCTCATTTGTTTTGGTATGATCTTCACTTGCCAGTCTACTTAAGTGTCATTTTGGATGAAAGTGCCACCTGTATTGTGTAGCTTCTCGACTACCAGAACACCACTGCTGATCTCCAGTTCATGTTGTGTGTGTGTGTGTGTGTAGAGCAGTGTGTCGTTCTCTAGCTTCCAGTGTGGTGGTAGTGTCCTAGTGGTTAGAACGATGAAATTGTGATAAAGTGGTTATGACCATAAACTAATTAGGAAACTACCTGGACAGGAAGAGTGAGTAAGGAGTCACTGTTAAATATTTACAGCATATCTGTCATTGCCAGAGAGGGGGGTCTCAACTTGTCCACAGTTGTACAAATGACCATATCTCTTCCTGTCAAGGGCTCTGGTCTTTATATCAATTCTGTAACTGGACCCCAGCAGCAAAATGTAGCTTTGAATGCCGCCTCCTAATGAGGGTGGGTTGATGCAACAAAAACGTTACACATTAAACTGTAGACCTTAACACCCCATTCCCTGGAGGGATGGATGCTTCTGTCTTTGTCTTTTTCCTCCACCTAAGCTACGTTTGTTAACATTCAAGCCAGAGTATGTGACAAAAATAATAATATGATGCATTGTTTTCAATGCTAGATTAATCCTCTTATTATTTCCCCAAAACACACACACACACACACTACTCTAGCGGGAAGGACAAAAGTCAAAGGGAAGCCAACTTGGAATTATTTCAGCATCATTTCACCATTTTCCTTCTTAACCCTGTAGCTGTTAATTACATTGATTGTTATAAAACATTTTTCATAGTATTGAATAGTTTAAACCTAATTCTAACTTATTTTGATACCTGTGTTGATGTGGAGAATCCTTTTGATTATGGCCTGGAAGATGGGATTATATGCATATCAGGGCTGTTATGTGCAAAGTTTCTTCCTATGTCAACATTATACAACTATCTTAGAGTCTATAACCAAGTATCTGGTTATTAAAAAGTATTATATTGTATTACAGATATTTATATTTGAATACTGATATTGAGCGCCTCAGGCAACAGCTTCAGTCTGGCATGTTTCCAGTGACAAAGCAGACAAATATTTAGAGGACGGGGACTCTTCATGCTTATTTCCTCTCAGGCTCAGGAGAACATCCCAGAATGAAATTTGCATTTTGACACGGTTTCCTCCACCATTAAGACTGCTCTGAGACTTGTGTTGTTGCCAGATGCAAGCACATGTCATTTAGAAGCAATCAGACCAGGAGAAGATATTTATCTGCTTGTGACATCTAGTAAACAATATCTGGCATGTGACAAATCTGCAGTTTATATCACGTAAAGATTAGAACAAGAAACAGCAAGAAGAACACATAAACTGTCCAGTAGTTTACCCACATGGTTTACTTAATTTAAGACATGAAGAGCCCTCAAATTAAACAGCTAGAGATGCTGTTTTAATGTGTGGTGATTATAATGGAAACCATATTATCTTTTCCTAACTTTTTTTACACAATCTGTTTCGTTGTTCACCACAAGCAGTTAAGAGTTGGTCTCCACACATTGCGATTTTAAATACAAGCAGCAGGAGACTTATTTTTGGAAGCTAATTTCCCTACAAACTGACCTGGGCAGATTTTTAAGATGCTTTAGACTCAGATGACACACCCAGGTGTGTTTGGCTGGTCCTTCCATGACTCACATTCACGGCCGAGGCACCATAAACAGCAACTTTACGGTTGAGGACCCACTTGACGACTGCTGCTGCTGGATTTCACAGCAAAGGTGAGTTATTGTTTAAAACCTCATCCCGGCTTTAACTGACTATTGAAACGGCTCATTGGTTGTTATGATTAAATGGAAGGCAGAGGGTTGCCTATAAGCCTGAGTGCTCTCTCTTGTAGAAAATGAAGGCTCAGATCGTGCTCCTGCTCCTTGCCGTCGTGATGGTGGTTGGGCTTAATGCTTTGACGATTGCCACCAGTGAAGACACTAAAGGTATTCCTGCATGTGTATGCATGAATTTACACTCTTGAATAACGCTAACTAACACTGGATTTGTAACGGACAGCACCTGCTTTACAATCTCACAGTTATTCCAGGTGAAGAGGCCTTACCTGATATTCTGAAGATTAAGTGGACCGATTTGGAAAACGACGATGGAACAGCTACGGGTATGAAAGGACTTGATGAGGAAACCTTTGTATTTTTCGACTAAAATTTTAGTCTTCTAAGTTTTTGTAACTTTTCTTAGCTCTGCTGCTTACTACCTAGCCTGATGTAATAGCCCTTCTCCTAAATAAGTTGTTTTGGTTAGAAGTATCTGCTAAATGACTGAATCTAAATCTTACAGCTATAAAGTCTGTGTTCTATGTTGAACATCATCAAAACAGATGTCCATACATTTCTACTAATATACCCTTTGCATCCCCCATTTTTCTGAATGTTTTTTTTAATGTCATTTTAGAATGTCTGAATATAGTGTGTTTAAATTAATAATAAAAATAAATAGGTTGAGTTTACTTTTGTTGTAAAGTGTGGCTTGGTCTGACTTTTGAATGTGTTTTGTGTGGTTTGTGCTTTAGCCAGGCTGTTAATGCTACTAACAAATGTTCATTTGTCTGTTTCTTCTGCAGAAAAGGGTGACAGTGAGGGAGCATGATGGGAAGACAACTTTGCAAAACCTCTAAATCTGACCCAACCTTTCCCAGCCAAGATGAAAAATTCAGTAATAAAATATTGTTTGGTCTTTGCACTTAAAAGGTTCAATATGAATAAAGAAGAAAACACGTAATAATAATGAATTACAAAATAAAACAATCTCATTCCATATATTTTTCTGGTTTATCAGATTATGTAATAAAGATAAAAAAATCCTTTAGAACGATGTTTATAATCATGTGACTGCATAATGCAAGGTTACCTCACAATCTCAACTCCTCATGCCCTTTAACATGACGCCATCTTGAGGCCTATGTCAGTAACATACCTGGATTCAACTGAAATTGTGGTAGACACTTGAAGACTTATCGCCTTCATCCAAGAGGCTTCTTCAATTCTCACTGGCAGATGGGGGAGCCCAGGCTTTGACCTCTGTGAAGTCATTAGCACAGTTGCTGTGAGTACCAGGCTGTCCCAAAGAGCCATTCGAGTCATTTGAGATTTGTTGTCAACAACTGTCCAACTGTTGTTGGTTTCCATTGAGGCAAGGTGGGAATGGTTTGGTCCCTGGGATGGGATTAGAGAACAATATGTTGGTATGCTGAGGATAGGTGTCACAGACTTCCCCCTGTTCAGAGATGGTTTATCTAGCTTGATATGGATGGCTTCTTTTATTCCTTTTTCAAACCATCCATCTACCCAAACCAAAATCGGTTGACCACAGACCTCAGGTGACTCCCACTGCAATGTCAATAAGGTTTTGCACCAGTAAACTTTGTTCCCATATAGTATGTATATTTGCACTCCAGCAATGATTATTTGTCACTGTAAATTGACTGGTTCTTATGTAACGCTTTTCTAGTCGTCATGGCCACAGACTGCATTACAAGTCACATTCACCCATCATACCATGCACAGTCCGTCTGCTTTAACCATTCACACACATTCCCACCTGATAACACAACATCAGAGGCAATTTTGTGGTTCATTATCTTGCCCAAGGATACTTTGACATGTAGGCTGCACTGGGCTGGGATCGACCACCAACCTTCCATCCATAGATGACATCCCCCCCCATGACTCACGATTGCCCTACAGTCAAGGATGTTCTGTTTGACTGGCTTCTACAAAGTGTGTTGACCCAGGAAACACACCCAGAGAATCAATAAAATTTATCTTGACTTATCTATCCATCTATCTACATACCTCCCTCCCTTTCTAAACTCCACTCTTGTGACCTCCACCCTTTATGTACCCATATGCCCTATACACGTTTCATAACATCTATCTATCTATCTATCTATCTATCTATCTATCTATCTATCTATCTATCTATCTATCTATCTATCTATCTATCTATCTATCTATCTATCTATCTATCTATCCATCCATCCATCCATCCATCCATCCATCCATCCATCCATCCATGCATCTATCTATCTATCTATCTATCTATCTATCTATCTATCTATCTATCTATCTATCTATCTATCTATCTATCTATCTATCTATCTATCTATCTATCTATCTATCTATCTATCTATCTATCTATCTATCTATCTATCTATCTATCTATCTATCTATCTACGGCCTGGCCATCTCATGCCCTTTAACATGGCGCCCCCTGCTGAGCGGTCGAGGCAACACACCCCCGCGCCTAAGTTTAAAAATTAGTTTAAAATAAAAAACCACGAACAATAGCCAACTTTAACAACATAAATACACAAAATAAACATGGAGCGGGGCCTCGGTGACAGCCTGGGAGTGTTGTGTGACAGCGTGACAGAGTTACACCAACATTAAAGGTGTCGTTTCCCCCGCAGACAGTTGTTGTTGCTGCTGCCATGTGATCCCTCAGTCGAACCCTGCCAGAATGTCACCGTCATCTGCCGCTTCCTCCGAGTCGTCCAACTGAACCCCAACACGTACGCTAGCTCTTCAGCCCCTGTTGTTAAAATCAGAGCCGGTCTGTCTAGACAGCAGCAGCAGCAGCTCCGGGAGCTCCAGCAGCACCAGCAGCTTCAGGTCTGGGTCTAAGCGGGTAATCATGCGGTCTCTGGGGGGTCTGGCTGCCATAGTGGCCGGGGCGAGCGTCTACCTCTACCTGCTCTCCACGCACCTCCCCCCGGGTCCCATACACGTCCAGCCGGGCTCAGAGGGCCAGGAGGAGGTCCTGCAGGAGTACAGGTAAGGGAACAAAGCAGCATACTGTCTGTTCAACTGTTCACTGTACTCAAACCAACAACAGCTATGGGATTAACTCAGGAACACAGTGTTTCATAAGTGTGACATGAGAAGACTCAATGACTGACCACTACTTAAGTCATATAGTTTGGCTATGTTAAGATAAATGCAAAATATCTAGTTTCTAATATGAAACTACAGCTGTCCATTATGTATAATTATCTATCCCTCTGTCATCTACAGTATCCATCCATCTACAGCATCCATAAACATACACACACACTTACAAAGGTATGGGTTTACTTCAATGCAAAGGTGGTTATAGTGGCAAATGAAAATACTTAGTAAAAATATTTTATGAAAAAAAAAAGAGTTAAAAAACTCTTTGAGAAAGGGGGAATGTTTTAGCTGTTGTTACATAGCTATACACACACACATCAGCCCACCTCTACTCATCATAAATCTACCCAAAGCATCGATATCTATCTATCTATCAACACGTGTTTTTGCACTAAGTGCTAGCTGTATCGTATTAATTTGTAAATGTGGGATAACTGGCACTTGGGGTGAGTATTTCCACTTCCACACTACTTTCTTATGACAATTTTAATTATTGTCTCGTCATCCTGT
This sequence comes from Karalla daura, assembly GCA_029224185.1. NCBI lineage: Eukaryota > Metazoa > Chordata > Actinopteri > Chaetodontiformes > Leiognathidae > Karalla > Karalla daura. Next base: position 18,070,500 of record CM055200.1, on the reverse strand, counting down.
CCTGTGAAAACAAAGTTTCTCTAAATATGTGTTGAGAAAACCGTGAAGACGTACAAACTTTTGGATTGTATGTAAAATGTATGTGTTGCACAGAGCTGTAAAGGTCTAATCCAAAATTTTAATTTCCAAAAGGGGCCACATGATTATTATTATTAGGGGCTGAATGATTATTTTCTTTAAAGTATATTTCCATGTTTATTTAAATAGTCTTTCTGCAGTGGGCTTCCCACTGCTAAGGTGAGAGATCAGTAAGATTAGAGTATTTCTCCCAGCTCTGGCAATGACTTGGGATGGTTTTCCCCCTACATCACAGTAACCTGGACATCAAGTAGCTGAGAAACTAAGTTACTCACACCCCAGTTCTTAGACTTAACTTTCGGTGTGTGTGTACTCCTCCCTCAGCTCAACTCAACTTAACTTTATTTTTTTGAAGTGCCAGTTCATAACAGACGTTTTCTCAAAGCAACACATTATGAATGTCTTTTCTCTTTTCTCAAGTTCTCCAAATTTTAAGACTGATTGCACTACTCAGACTATACGTGTGTGTTCAAGTTTTTTATCCATTACAGTCAGTGAGTGTGTGTGTGTCTGTGTGTGTATGTGTGTGTGTGTGTGTGTGTGTGTGTTGTAAGTGGTATGTTGCAATGTGCTAGACAGTCAAGTGTGAGGTTGTCTAGGGATGATAGAATAACGCCGACCAAGTCACTCTAAGGCCAAGAGCAGCTCCCATCTGTGTGTGTGTGTGTGTGTGTGTTTGTCTTTGCACCCATTAAAGTGATATTACTCATATTGTTCTGTCATTTAATGGGAACTTCAGACCTGGGTGTTTCAAAAGAAATGAAAATCAAACACATAAACTTCATGCAGGATGGCCCATAAATGCATTATCTTTCTATAAACCTTTGGTTTCCCATTCACAATTTGGTAGTACTGAGAGACAAAATGTAATGTATATGTAATGTTCCTAATCACTACCAAAATAGACAGATATTTTGGGATTTTTTTTGACAGCCAGGGGCTGAAACTAGTCACTGGCTGTCTCAGTATTAATTACCAATAATTGCAAATTCATTCAGTCTTCTATCATTTGGAGGTTTGGGTGTTGAGTTATGGACATTTACAGCTTTTTTCTGGTCTCACTAAAAATGCCATTAACCATTTTTCATTATTGTATCAGTTTGTTGACTTAATTAAGAACGAAGAAAACTATTGGTTCTTTAAAAACAAGTCTAAATGTTAAATCTGATATGGGCCAGATTCATGTCAGTTGTGCTATGCTGTGATGGAGAAAAGTAAACCCCTCATACGTGAAGTGTGTATGTGTGTGTGTGTGTGTGTGTGTGTGTGTGTATGTCTGTGTGGGTGGATAAAGAGGGAGTGAGATTATTCCTCATGGGAGTGTGTGTAAGCAAAAACTAAAAGTGCCCACGATGACACATTTCCCTGCTTACATACTGCACATACGTTCATGATGCTTCAAGGAGCTGAACACATCGTCGACCACTCCACCAATGAGAGAACAGGATCTTTGCCCACTGACCAGTAGGAAGAAGGAATGCTGAATGACAGAGCAGGATGCAGGGGAAGTTGGCGTCTTGAGTTTCAAGGGGGAGTTTGGAGAGAGTGTGTGTGTGTGTGTGTGTGTGAGAGAGAGAGAGAAAGAGAGAGAGCTAGAGGGAGAGACGCACTGCTCAAGTCCACAGGCAGTGACGCTATTTCTGTCGCTCAATCAAATGGATCCTGTTACCCTCCAACTCACCTCTGCACATGTGCACGCACACACACACACACACAAACACACACAGACACGTCTAGTCCTCTCTTCCCACTAAGATCATCTTTTCATCTTTACAGCCACATGCTCTTATATAATGTAATGTTAGTTTATTTTAGATTAAAATTAAGACAAAGAGAGAAGGAAGGCACGGTGGACTGTTGCTTCACAGCAAGGAGGACCTGGGTTCACCTCCTGGGTTGGCCCAAGGTCGTGTTCTCCGGTTTCCTCCCAGACATCCTTGTTTAGGCTGACTGGAGACTCTAAATTGCCCCTAGGTGTGTGTGTGTGTGTGTGTGTGTGTGTGTGTGTGTGTGTGTGTGTATACCCTGTGTTGGACTGGAGACCTGTCAGATTGTATTCTCTGCCATCATTTCACAAAGTGATTAATGGAAGCCACACCTCATAGACTGATGAGGTTGATGGTTTTAAGTGCTTTTAAAGAGTGTAATTTGATCCTTTTAAACAGCTGGAAAATCTATTTTGCCTTTCTACTCCAGTCTGAAGTTCCCATCTGACCTGGAAGAGCTGCGGGAGCTTGCAGAGATGCTCAAGTTTTATAAAAAAGAACATCATGGCTATGTCCTGCTGCTGTTCTGCAGCGCCTACCTCTACAAACAGTCCTTCGCCATCCCCGGCTCCTCCTTCCTGGTGCGACTGATACAGTGACACCATTCTGATAAAAACCTGGAGACACAACGCCGCGTCTGATAACAAATGATATTCCTCTCCTTCCTCCTTCAGAATATGTTAGCTGGAGCAATATTTGGGCCCTGGGAGGGTCTGGTGTTGGCCTGCCTGCTCACCACCACAGGCTCCACATTCTGCTTCCTGCTCTCCTCTACGTTTGGGAAGCAGCACGTGGTTCAGGTCTTCCCAGACAAGGTGGCCCTGCTGCAGAGGAAGGTGGGCTTATGCATTTATTTGGAATGTTCTGCTTGCTAACTTTTCCTTATAAGTCTTCAACATGTTTGAACCGATTTATTAACAAGTGTAGAAATTGGCATAAAGCCAGGTGAAAAAAAAATTCTAATGCACAGTTCTGTTTTGGATAAATGCAAAATTTTGACCAGTATATTTAGTTCAGGGACCAAAGATCATTATGAATAATTCTGTGGTTATTAAGAAGACATAATGGAAAACAGTAACTGAAAAATGTATTGTTGCCAAGGATGTGAGAGGAAAACGGCCTGACATGACCTGACCATGAATAGTTTTATTTCAGAAAGATGGGAAGAAAGAAAAGGTGCAAATTTTAAAACAGTATAAAAGTTCATATTTTGAGTGAGCATTTTGTAGCTTTAGTAGAAACACCACTTGAAATAATATTTGTGGTAGGAATCATTCTTCTTGATTGCTGCACTTCTGTTGAGGATTTAGATGAGCGGAGACTGGACTGGAGACCCTCAGCTCTAATCTACTTTTTTTTCCATTTTCTCCCACCATCATTAATCATTTCCTCTTATCTTCCTTCTCCACTGTCAGGTGGAGGAAAACCGTAGCAGCTTGTTCTTCTTCCTTCTTTTCCTCCGTTTCTTCCCTATGACGCCTAACTGGTTCCTTAACATCACCTGTCCTGTCCTCAACATCCCAATCCCTATCTTCTTCTTCTCAGTGCTCATAGGTGAGAACAGACAACCCCCCCCCCAAAAACAACAAACATACTCAGTAGGAGAAAATAATTGGCAGATCGTTTGTTGGTCTAACATGTAAATAATACACAATATTTGAGACACTGATGACTCAGACGCTGCTCTCTCCTCCAGGTTTGATCCCCTACAACTTCATCTGTGTTCGCACGGGCTCCATCCTCTCAGAGATCTCCTCTCTGGACGATATCTTCTCCTGGGGGACTCTGGCACAGCTCCTGGCCATCGCCCTCATGGCCCTCGTCCCCGGAGCGCTGATCAAACAGTACGGCAAAGCTCACCTCAAGGTGGACGGCATGGACAGCAACGGAGCTGCTGACATCAAGCAGAGCCGGAAGACACGATGACTGAGAGGGGAGGGAACGCCAGGTTTGCTTTGCTTTTCTGAATGCAACGCAGTGTCCGAAGAAGTGAGATGGAAAAAAAAACTCTCCGCCGGCAGGCATGTGGCCTTCTGTCCTTTCAGCCCGCAGGATTTCTGTAAGGTCATAATGTAAGGTCACACTTCGTATAGTATGATCTGTTCCAAAAGTCCGGAGGTGTCCTCAGGTCGTGTTACACCGAGCTGCAGACTATCAGAGATCTCTCAGTGCTGAGACAAGTGACAGCCAGTCCAAGTGAGATAGAGTGATCCAAAAAAGCCCCTAAAAGCACTCAGTATTTCACTGTCACAGTATTTCACATGTCCTTCGGAAAATACTGAGGTCAGGTTACAGTAACTCAGCATCTCCAAAGGGATACTTGGATGATTCAATTGGTATTACATGAAGCCCTTTTAAAAAGTGAATCAACTATCGCCAGTGGTGTAAACCAAGGCAATGTGCTGCTGTGTTTGTGGGCAGCAGTGAGGACTATTTCAGTCACCAAAACAGACCGACCTAAAAGAGATGAACTCACATGCACTGTTTTACTTTTTTCACTAGTTCACCTTGCTGTCAAACAGCTGGTTACGTCTGCCTTTTCATAAACAGGGAGTTGTTGAACTGTTGCTGCCTCCATCTCAAAGATCGGCCTCTGTCGTGCCTTTGGCCTCCACTACGACCGCACATGTGCAAGTAGCAGGGAGGGAACATGTGTTGGCACAATCAGACTCTGAAATGCCTCCGCCTTTTCTGAAAGCACTTACATGTCTTAATGTAGTGGTGGCTGCCTTCACAGCTGAATGTCTGAACTCTGAACTGATGGTGTGATCTTTTCCACATATTTAAAATGAGTATTAACAACATGCAGTGAACCTGCACTACATCACACACTTTAAACCGTGTTGAGCCTCTGGAAGTTATAGTTTAATTAGGTGAGATCCTATAATCCCACAAAACAAAAGCACTTCAAACTTGAGTTTCTCTTAAATATTAACGCTTTATGATGAGAAGATCACATCTTTTGATGCTGTGAACGTGAAGCCTTTTTAGCTGAGTGTGTGTTGCACTTTGTCTGCTGTTGTGTATTAATTAATTTTTTTATTTATTTTAACTGACTGATTTGTATAGCAGCGAGTCCATAGAGAATAGTCTTAAACTAGATTCATACAAAAAAAACACAACCATAAGCACAACATTTGTCCTCCTCATAGACTTGTGACAGGTATTATTTTTAGAGATAAACAGACAATGTTGTGAACATCAGTCTTCCTAAAGCCATTGGTCACACAGACGCACAGAGGGAAAGTGTTGGTGGATGTACTGTAAAGTGATCTGAATATCACAGAGAGCAAAAGTGCCAAATATCCTGTTTTTAACTTCCTGAAAGCTGAAGAAAACAAAACATTGTCAGCACAGTATGGAGACAGCTGTAGGGTGAGAGAATTTTCTGTGTTCAGTTTTGCTTTAAGAACTAAACCTTTAGTTCTACTCAGGGGAGACAAAAATCTTTAAAATCTGTCTTTTTGTAATCCAACATGTGACATGTATTCTGCGTGTTTTGTGTTTATGTGAAATAAACTGTGTAATATCTGTTTACTTTCACAAAGGCCTAGTATTTAATTGTCAGAAGTAGTGACAACACGAAACACGTTGGATTTTGGATGCAGACGTTTTATTTGTGCCCTTCTGACAGTCACAGTCATAGACCCTGATTGATTTACAGCAACACTGGAAACACCAAAAAAAACAACATCCGGATACGCTGATCCTGTCCAACGACAACACACACGTACAAGCCACGTTAAAACCTCATTCTGTCAGTGCCTTCCAACACACACTGATACTCAAAGACATTTTTATTTCAACATGCACACAAACACACGTACGCACACACGCACACACACACATACACACCACACACATACACACGGCACACACTTCACATTGGCATAGGCAGGCACTCAACGCTTACAACGAGTAAACACAAATACCTGATGTGAACTGCAAGAACTTAAAGACAAACTTCTGTACGTTTTGACCTGGACTCAACTTTCCACTTGTTGAGGACAATGACTTGTTGAGGACAATGACTTGGTCAGTGTTGGACCAATTCATTGGTCCAACACTTTCTGCAGCTGAAAGTGCTGCAGAAAGCAACTTCAAACCCAGCAGATCTGCTAACTAACTAAGCTTAGTCCTCTCTTCTGTACAATTAGAACAAGGCCTCCTGAGTGACAACGGACAAGAGATGACTTGTTACATAATAGACAACCACACTTTCTCAGACAGTGGCAAAACAAACAGGCTGTAATATTATCCCTCTGGGCATACACAAAAACTTTTTAGAGGCTGCCAGTTTTAGTGTTCTCACTCCATAGCAGACTAATTCATTATAAAACAGTGGGTCTAAGTCAATTAGGGGCAAGCACATGAGGATAAAAAAGTATCCAGGACCAAAAATACCCAAGTTTTCCTTTAGATGTGGCACCAGATGATAGAGGATGCACAGATAGACATATATGCACATGGGCCGTCTCTGGGAGGTGAAAGGTCAGGGGTCACCACCAGCTCTCATAAAATCTCAGCATGGGTTTCATATCAGTGTCATCTTAGTCCCAGCTAATATGTGCATATATCACCATCCAGACATCTTCTACAAACACTCTGTAAACTTCATAGTAATAATGCATAAACAAACAACCCAGCAGACGGACAACAGTTGTAGTGTGGTTAGCTCTGGAAGTCCCTCAGTAAGAGTCATGACTGAGGAACTTATGGGTCAGTTTGGTGTCAAATATTTAGTCCTATACTTTAACAGTAGAGTAGAGTGTTAAGAAAACACAGCAGAAATTTTGGCTGCAGTCTGCACTTTTGAGTTCTTGACGTTTAAAGATTATTGTTAATTTATTTTTAAAACACTCAAAATGCCGAGTGGCAAGTTCAGTTCTGGCACAAGCTGAGTTTCACTAAGTGACCGCCACCGGCCTCTTACAAGTGTTTCAAATCATCAACGGCAACAACAAAACACTCTGCAGCGTCGTCACAACAACACGCGTATCGGATGAGTTGCATAATAAAACATAACGAATGTTGTTATTCAGTCAGTGCAAAACGTTCAGTGCTGAGCAGAGGCCTGCACGGCTCACAGTAGTCATGCAAATAAGTCAGACAACATAAACCAGAGTGGTCCGAAAGACACAGCGTGCAAAATATCAAACAGTGAAATAACGGGCAGATCCTTCTGTCTGAAAGACAACATGGCGGCGTGTCATGGGATGAGCAGCCTGGCAGCTCATCGGCTTAGAGCGGACACACAGTACTGTCTTTGCTTGCATGTGAATAATATAGAAGTATAACAGGCTGACGGATGGCAATTCCTCCTTAACAGAAAGCAGATTTGTATTTTGTCACATGAAAACAATGTCCAGAAGAAGAGGCAAAACCCTCCTCGCTCCGTCACATGTTGGAGAGGGATTCTGAGAGATCAAAGTCAGTTCAGTTCAGAGCAGAGATATGATTTCAGAAAGAACGTTGTTTTTTTTTTTAAAAAAAGGGAGTGTCGAAGGATTGGTTCAGAGCCACAGAGAGAGAGAAAGAGAGGGCAAACAGCTTGGTTCTTGAGTGTTAAATTTGGGTGAAGGCTGAGCGGACAGATAAGGAGCAACCACCACGGACCTTCACGATCAGTGACACACATCACAGGTCTGCAGTCCATCCCAGGACACACACACACACACACACACACACACACACACAGCATTCACAGTTACTGCGGGAGGAAACTGGAATACCCTGGCTATGGTGTGATCATGATGTGACAGTAGTAATGGAGGAGCATCTAGTGGGCGTTAAAGGAACTGCACCACAAGGCACGTCTGACCTGCTCCAGCTTTCATCCCTGGTGGTTGCTGCTCGGTTCCCCCTCAGACTCCCTCCTCCCTTCACCTGCTCTGGGACTGTCCCTCACCTCTGCCCCTCTCTCTCTCACTCTCTCTCTCTCTCTCCCCCCCCTGTATGAACTGGTACAGCAGGGTGGGATCATCCCTGAAGCTGTCCGAGTCTGTCAGGCCATCCAGCACTCCTCCCTGCTGGAGTCTGAGCCCATACAGCTGGGCCTCGGCCCGGCCGGCACACAGGCCCCGCTCCAGCAGCCAGTCCACCAGGTCGCTGCCCCGGAACGCATTCTCCGACCGAGGCTGGGGGTGTTGGTGGGGAAGGGGTGGGCTCGAGGCGGGATCATGCTGGTGCGGGTGATGGGGAATAACTGGGATTACGGAGTGGGAAAAACTTTGGTGAATCAGGTGCAGATTCTGCTCCTCCTGTGGACACTGAAGTGGAGGCAGTTGATGGGAGGGGGGATGTCTCATGGCCTCCCCCTCCAGTCCTCTTCTTGCTTCTTCTCCTTCTCCAAACCTGTCATTATCAGAGGAAGGATTCACCTGTCGAAGCGCTCACACTCTCCCCCGAGCCACTGGGGGGGTGTCAAGAAGTGGAAGGGAAGGGGAGAAGTGCAGCAAAAGGGAAGCCAAGAAGCATGAAAGGAACAGAAAGGAAAGGATAAGCATTAATAAAGAGGAGGGGGGGTGAACTGTGGAAAGTATTTCATGTGTTAGTCCAAAAGAAAATTAATCGTAAACAAGAAAATGTTGAAGCATCTACAGTTTTCCATATTCATATTCACTCTAAAAAGAATAATGAATTTTGCTACTTTTTGTAGCTTGCGTCACGCTGAAATGGTTAAATCATTAGAGGGACATTACAGAGAATTATTCCAATAGTCGTTTTGTAGAATCAGCCCATTAGACAACATGCAAAGATGATATGAAGAAAAATCATTGAGGAATCAAAAGTGAAACACAAATCATAACCCAGTGGTGATGATATAGGAAGAAGCAAGGTGGGGATTCATCTTGCGGAGACACAGCTCAGCGCTGCTCAGATCTGAAGCAGTCAAGGGTATTTCCACTTTTTGCAAACTGATTTAACTCTTTCAGCACACCGGATTTCCAAAACATACCACTGCACACACGTAAGACACACACACACAACAGAACACTGGTACCTGTGCGTGTGCACTAAGTCCTGTACGCACTGCTCTTTGTGGTAGCGGACAAACTGCGTACAGGTGAGTCTGACCTCCTCTGGCAGACCTGAGGGACTCAGATCCTCGCTCTCCCGCCCATGCCACAGCCCCAGGAACCTGACACAGACACACACTCATTCATATCCTTTGACGAATCAGAGGAAACCTGGTCAGAAACTGTGGCAGTTGCTGAAAATCTCACCTCTTCTTAAAAGGCAGGATAATGAGGTGTCTGTCCAGACCAAAGATTCCAAAGGACAGGAAGCCCTGGGATTAACAGGGAGGGAAGCATCATGTGTTTAAAGTCACAGTTCTTGATTAAAAACAAACGAACACATGCACATGCTCACACACACGCACACACCACTACCTGTCCATAGTTTGCTATGGCACAGAAGAACTGCAGTTCCAGGTAGAGCCTCCCTGGATCCTTGTTGAACAGCCACCACAGACAGCTAGACAGGTTCTGCAAAAAGGGACGTCCAACAGTGAGACATCATGTGTTCTCCCATCACACTCACCTCTCACTCATCACTCCATCTCATCACTCCATCTCAGCTTTCTTTATTTGTTTCATAAAAGCAGCTGAGGTTCATCTCAAAGCTCACGTGGCACACACTGTTTTAGAGTCTGGTTTGTCTCAGTGTTCTGAAAGCAGAAATACGATATAGTCCATTAAAAAAGTATTTAATCCTCACCGCCAGTAGGCTGACGAAGAGCAGCAGAGAGAGCAGGACGTGCCGGACCGTCTGTTTGTCATCCGAGCTTGGAGGCCCGGGTGGAGGCAGGTTGAGTGGCTGCTCGGAGATGGAGGAAGCACCGTGCTGCAGCCCATCACATGGCGCCCCACTGTGGTCTGGGGAGGAAAGAAACTCCACTGTTACACTCAAATCAAATCACAGACATGTCTCTGCCTGAAATTCTGTTAGATTTGACTGTGTGACTCCAATCAACAGTTCCAAACACTAACATTTTTCCACTACCTTTTCCAGGCTTTTCTTATTATTTTCTCATACAGAATATAAACCATTATCCGATCTTACTAGATTACCAAAATCCTATAAAAGTTTGTGTTAGTCACCTGTGCTGTTGCCGTGCTCCCTCTGCGTGCTGGCTATCATGTCGGGCAAACTCTGGAGCGGCGAGAAACCATGGAGGTCTGGCAACACAGCAGAAACGGTAAAGACTCTTACTCTAACTCATCTGGTGGGTGTTGTGGTTTTTTCTTAATCTCAACCACACTGTAAACACACTTAGATTAGGGGCTGGGATTTGTTTCATTTGAGCATAAATAATGAACGGAGCAGAGCAGAGCACAGAGCAGAATCACCTGAGTTGACGCTGCAGGCAGGTGAATTAGCCGCCTGTGGCTGCTGCTGTAGCTGCTGCTGCTGCTGTTGTTGTTGTTGTTGTTGTTGTTGTTGTTGTTGTTGTTGTTGCTGCTGTGAATCCTCCAGGCCACCGGGGGCTCTCCCCTCATCGTTCATGCCCGTAACAGGAGCTCTGCTCAGGGCCTGGTAGCCTCTCTGCTCCCGGTCTCCCTGGCTGAGACCCATCAGAGATATCGCCCCGAGCACCAGGCTGACGGCAAGCACCACAGCTGTGCAGATTATCTGGAATTAGAGGGAATAAAATGTGAGCAAAAACCTCATGGATGACTGAAATGAACAGCGACGTGATGCAGAATTACAGCCGCTTAGTTCTGACCTGAGCTCGGCCATAGAAGAAGGCAGAGTCTATGGTGTCAGTCCTCTCTCCTGTTACCAGAAGACCTGCAACCATCAGGAAGGGAACCCTAAATGTAGACACACACACAAATGCAGAGACACACAGTACTGTGACCAAGACATAAGACTGGGAATTTAAACCTCATCATGAACAATTTTACATTTTTTGACAGATAATGTTCGAGGGTACTGACTTACCCCCAACCCAGAATCATAAACACTCCTGGTCGAAGTCTCAACAGATCATCTCTGGAAGTCAAAGCCAGACATAGAGGTATTAAACCTAAAGAAAAAGAGGAAAAAGAGAACACATATTTAGTTGTTACGATCATCCTGTACAGGAGAAAATTTAGAGTTCAAGCAATCCTCACCTGTCCAAATGTAAGTGCTGTAGAGTGAGCCATAGAGCAGAGTGAAGGTGAGCACTTTCCCAATGAGATTATCTTCTTTCTTCACCAAGAAATTCCAGAGTATCATGCTGACACACACCAAAAACTACAACAGGGAAAGTTAATGTTAAATCAATACATTAGTGGTGAAACAAATGCACAAGGAGGCTTGATTTGTGATTGGACACTGACCTGTGCCAGGAAAAGATTTAAGGCAAAGAGGTGAGGGAGTCTGTTAAACTTCCTGCTCAGCAGCATCACCATTATGGTCCAAACCTGAGAGAGACCAGATTATTGTCACATTAAGGAGGTCACTCAATCCTTGTTAATGTGTCAATAATAACTTTCTATCACGGCTGCTGTATATCCACATGTACACGCATGCTTACCAGAGCTACAAGGCTGACTATGCTGATGTTGAAGCTAACGTTTTCAAGCTCCGTCACCAGAGGGGTCGGGTCCATTAGAGGGATGGTTAGCAGCCAAGCCGACACGTACATGATCGGTGCAGACAGAAAGGTGCTGATTACCATCCCCGATGTCACCTGAAGAACGGGCAGAAACGTGAAAACACCATCTACAACATGCTATTTAGGCATCAGCCTAATAATGACACACCAATGAAAGCCTTGTTTTAAGTACAGGTACCCACCACCTCAAGCTCCATGTTATAATGCCCGGCATAAATGGCCACACTGGGTGCAGTGGGGAAGACCCCGTAAAGGAAAGCAAAGTTGGACAAACTGGTGTGGTTGGCACTGGTACTGTTCACTCCCACATCGAGGATATCCACCATGTCTTTACAGACCAGCGGCATCACTAGACTGGACAAAGAGGGGGAAGATGAGTGTGCCAGAACATAGATACAAAGTAAGTCCTCATTAATTAATGGTGCTCTCAAAAGTGGGAGCTCATGAAAGTGAGGCTGGGAAACACCTCTGCCTTAGATTATCTTGTTATCTCATTTATTTTAATAGGCCTGACAAACAGTGCTGCTGCCTCACAGAGGCTGGTTCAAATCTTGGGTTGCTTTTCTATGCTGAGGATACTGTCTTGTGGATAAATAAAGCCCTTAAACATGCGTAAAACATGCAGAACATAGTCCTAAAGTTGACTTACAGTTTGGCTGTGATGAGGAGAATCAAGGCAACTCCAGTGTCCCTGGTTAGTTTTCGCAGCTGGCCGACCTGAAAACCGAAAGAGACAAATGCTTCAGTTCAACATTCGTAAAACTGTAGAACAGTGAAGCTTGAGAGTACAGCAAAGCTCAACTTAACCAAAGCAAAACCAAACTCACCATAGTGAGGCCAAGGTAAAACAAGGCAGCTCCTCCAAAGGAGTTGGCCAGGCCATCGATGAACTCTGACAGCACAGCTGGGATTTGTTGACCCAGAGCAAAGTGGGCCACGATTCCTATAATAACCATGAAAACCACCGGGTTCTTCAACACCTGGAGAGGGACAGGTGGAGGGTTAGACATAACTACTGCAACATCTGGGTGTGTGATAATTATCTTAAAAATAGCCATACATAGTGTGGGTATTATCTTAAAAACACTTGAGTGCCATACCTGTAGGACTACGATAGCAAAGATGCCAAGGGTGCTGTGCTGTGAGTGGCTGGCTTGCCTCCACTTCTGCACCTCGCAGAGGGCGAAGCCAATGGGATTGAGGAGCATGAGGGAGACCGGTGCAACAAGATAGATGTACTGGAGGTACTCTGGATATGTACTTCGATACAGAGCATCAACTACAAATACAGAGACAGAGAGAGGGAGAGAGACCTTTAAACACAGCCTCGCCTGGTATCTGAATGCATAGCAACCATCAGCGTTAATGTATGCGTCTGCCACACCTATGGGATATCCTAAGGCAAAGTCATTGCTCTGCGTAGCAAAGATGGCATACAGGCCAGCCTTGCCGTATCTGCTCTCTGGACTGGCCACCATCAGTGTGAGCACACACACCAGCACAAACACTGCCACCTACACACAGGACACAAGCATCAAAAGCCGAACTTTGGTCTTTAAGTGCGCAGGACTGCTCCCTCTCTCATCACACAGCTGTACAGACCTTGGCGATCAGGACGCTCCAGAGAAATGCCCAGATGACATCTCCAAAGTCCAGCAGCACCATATTTTTGAAGAGCAGCGCTGGAAGAGCGAACTTGGAGACAAAGTTGCCCAAACCTTTGGCCTGGCTCTCTGTGATGATATCTGCCCTGAAGAGCAGAAGACACAAGCACGTTCAAAGCAGCCGTTTGTCACGTCTTGTTGTATCTTCCCTCCAAATGGATCATAACACGCATGAGGCAACAGTCTGTAGGGAGGTTTGCACTGATTGTCTACATGTTCTGTGATAAAACAACCAGTTCACAACAGTAACTGACAAGTGTTCACAGTCTGACCTGCCGGCGATGTAGCCACACAATATGATGCCAAAGCACTCCAGCAGAGCCGGGAAAAGCTTGTCAATGGACATGTGGGGCACCACAGCAGAGCCCGCCAGGCTGTTGTGGGATATATTCTTCCCGTGGATCAAAACATAGTTTTTGGTGGCGTCCATGATGATGATGATGGTGATGGTATCAGGGCGTTCAGGGGATTGCTGTGGAGTATCAGGACTGTGAAGAAAAGCAAAAAATATCAATTGAGAGAGAAATAGTCTGGGTCATGATACTTGACTGTTGAGTCTTTGCGCAGGAGGGGACAAAAAATATTATTTGAACATGAAAGGTGAGGACGGAGCTGATTCCAAGGATTCCAACATTTCCTATTTTCGCTTCTGTACTTGAACACACCGTTAGCCAAGTTAGCACAGCCGAGAGGACCCGCTTCATTCAACGAAAAGGAACTTCTACAATCCAGCGACACTGATGCAAATTAGCGCTTAATGTTAAACATGGTCAAGAAGCCGATTACTCTGCCTGCAAAGCATGACACCACCATTGTCACTGCTAAATGCGCTAGTTAGCCGCAAGCTAAAAACATCAGGGTGCGGTAAACACACAACGTCAACATCTGGCACTGATATATCGTTTTAAACGGCTCGTTTGAGCATATGCTTACCTTAGTTACCTACAGGACCATCGCTGCTCAGATTGGTGCAAGATTCGTCTGTCTTGCCATTTGTCCAACCCGGGTTTGTGCGGTTTGTTTGTGAGAGACTCTCCCCCTTCTGAGTCTGACAGCTGGAGAGTGGCAACGCCCTGAGAAGTTGACTGACAGACGTGTCAGCCAATCACCGCCGTGATACGGTTCAGAGTCCAACTGTGATTGGACGAAGGTGTAAACCGAGGCGCTCCATTCAAGGGACGCAAGGAGCGGCTGAGTAGTTGAACCTCAACGCTTATTATGGGTTTTGTATCTTTGCATTGTACTCTTTCACCTTATGAGTGCTTGAGTGGACGAAGCAGAACCTAGATGATTTCGATCACAATTATATCTGAGTAGTAGCTGTTAAAGAATTTTGCAGTGCAAACCTCCACAATCATCAAGTTTTCAAAACTATCACGAGTATAGAATAAAAGCAATTCATATACGTTGTTGAGTCTGTTCTACACCCTATCACATCCAAAAATGTAAAAAACATGAAAATAGTGACTAGGAAAATTTGTATATTGTTTTAACAATATGATTGTCTATTCTTAGTCAAAATTATTAAAAGGTTTCTATTTGAGACTTGTACAATTGGCAACAATTACAGTATTTAAGTTAGGCCATTATACTGAGTTATATTTAACATCCAAAATTCCAATTTCTGTATCATTTAACATGGACATTGAAACATATTGCTCATATTTATTGCACAAACGTACCATTTATCAGACGTCATAAGTCCATCCACCAATTTACCTGCTTTGAAGCATACATAAAAGGTAAAGGCAGGAAATACACCCTGGTCAGGGGACTCACATACAGAGACATGCACACACACACACCATTCACTCTCACAACTCAGTCTCCAATCAACCTAAATGCATGTGTTTGGACCATAGAGGAAACCAGAGTTTGTGTTGACACTTAACACACATACAGGGAAAACATACAAACACAAAGAAAAACTTTTTTTTTTCCTGTGAGGTGATGAATAAATAAATAAATCCAATACCTAAAATTGGTAGATCAATACAAGCAAGATTCACCCCGTGGTGAGCGCACAAAGCATCTTAAAGTCCTTTATTTATTGACATGAATAGGTTTCCTTCTGTATGATTGTCTTCAAGAAAATGCTTCTTTGACCAACACATGATAACAATACATCCCGTATACAAAAAAACATTCAAAGCAGTGCTGGATAAAGCAAATAAACATAACATAATACTGCACAATTCAGACACATAACTTAAAAATAATACAGTCCTTCAATACCACTTGATTAAATCATAGATACATACACAGCTCCTTCATCATGAGTCAAGGCAGTTTTTAACAAAACAGCAAAATTAGCATCAGTTCTCTTGTAAACCAATACTGCCACAAACCATTCAATGTCCTTTAAAAAAGATCTCTATCATATAATGCAAGCATCACATTTAACATATGAAAAGTACCGTTCAGTGGTTCCAACCGAGACACACAGATCTAAACAAACGTACTGTGAAGGCACGTGTGGCTTTGGCAAACTAAAGGCCTGTGTTGATATTTTGATGATGCGATAACTGAACCAGAGGTTGTGTTGATGTCATTAAGACACTTAACCACAAACATCTAAATTACTGAGTATCGCAGTCAAGCTGCTGTATTGCTTCTGTTTTTCTTTTTTACATTAACATCAGCAGAGAGAGGGGATCCAAACCAGCGGAGGTATCGTACATACATGAATTAAGGCACAGGAGGCAAATTCCCTTAACACTTTTAAGCAGCCTGAAAAATCACAATCCAGAATAGAAAAAAGAAAAAAGGCACGGGGAGAATCTGTACAGAGACACAAAGGGCATGACAACACTAAGGATGCCAGCTGGTTGCAGCAGAAACCATGACACTGAAAGGGAAAAAAAATCAAATTTAGCTTCACCTAATGTTGTCCGTGCAAAGCAAACACACACTGCATGTGCTTGCTGTCAAATGCTGGTTTATTTCTCAAGTAAGATTTTATACTCTTTACCAAACTTGTGTCTGGTTGGTAACACAAAGCTAGGAAGCAGATTAGGAAAACTATCAACAACCTCCAAGCAAAGGATGAGACAATTAGTTAATGGAAGAAAGCCAGGGTGGATCAAGGTGCATGGAAGTGCTGTTTGTTTGCAGGTGATCGATATCTAACAGCAATCAAGTCAAAGAACCCCACCCAATAGCAATATCATGGCTGCAAGCATGAGAACACATAGTGCTGACAGAGGTACAGGTTTCTCCTTTTATCTGAACGCAGTGTACCAGAGTTTGAACAAGGCTTTGGTTTTTTTTTTTTTTAAATGCTGCAAGTAATGTACACTCAGTCCTTTTACTTGGCCAACAGTACTTCAGGTTGAGTTTGTAACGTGTTGCAGTCTTTAAAAGAGCCATATGCAGCAGGGGAGAAGCACAGAGAGTACAACAGACAGAGGGAGAGAGATGGGTATAGAAACAGAGAAAGTAGTTCCACTGCCACCTCTTCTTCACCTGGGTATAGGGGGAAGAGGAGGAGCTCCTCTTTCCTTTTTACCTGGACCTAGAAAGCAGCAAAGGTGCAGCAGGGTTAGTGTACAATCAATATAAAATTAGTATAAGGTTATTTCTTCCACTAGGTGGCGCTGTGTCATAATGTAGCAGATTGCAGCTGTATGAATCTGTGACATTGCTAGGGCGGTAACAAGTTTTCATAGTTTAATCAGAGATTAGATTCATCTGGTGTTTTTTGTTATTGTTTGGTTTATGAAGTGAACTGTGAAAGTGGTTAATGCCTGTGTATTCATCAATAGTCAATAACCTATCAATAAATTGTAGCAGCTTTTTAAATTTCTGTCATTATAAACCCATTTGAACCAGCATAAGTCTGGTCTACTAATTAAAACTTGTAGTTGCAGTCGCTATAATGTCAATATTTTAACAATTTGATGCTTAATTTTGAACTTCAGAGACAGCAAAGCAAGGCTTGTTGGAGTCTGCAATTGTGTGTGTTGGTCTATGTGTTTATGTGTGTGTGTGTGTGTGTGTGTGTGTGTGTGTGTGTGTGTGTGTGTGTGTGTGTGTGTGTGTGTGTGTGTGTGTATGTGAGACTGACCTCTACCATCACTTTTGGCAGCCTTGCTGGGGTAGGTCTTCGGGAAAGGCACGAAGGGCTCAGGGGGAGGAAGGTCTGACACAGGGTGGAAATTGAATCGACTCTCCCACTCATCTGTGAACAAAAAGAAATGGGCTGTCAGTGGGAAATCCCATTCACCAAAACACCAGCGTATGAATGAAAAAAAGCTGTTTACAATCTGTGATGTCACCTGGGGTTTAGTCATTTATGAGTCTATTATTTAAAAAAAAATTATTTAAGTCTAATAAGACAATTTACGCAAAAAAAACATGTCCACTGGCACTGATTCTTGTGATTCTTGTTTGATCCCCTGTCACTTCTTTCCAACACTGCCTCTCAAATCCAATGCTTTGGTTCAATGGGAAACAAAAACAAGACGGACAGGAGGTCAGTGGGTTTCTCTGCCATGGCTGAACTCACTGGAGCTCATGAGGTAAAAACAACATTGGTGGCAAACACATTTCTCCTGCAGAGGGGGAAGAAAACAGCCCCCTTCATGGCATGGGAACTCATCATCTGCCTGCAATTTACGGATCCATATCGATTTACTGCAAAACTGTTCTGCTGAACTACCAGTTATTTTATATTATGTGATCATATATACTTGAACCATTCTTGATCAATATTTCCACACTTTTAAGTCTCATGCACGTACATTAAACAGAGCGGGATCTTCAGGACTGAACTCACCCTGGTTGTGGTGAGAGTTTTGGAAGCCGTTGCCTATGTGTGGTGGAGGTGGAGGTGGTGGTCCTCCGATCCCCGGCCTGTCCGGTGGGAGTGGCGGCCTGCCGCCTGGCCCGCCACGTGAAGGCTCCGGTCCCGGTCGGCCAGGCGAAGGCGCCGGCGATGACCTCACACTACCGCCGCTGCCGATATTCCGTCCTGATGGAGGAGGTGGAGGAAGAGGACCTATGGAGGCAAAACGTCACAGATTACGAATTATGTGAGGAGAAGTTATCTGAAACGCTAACAAATAACAGATTTGACACACCATGTGTCCTAAATTGTTCCTTTGTGTAAAAACCATGCTTACCTGAGCGGACAGAGGATTGGTTCCTCCCGAGAGACGGCGGTCTCTCATTTGGTGGCGGAGGGAGGGGTCCTGATCGACCGTGTGGAGGAGCTGGAGCGTGGCTGGTGGGGGTAAACAGAAATTTAAAGGTCAGGATGGATGAATGAATGAAGGTAATAAGGAATACCTCAGACTGATAATCTACAACTTCACCTAAAAGTAGCAAAAAAGTAGTAAAAGGTTTTACTTCAAGGAGTGCTAAAAGTTTGAATGATGTGTCATCCGCTGCATCACAGAACAACTTTCAGAGCAGTGCTATTTCCTCTGGAAATAATTGTAAATAATGGTAGTGAATTTGCACAATATTAATTTACATTTAATCTATTTTAGCATCAGTTTGTACCTAAAGGAATCAAAGTAGAATTTAAATACAAGGCGAGGATGAACCTTTCCCTGGGTGAGAAATGATCAGGTGTCTGCTGATACCTGTTGAGGGAGCTGTTCCTCTGGGGCAGACGAGGGGTGTTGTGGTCGTCACCTCCAGCTGGGATGGAGGGCACGGGTGGGGGTCCTGGTCGGCCAGGAGGGAGAGGAGGTGGACCACCTCCTCCACCTGAGGACCGGGAGGGAGGAGGGGCGGAGGAAGGAGGTTTGGCATTGGCAGAGGGAGGAGGGGGAGGGGGCATGTCGCGGGGCATAGACGGGCGGTGCCCACCCGAAGGAGCAGGAGGAGGTGGGGGTCTGTCATCAGGAAGCGGAGGCCTCCCTCCGTGGCTCGGTGGGAAGGAAGGTCGGCTGTTGCTCGGGGGTGGGTGAGGGGGCGCACCAAACCCTGGCCTTGATCCAGGTGTGGAGCCCCCTGGGGGTGGGGGAAGGGGTCCGTGCCTCCCTGGGGGTCCACTGTGATGAGGAGGGGGTGCGCAGGCCGGACTCGGCCTGGGTGCTGTGGGCAGCGATGGGCCCCCACGGGACGGGCTGGGTCGAGGAGTGTTGGGGACGGGCGGAGGGGGGCCTGGAGACTCCTGTCTGGAGGACATGTTGGGTCGACCTTTGGGAAGGTCGGGGACGTTCCCACGACCGCCAGCGGGGGCTCCTGGGAGTTTAGGTGGGCCACCACCACCTCCAAAGGGTGTCGGTCCAGAAGAGCGGCCTCCTGGGGGCAGCATTGGACCTCGGCTAGGTCCCGAGTCTGGAGGAAGATTCACAAAATCCATAAAATTACATCACAACTAATTGGCAACAGGATGGGCTTCTAGCGTCATCGTCATTACAACACTGTATTTGAATTCTAATTCATAGCCATAGTCTATCACCACTATTAATATCTTACTATACTATTCATACCTTTGCCTAAAAAATGCAATTCATAAGCAACCCCTAATCATGTATATTACCCTTGGTTTGAGGCTAACTGCATTTTAATTGAATCTAATCTATAAATGTTAACATAATTGAATGTATAAAATGCACAAACATGGTAAAATAATGCCACGGTTGATACGATGCAAGAGGTAGCTGGACTTCTAGGCTCTATGTGTGTGCATCTCTGTGTGCGTGCCAATTTTGCGCGTGTCAGAGTTGGCAGTCCATAATGAAACCATTTATTAGGTTTACCGTTGGATTCTCTGTTTGCTGCAGACCTCAGTTTTGGCATCCCCCCTGCAAACAGGCCTCCTAAGCCACCAGCACCTCCACCTCCGAAACCTCCTCCTCCTCCTCCACCACCACCACCACCACCACCACCACCACCACCTCCTCCTCCTCCTCCTCCTCCTCCTCCTTTGGGTTCTGAAAAGATAACCAAAGAAATATTAGATGCATACTCCATTTGCAGAATAATTTTGTCTGACTAGTGATACAGAAGTACATGAGAACACAGGGGTCAGTGGAGCTTATTTTATATTAGTGACCTTATGTCCTCTTCTCCTCTCCTCTTTGAGTCTAAACAGATATAACAAGAGTGGTTAAAGAGCTCTTGACTTACTGTCCAGTGAAGGACCACTGCGGTCATTGGTAACCGTTTTCTTTAATCTGGCTCCTTTGCAGATGTCTGTCAACAGAGCGTTCCTCCCTTGCTGCTCTGAGCGGTTTAGGCTTGGCTTCTCTGTATTGGCCTAAAACACACACAAAGGGACATACAGTCACAGCGAGTACAGCTCTGAACAAAGCACCAAAAAGGAGGGAAAACAGCTACTGGACTAACTGAGATTTGTGTGAAATTGTGAGATGAGACTGTGTGAGTGGGAAACCACACACAGAGACGTATGCAAGACATGATATATCCACAAGATGTCTCTGCTGAGAAGGTTCTAGAAGGGAAGAGACATAAGCAGTAGCTACAGTGACTTACAAGAGCCAAAGTGGGAGGAGGGGGAGGCCCAGGGGGTGGGGGAGGTGGGGGAGGTGGGCCTGGCATCTTTCTCTCTCCACTTCACTCTGTCTGAACTGGACTCTGCACCTGGAAAGGAAAAAAAACACACATTTAATCACGTTGACCAATAAATGAGAAAAACTAAGCAGCCGCCATTTCTACATTCTTGGCATTGACTGTTCCAGATAGTTCCAGGGGGTCCAAATAAAGATGAAGTTTGTTCCTCCTGCCACAATGTGTATTGAAGAACTTGAACCTTTAGGTACCAGTCAGACAGGAAAACAGCTGCCTGACAGACATGTCTTGCTGAGGGCCTTTCAGTCGCAGCTCATCTCAAGGTTGTTTCTGTGTTTAAGGGACTCACAAATCTCTCTGTAGATCTATGCAAACAATCCAAAGTTTTTTACACTTAGAACAGCTGTCACAGTCACTGTTAATTTCACTTCCTTAAACATGAGTTGGTGACGTGTGAAAATTATTGTGCAGAATAACATTTTGTGGAAGTTACTGGCCTCTGGCTAGACTGGCAAAGGTCCCAACTTCAAGTCACTCAGCGAGGGGGCTTGTCAGTAGCTTGCTGCTACCTAAGGTCTACCCAGGTTTCATCTTGGAAAACAATATGGCTTTGTTTGGTGGAAGTTGAATGAGTTACAGATATGTAGGGAAGTAGGCAAAGCATAGATTCAGGCTAAGCCAAAACAAATCACAACGTCTTCCGGACAGCATATTTAGTGCTCTGCATAAAGTTGATTTGTGCAAGTTTCAGGACAGACCCATTCTAATCCAATACTCTATCTACATTTAAAACTAAAACTTGGCTGCCAAAGTGCTGTACATAGAAATAGATGATATAGTGCATAAAAAGAAAAGGATTATATCACATAAAAATACTGAAACACTCTTATGATAATGGTAACGTGATATGCTTTGATGTGCTGATAAGGTATGATACAAGTGCAATGAATATTTCACACAACAGGAACTGCGCAAGATGTGAAGTTCCCTAAAAAACATGCCTAAGGTTAATTTTCAACACATTATCATTATAATGTACATTTTACTGGCAGGTTAATGCAGTTTCAGACTGCATTAACCTGCAGTCAGGAACTGTCAGAAGAATGCAGTTCCTAGGCAACACAATACGGTTATGTTATTATGGTTATGTTTGTGAAACTCAAAATTTAGTTTCCAAACGTAGTGTGAGTGTGACACCCATCCGCCACCAGACAGGAATCATAAATGTCACACACACTTAAAGAGCAAATGAACACAGCTGATGCTTGAGCAACTGCAGACACACCCCCGAGACCTGCGTGGTTCTAAGAGCAGAGTCAATAAAACCTCAGACACACAGAAAGACATGATGGGACTGATTAACAGAGGAATTTAAAGCATTATCTTGTTCATATTCCATCTTAAGAGAATGAAATAGTGAAGCTCAAGGCACAAACCGTCCAGAAAAACCTGCAAAAACCTCCCCAGTACTGACATGAGAACAGTCCCATACAGCACTTCCCCATTCTGGCTGCACGGTCTGACAAACAAACTGAAGTACAAGAATGTGGCTATTTATGTACTTCTCTTTCACACATTTTTTAAAACTCACAGCACTTAAGGCACCACAGTCATGGTGGAACTGTGACACTTCAACCGGCAAAGACGCATCTACTGTACCAAAACTGCAACACCTACTACACACCTATTGACCAAGGACACCAGCCTGCGACTACAGATCCAGAGCATTGGGTCTGTGACCTTCATTTACGCAGATTTTCTTTAATTACGAGAAGAAACTGTATTAACATCGCTTGCAGAAAGGAGACAACGGGTAAAAACACAAAAGTACCACCAGAAACGATTCTGAGGTACAACTACATCTTCAAAATTCACATCCGAAAGAGCCACCTGCTACTCACCCACCACGCACACACAGCTCAGCGTTTTCAAGTAAAACACAGGCAGAGAAGGACCATCCTCTACAGGCCCTGCACTTCCTGTAATCTGCTCACAAACAGGAAGTCACTGCGCGGCTCCAGCACCACAGCCATCCGGTTGCCAGGTCGGCGATGACACTTCTACGCCTCAGCTTCGCATTTATGCGACTTTTTTCTCCTTCCTCTGTCCTTATTTCTTTCTGTCTTTCTTTACACCATGTATCAGTCCCACCCTCCTTTTTTTCCTGTTTGGTTTATTTGCACCACCACCACATTTAAAGATTTGATGCCGATCCTGCCTCATATTTAGTCTGTGAGACTCCTTACATTTCCCTCTTTTTGTCCCATTATAAAACTTACATGAGTACAGAAATGTATCAAATCTATTTTCACAAACAGTATTTATCAGTTCTTTTTGTGACTTAAATGAGACATATATTAAATGAGCTGCCACATGCTGCAGATGTTTCAAAGTTGGTGGCGCAAAACAATTTATTACTTCAACACCTAATGATTTGGTACCACTGAAAGAGATTTTTCAATTCTGCTTCCAGCATCCATCCATCTGTGCCACTCCGTAGTGTGCTTTTGTGATAGTGTGGCTGCACAGACTGCGAATATCAATGTACTGACACAACCCTGATCCAGAATTTCCCACGTTACAATCCACGGGCTGATGAAGGTCTTTTAAAACATAAGCAGTTTACATTAATCTTTAATAATCACTCATTTCATAATAGGCAGATGACAAGCTTGAACACTGACTATCTGCACATGGAACAACCACTGGCTCAAACCCTTCAGAGGACTTGCTGGGTGGTACACCAAACTAATCTTGTTACAAGTCAAGTTGCAACAATTTATTTTTCCTTATAACAGTCACTGTTTTCTAATAGACCAAACAATTGAGAAAATAACTGACAGATTGATCCAATGGAAAAAAAAAAGAGTCAACATGACATTTTGCAAAGCAAACTTAATCTGAAGAGGAAAACGTCACTCACACTAGGAGACTTCTCTATAACAGCTTACAGATTTAAAGCCAAACTCACAGAAGCATGTTTCCACTGTGCTGAAGGATAATGACATCTCCATTTCCACCTCCTGCCTGGCTGAGCCCGCTGTGACAGGGAAACCTACCCGTGCCGGTGTGTGCTGAGGCTCCTTCCTTCACAATGTGCTGAATTTAGGAAACTGAAGCCAAACACGCAGGTCTCGTTTAAGTCTACGTCGTTCCACTAAGACTCTCTCTTTCTCACTTGGTCAGGATGTACAGGTTTAGACGTAGACTTATTTCCTGCAGTTGTGATGAAACAACACTGACACAACAGCGGATACAATCAGGCGGAGAGCTGCAACTTTGTGCAATCGAAGCGCACTAATAAATGTATGATAATGTGATGAAAAACAGGAAAAGTGAGTCCACGTATAAGGCCACTGCGAAAATCCGCTGATCACACCGAGGCAGTAAAGAGTGAACACAGAAACGCATCAACTTCCGCCCAAGGAAACGGGCCTGTGTGTGGAAATTTAAAATGCACAACACGACTTCTCCCTCCTCCTCTCCATCTATCTCGCTTACACACACACCCTAATATTAGCAAAGAACTCACAATGGCTGCATTGAGAGAGAGAGAGAGAGAGAGAGAGAGAGAGAGAGAGAGAGACAGAGAGAGAGAGACAGAGACAGAGAGACAGAGAGAGAGACAGAGAGACAGAGAAAGAGAGAGAGAGAAAGAGAGAGAGACAGACGAGGACTTATGAGGGATTCCAGGGTGTGGATCCTTTGAAGAGACACCGTCAAGACATTGGACGCACACACAGACACACACACACACACAACTCACATATGTTTCCGTTTACAAATGGTCATAAAAGGACTTTTTCATCCTGCCACTGAACCTCCTGAGCTCCTCGACCTCATTAAGAGTTAATGCACATACACATGTATGCACACACACACACACACACAAACACATGCACGCACGCATGCATGCTCACACACACCACACACACACACACTATGGAATGTTTGTGTGCACGTGGCGGTTAAGAAAACCTTTCATTTCAATGTAGAAATGTGGTTTTCCTCTGAAAGTGAGTTTGTCATTATGTGGAGACCTCCCTTCATTCCACACTCTGCCATCAGATAAATTAGCTCAATTAAAACAATTAAAAACTAGTTAGACAGACAGACGCACCTACCATAGTTAAACAATCAAACAGTGTTCAAATACGAAACATCTAAATGCCCATCTCAGCTGGTTGTCATCACAAGTAACTCACTTTAAACATGAACCGGAGAGGATGGTAATTTTAGACACTTTCAGTGTCTTCCAGGGCAGTAATAAATGTGTTGGCTGTGCAGGAACAGTGCTGAGTGGCTAAGCTAACATCCTGTGGTGTGCTCACACACACTTGCACACGCTCACACATAGACACTGTATCTGGCAGCAGATGTGGTTCTGTTGTTGTATAGTCTTTGACTCAGCAGGTTAATTTTACCTCTTGAGCAACGCAAGAAATAAGTGCTGAGCAAATCATCAGGGAAATGTGCACAAATTATCATCTTCCGTCGGAGGCCTGGGTGCGTTTATTTTACAAACTTTTGCAAAAACGTTTTTGTGTGTGCATGTGTGTTTCCTTTCTTGACATCTGTGCTTTGTAGCCAGATGAGACATTTCAATATGGACTTTGACAATGCCCAAGCACACCAGAGGAGATTCCTGCACACATTTGCCATACAGATGCTACTAATAAAGATCAGACGACCAGAACAGAAAATTATTGGGAAACACGCAACTGCAACTGCAACTGTTTTTTATCCCTGGTTTTTCCTCAATTGCTTTATCCACTACCTATGATAACACGACAAAAAAGAATCCACTTTTCCATTCAGTTTTGTTGAAACTTTGAAAGGATCTGAACCAGATCAGTGTCAAGTCTTGCCACGTATAACATCAGTTTATGTACGCTACAACCAACAAACCTCACATTACATTTTAATGTACTATTTTCAAGCAGATTATCAAAGGCGGGAGGTCATAGGACTGAGTGCAACATCAAATGGCACAAAAAACTTTGTGGTCAACAAAAAGAAAAACAAAACGAATGCATCTTGGATGATTCATACTCCATCCAAAACAATTGTAATTTTGCAGGTCTACTTACTCAATATGTGCCCATAGAAGAATCGGCGGCCAGTTCAGAAAACGAAGTCGCCTCAGTTCATTCCTCACACAAAGTGCAAAAACGTGAAGGGCAGCCACATACAGCTGTAAAGAGACAAGAAGCTGAAGATTAGTGGCGACCAAACATTGTGAAAATAATTTTGCAAAGAGGAGAGAATTTTAATTCCTCTTCCTCCCAGCTTGTATATCGCATACAGAGAAGTCACACTAAAACATACACACTATATATACATGCCGCATGCTACTTCCTCTTTTTCAGTTCCCCACCAAGGGGAGGCGAGTACGGAAGTCTGCGTACCCAAGGGTGATTTAAGTGATGGCCACAGTGAGGTTTTACAAGAAGCCAACGTTTAAACCAGTCACATCAAAGATAAACATGGAGCTCAATGAGGTGGAAAATTAACAAAGTATATAACTATGATGTATTCACACAATGCATCCACCCACCCAAATGCTTAAACCTCGCCATGATTTTTACCTCTTTGATGGTGTTTACTATCGCTTTTCATTTGATCAAGGCAACATAAGACATTTGCCCCTTTTAAGACAAAAGGGTGTACAAAAAGAAATCCCATAACTGACAACAAGTTTCGTTGTTTATTTGAAGAAAAAATGTGAATCCCATATGAGAAGTACACATGCAGTAAAAGGTTTGAATGTCCTTATAGTGCCAAGCAGATTCTTTGTTCAGTCTGCTCTGGCTACTCCAGGGAAAACCTGTGTTCTTTAAAATGATATTGCATTAGCTAAAAGAACCAGACCAAACAGGGAGATAGAATGTGGATAGAAAGCAATTTCAACCATAAACATTAAAAACAACTGTAACCACAATAGCAGCAACAGTGATACCAAAAATAAACCAGACGGAAACCAGACGTGCAGATGGAAGAAGTTCATTCATTCAGTTCAATCGAGACCAGATCAGTATAGGAGTTTATAAGAAACTTTCACACCCATTGCCTGTGCCACGTCACATCAATGAATGCATTACTCTCATTGCACCGACGTGAGAAAATCCGTTAGCTACTCAAAATTCATTGACGTCTGAGAGGATGATTGATGACTGGTCACACGCCGTTTCCTCTGCGAAAAGGATAAGACTCCATGATGTCATCAGGTTGAGACAGTTAACAGTCACACCAACACAGTCATCAGAAAACTCACTCTGACTTCGTGTGAAAACGTGCCTACAGATGACCACAAAGGAGTTACATCATTAAAATTATTGTGCTTTAGGCTGCATTTTATGCCTTTGCTTTGCTTGCACTGCATCTCATCTCCTTCAGAATGAACTGTCTATTAGACACAAGACTGCTTTCATGACTGAAAAAAAAGAGTCTTTCAAAGGGAAGTCATCCCCTATGTTTTTATTGCTAGAAAATGAAGAACAGCTTCTATTTAACTGAATGGATCCCAGCCCTTGAAGCTGCTGGACGAAAGAGTTAGCATAGCGCCAGCGCAGCCACTTCCTGTGCTCTCAGTGTCACACTTCCTGCTTCACAACAGCAGTTGAGGGCGGTCTGCCAACACGCCATCGGCTGCACTTCAATACTCCTGCTCTCGTCCTCTCTTCTCAGCCAACTGCAGCACCAGAGCACCTTGGCTTTCTCCCTTGTGCTCAGCTGTTTCTCTTTACCGGCCCCCGGTTTCCAGAGAAGAGGAAAAATGTGTCAGAGCTGCTGCCTCAGTTAACCATAGAGAAAAGCCAGCGTTCTCCACACAGGCCACATGCATCAAGATTTAAAAGGAAATACTGCTTACATGTTTAAAAGCAGCATAGCATGACTCCCTAAGCAAACCTCTTGGACTCTTTTCAGGTATTACAGGTACTGGAACTGGAAGTGATACCGGTGAAATGACTGAAAATGAAACACTCCAACATTGCTTGACTGAGTTGGCTGAACAAAGCAACAGAAAGTCTTCTAGTTAGACACCGGGCAGCCATCAGTGCAACCCCAGTTGAACTCGATGGATGTTGAGGTTGCATATGAAGGGACTGACATCAGCGTCTGCGACATTTTTAGCGTCTCTCTAATTTCTGCTGTCAAAACGTCTGAGATCAGTTCACAGGGTTACGTCATAGCCGTCGTGTCATTTCATACTGTGAATCTCTGACTGATCCACAGCAACTCCCCAAATTATTTGAAAGAAAATTTGTGAGTGATAATGAACAAAAAACAGCAGCACTTAGGGAAAATAGCTGTCAAGATGGTGGAACGGCTTAGTCTTTTTCACACTTTGGTTTCTGAATGGAGGAAAAAAAAAACTCAGACGTAGTTTGTTTGATTCTAAAGGTGATGTTCCACATAAACCATTTCTCTCCCACTTCAGACCTTGTCCTTGTCCTAGCCTTCGGCTTGTTTTTAAACCAGCACATCTGAGAACAACATGACAAAGTCTAAAAGTTTAATAGAAATTTGTCTATCACAAGAGTTTGCTATCTTGACGTCAACAAAACCAAAATTAGTCTTTTATTGTGCTTGCAACACATATCGTCACTCCATCTCGTCCTGACCTTTCCACAGCTTCGCCAATAGAAAACTGCAGCCTGGTGTGGCAACAGAGGCCAGGCTGTGTCTCAATGTTTTAGTGTTTCCCCTTTGTTCCTCAGTGACATCAGCAGCAGCAGCACGATGTCTCAGCGATGAAGTAATGTCAGGTTTGAGTGTTTTTCTCGTCTCCGTGCAGAGCCTGGAACGTGTTGGTCCACTTCATTAGCGCAGAGCTCCAGGGTCAAAGCTCCCTGGATTCAGTAGCGCAAACAGCTTCAGCAGGAGAAGGAAGAGAGTTGAGGAGGACTGAAATCCCCCCCACTCCCCATCCTGTATGTCATAGTCACATGAACATTAGTGCAGTTTGCCTGCAGGCCTGTCTGCCACTTTGGATGCTTTGTGATCACACATCACATCCATACGACTCATCATATGATGGAGGCCAAGTGGATGTGCTATGAAATCTCATTCAAATGCTTCAGCTGTCTGAAACCTGACTCTGGAATATGAAACAACGCTTTATTCCCATGCTCAGACACTAAGCTAGGAAATCCTTTGGGACACTGGGAGAAATGAAAATTAACTGTGTTTACAGGAAACGGTTTTATGAAGTGCTGGATTTCATCCCGTCCTTCGTCGTGAACAACTGAGCTTGTACAGACTGTGAGTCTGTTACAGCCCCTGCCCATTCATCATGCACGGCTCACCTGCTCATCCTGGATGAGTGCTCCTTTCATGCATGCACCTGTCACAGCACTGGGACCAGTTTCTTGCAAACAGCACACAATATGGCCAGGGCATGAATTGCTGAACGTCTTGCCATGAGGAAACACCAGTAACCACTAAACTACCTCAAACTATTTCCTGAGACAGACTTGTAATGCTGAAGTTCCATGTTAAGAACAGAGAGATGAGACAGGTGGTGTATAGTGTCATGTTGTGCAACCTTGTGCTTTTAATGTAAACGATGTCAGTACCCCAAGTTACAAAGAAAGGCTGCATTTGTAAGCAATATGCAAAAATAGAACTATTTGTCTCTGTACTGCTTGAGTGGACGTCAACTTGGATGAGTAAATTCTTACATTTTACTTGTGCTGCAAACACTTTCCACTGGCTCTAGTTGAACCCTTTGGGAAGATGACGATATTCATTCACAACACACATTTGGGAACCAAATCACTGAGAGAAAAATAATTGATATTAGACAGATATAGCATTCTTAATTTCAGAGAAAGGGGCTGCTGGGTTACATATATTACAGGCTTCTGAATGTAAACTGAAAGCAGATGGGCCATTTGGGACTCTTGAATTGGCTTAACATATGTCATGTGTGTTTAAGTTAGAAGAACTGCGGGCTGGTGATGACCTGACCTGTTGCATTCACACAACACATGAGGCACATGGTCATGAGTTTCAATGCTGGGTGGACAACGCGATGCCAGGGGTCACATGCTTTACACAGGAAACAGCACTAAGCACAAGCCCATACAGAGCATTATGTTTTTACCACCATGCTCACACGACTACCACAACAGCACATGCAGTCATCCTCTGAAGGCAAGATGACACACGTGATGGCAGTGTTGAAAATGCTGTGACACTGAATCCGCTGGTCTGTCTGTGCATGGCGCTCTGAGAAATAACCAGAGGCATTTTCAAGAGATCACTGGATTAAGTTCGAAGGAGGACATTAGATAAATTTGAACAAATGGACGAGCTTCACCCAACCCTTTACTTCCTGGCCACTGCTGGGCATGTCCCACTGCGCTCCTGAGGAATGCCAAGAACTCAAGAGTTATGGTGAACTAAAACTAGTTCTGTGGCAGAGCACATGAATGAGGACACAAGCAGAGGCAGCATGACACAGAGTTCCTCTATGCTGTGGGAAAACCACATGTGCCATTTAATGTAACCTCAACGTAACTGAATGAAAGAACAAAAAAAATGACTAAGTAGCCTCTTAGCCCAACATATTAAATGAACATGTATATGTGGACACGCTAGGTTCTTAACTATGACACTTCATCTGGAGCAGATGAGGATTTGTGGCTCAATAACTATTTGAGCTTGTGAAACTGTCCATATGCTGACCATAAGACCAAAAAAAAAAGTTACAATATAAATGAAGAAAAAAGTAAATCAATGTCCCTAGGCTAAGAAACTCTGATCCCAAGCTCATCACACCTTGTAAAATGGTGAACTTGGTAAGCTGCAAGGTAAAATGCACTTCAATAATGTGAGGTAACGGAAAGAACTGAAACCACAATATGGGGGGGTGTTAAAGATGTAACTTTCAGGACCAGTAAAAACAAAATGACTTCAAAGTGAAAACCTGAGTGACTCAGCTCTCAGAAGGGACATTTACCAAGCAGCCCTTAGTCTCCAGCTGACATGAATCATTATCATCACCTCCATAATGCAACATCCAACTATTGCATTAGAGGTTTATATAAGTGTTCAATAATTTAGTACGGCTTTATAAGAACTGAAGTACCGCTTGATGGGCAAAAAGATTCCCATCACTGGACAGCATCAATGATGTAACCCATGGGTTTATATCTGGGCAATTGTGGCTTGAGATACAGCTTGGGCCAATGCAATCTGTGTTGGCTTAACCACTGGATGTCAGAGCTAGAGGTGGTGGCTGCCACTCCACATTCTAAGAACCTCTTGCAGCAGAGTTTGTTGCTGTATTTAGATGAAAGTAGTCTGAGGTGGCTGTGGTTCCTCCTGCCTGCTTGTAAAAGTGACCTTGAACAAGACCTCAAACTGCTCCTGTGCAGCAGACCGGCACCTCACCCAGGCACTGTGAAGTGCAATGAAAGACACAGGTAAAAAAAAGGGGGCACAAGTGGCAGTAAAACCTGCATCTGGAGGTTTTATAGCAGAGGGATACAGCTTTAACCAATAGCTTTCTCCCTTTCTTTCTGTACTGTGACACTCCACAGAAATGTCAATACTGTCACACCCAAAAGTCCACATCACACCTAAGCCTACAGAGACCAATAACCACACAGACTCAACTTGTGCAAACAAATAAGTCAATATTTATCTCTTAGTCTTAAATCTCAGTTTTTTTTTGTACCTCGCTTCAATACTTGACTTAACTACTTTGATATTTGGAGAAAGCGCCTGGAGACAGATTGTCTGTGTTAAGCTGACCAATAAAATGAACACTGATTTGACATTGTTAAAAGGATGACAATGCATGAGCAAATTGACTAACATGAACACAGTTATCCAAATCAGATATATCTAATCAACATATCTATATTACCTCCACAGTAGCATCCGGCTACTGTCTTATGTGTCTAAAATGTTGCTTCAAAGTTTGAATTGCCCTGTGCTGCATGCATGTTGTTAATCACAATAGAAACTGTCACAACCTTTAGTGAAAACTGACCCAAGTTATAATTAATAAAGTGTGGGAGAAACATAGTCTTATGTGGTTTTTCCTTATACGTTTGCCAAAACAACCATTTCAACCATAGTGCTAAGTCATAGTCCTGAACTGTATCTTCCGCATTATGTACATACACTCTACCCATTCTTAAACAGAAAACTATTCAAAACAGGTAAGAGGAATCCATTTGCACAACATGAAGATAAATAACGAGACAGACCGGCTATAGTATCTGTTCGGCTCAACTGCCAGGGGAGAGGAGCAAAGCTGTCTCATTATTCTGTTTGGTGTCCTAGCGGCGTGTCTTCATTCTGAATGCCTTCATTCACAACAGGCAATTCCTTATAAACTATATGTTTACAGAAGAACCTTGTGTTTGTGTGTGTGTGTGTGTGTGTGTGTGTGTGTGTGTGTATATAAGCACATGAAGGGTGACCGCTTAGGGACAAATGGCATTCTGTCAAACAGGTTGCAAGCATGCACATACACATACACATTCCTTCTTCTTCCTCTGGCTCAATGCCATTCAAACAATGTCAATATGTGAATATTTCCACAACAAATCAAGAGCATTTCTTGCAGCTGCGTCTGCACATCTGTGTGTGAGAGAGAAAGAGAGAGAGGGAAAGAGAGAGGGAAAGAGAGAGAGTGTGTGTGTATCCAGCAGTGATCCCTGCTCCCCACAAAGCTCTTTGAAAATAAAACCCAAATATGTGAAAACACTGCAGTCCAGTCCCCAGGCTCTTCTTCTTCCCCTGCTCTCTTGACAGAACCTCATGCCTTACGTCCACCCGGACTAAATGAGGACTACGGCGTGTGAGTTTCAGAGGAGTCAAAACAACAAATAACACACAAGACTCACACACTGACCATCATTTGGGGAAGGAAGAAAGGACAAACCTTGGCCTGCTGCCAAACACCCCCCTCCTGCCCTGTAGAGCTCAGTACCACTCTGCAAAAGCGTCTAAACGCTCCTTTAATCGCAGAGAAGCGAACAATTCGTCCGCAACTCATTCGCCACCTCCGCTGGAATCAGCCCCGGCTGCTTTCTGGAAGATGCCAAACTTCTGCTTGCCTGGAAACCGAACTCGGGTCTCAGGGTTTCTGCTTCACTTCAGCTGTTTTTACACACAAACACACGCACCGTCTCGCGCTCTCCTTCTCTCTCTCTCTCACACACACACACACACATCATCAAGCGCGAGCACTCCTCGTATCAAGGTTGATAACTGTGTTTCGCCTCTGCTTACCTCCGTTTGCTGCAGACGCCGTGCACGGTTTAGTGCTCCTCCAGCGGCGCAGAGCAGCTCCTCCAGTGTGCGGGGCCTGGCCTCACCCAGAGCCGCACACACGCTGGGTTGAGTCAACTCCCTCTCTGCTCCACATCCTGCCAGGAAACGTGTTTCACTCTCTGGAGTAGGAGGACGCGCTTTAAAGGAGACCTCCCTAGAATGCGCCGAATGCTGAATGTTCATCCTTGTATTGCGGCGTTAACATAGGAGCTATGCATATATTCGTTTGCTCAGAAATGCGTCAGATGCTATTGTACAAGACTTTTATTCTTATTGGCTCACATGAAGAAATATGAGACGGGGCTTCTCAACTTTACCTTGAGTAAGTGTTTGAGTGATACAGCTAAGGAGCATGTACGCATCCAACCGGTTGTTTGTTTGAACCAGAATCTGAGGAGGAGTCAGATGTCGAGGAAGAACCAGGAGCGCAGACACCGACAGTTCGCCAGACACTTTAGCAAACTGGAGTCAGTGACTTCATTCACACTCATACCTGAACTGAGGCAGGGATATGCAAATCATTTCAGAGTTTAGGGTCAACATCATGCATACCATGCCAGAATTACATGTTCCAATCTGTCTCTATTATGAGTCACATCTCCTTTAACTGCATATCAAGATTCGAAATTCATGTATGAATGAGAAGACAGCTGTCTTGTGTTGTTTTTCAACAAAGCCAAAGTAAAAAAAAAAAAAAAAACTCCTTTCACTTTGCTGATATTTGGTGACTAAAGCTCCAGGGAAGACTTGTAAAATATAATCCATCATAAATGCTTCTATTAGTTATTTGTTCTCTTCTAAATATATCTGTTACACCCATTTTTATTAGCCTTACTGAATGTTATGATCATAGTCTCTCGAGTCACGATTTCCTTTATTATGCAAAGATTGCAGTAATGTGAATTGCAATGGAACTATCAATAATTTTGTTTTCCAGAAGGCTTCTCCAAATTCTGAGCCCACTGTGTCCTTGCTGAGCCTTCTTGTGCCACCTTCATCTTCGCTCACTCTGGTAGATGACTTAACTCTGTGTATGCATGGCTCTGGGTTCAGCTAATGCAGCTGTGCCTCTGGGTCTCTTATCCGGGGTTTTAGCAGTGATGCAATGTTTCCAGATGTGGAACAACAGAAAAATCCTTATTAGTCTGGCCAAAGGAAAAATAATAAATGCAATACCGATGCAGTGGCAAAATGCAAAGTGTGAAACACTCTGCATTTATTATTCCACCGTTGTTGAAATCTCTGATAAACACTTTCATAACTATCGAGTCTCACAAGGCCTAAAATGTCCACTTAATGCTTCTTTAAAATTTAACACGTTTGTACCACATTTTATGTCGGGATTATTTAATGCATATTTCAAGTTAGTGCCTGCTCAAAATAACTGAAGTCATGTCATGGACCAGAGTAGCACCAACTGGGACAGCAAAAGCTAAGGTCGTCAACAGAGGGATTACATAACCATCCTCTGTTCGCTTTTTCCTTTACGAGGCCACAGCATAGATGCAAGTCATTACATACTGTGACCTGATTGTGAACTTCATGAAATCATGAACTAACATTAATGGGAACAAGAGGTGGATTTCACGTTTTGTTTCTAATGCACCTTTGATGCATTTTATGTAAACTGTTCGAGAACATTCCAATTAGGACAAATCTTTTTAACTAGTTTCTTATGCCTTTACATAAATTAAATTACTGCGATGCAACCTGACACAATAGGACAGATTTGTGTTTCTCCTCAAGCAGCCTCTGTGGTAGAAGTGGGGACAGGAGGACAAGCATGTTATGAAACTCTGTGCAAGGCTTTGTTTTGCCATAAATTCTTCTTGGACCTGACTGACAGGAACTTCTCTAATTCAGCTTCAGCTAATGTGAACCTGCAAGTATGTGGTAGGGGTTCCTCCTACTGGAGCAATGTAGGCACTACAGTGAGCTCTGCACATATTTATGGACAAGCTGTCATGATTCTGCAATATTCATATGCGCAATGAACCACATACACACATTTTACCATAAATAATTCAAATGAGGCTGTTGTAAGGTTGAACCGTTTAAACTTGGCTAAACTTGAGTTGAGAATAGGGGTGTTTCGCTTGTCTGTGTCTGCTGTGGTTGCACCTTTATCTCTCTGATAGCGATCCTTCCATCCTGATGGGAGACATTTGTCCTGGGATTGATTGGTTCAGATGAGCTTCCTCTAGGGATGCTGTTACATCCCCAGGCTGACCTAGCAGGAAAAGTGGAGTAACACGACACTAGCTGACAGATCTGAGGAGTCACAAAGTTGAGGTGATAAGTGAACATGTTGGGGAGTTTCAAGGTCAATCCAACAAAATTGAAACTATACTTGAAATCAGAGAACATTAGTTCTAATGAACAATGCTAAGTTTCCTTAGAAACCACAGAAACAGGGGCATAAGATTTTTTTAAGAAAGACATGTCCCCCTCCAGGCTTCTTGTCCATTTAGAATCAGAAGCAAGACACTGATCCTGGTCTGTCACAGTTGTGGCATACAGAATTTAAGAATACATCAATGTCTTGTCAAATAAAACTGACTTCAGAAAATATTATTCACGAAGTACATAGTGACCACTGTTTTAATGTTCACTCCATGTCTGTGTGTCTCTAATGAAACACTTTTGAAAAATAAGTAGACGTACACCTTCATTGTACTTGGTTTCTTTTTATTGTCAAAAGTATTATACTATCTAATACTATGTACAGGTATGGGCTGTTGCTGGAGGTTTTCAGTCAGTAATGATTCAAAATATGTAAAACAATGCACTTTATGTGTAACAATATAGACATTCACAACTGCCTTCAACGATAAGTTACATTGAGTGGTTCATTTCTTCACTCTGTCCAGATTATTCTGCGTGACGTGTAACAGCATTTATGATGTTACAGTGGAGTTTCAGATGCTCTTAATGCAATAATAATCCCATTGGCATGGCAACGCGTCAGCGTTGGCATGGCAACAAGCCAACGGCATTACATGCACCCTCTGTTGTTTGGTTCAGACAGCCAGTTAGAAGCTCTAAAGCGTGGCCATATTTCATGGGAAAGGATGATACTATGGCCACTTGTAACAACTGCAAAGCTTCATTTAAAGCTTTTATGTCAGTTGAAGAGGTGAAGAG
This sequence comes from Karalla daura, assembly GCA_029224185.1. Classification (NCBI taxonomy): domain Eukaryota; kingdom Metazoa; phylum Chordata; class Actinopteri; order Chaetodontiformes; family Leiognathidae; genus Karalla; species Karalla daura. The sequence continues at coordinate 18,034,453 of CM055200.1, read as the reverse complement.
AGGTGAAGATATAAAAGAGAGCCTATGACAATAAAAACACTCTTTTATTCCCTCACCAAATGAGAATTAATACGGAATCAATAAGGAATCAGATAGATAAGCAATATCAATAACAGAATGGGAATTCTCAAGTCTTATGAATCCGCATCCCTAGATTATACTCTCCCCTGGTGGAAACAGCCAAGAAATGAGAATAACTGTGTCTTTGTGCGTGTGCGACTAGATTAGGCAAAGAGTCAAGCATGACTATGGCTGGCTGAGCGAGGAGCTCTGCTGCAGGGATGCCTATGATGGCTGCTCAGATGCTCCTGGTGGACAGGCACTGGTTGACCACCTCCAGCAGCGAGGAGTTCTCCAGGGCAGCTGCCACTCTCTCTTTGTCCGCCAGCTGTTTGTTCACTACAAATAAACAATGTTGGGGCAAAAAGGACAAAACAGGCCATCAGATTTGCTTAAATGAGCAACAGCACTCTCAGTAGTGGGGAATCTGATCTAATATCCTGTCTCTCTGTTTCAGTAGGATTCTACTCACCTGCTTCCTCTGAGGCGTGAGTCCCGGGAGTGATGTGGACGTCGATCTGAAGAGACACACAGCATTTAGACTGGAGCTGAACAACCGTTCGGCCAGTCAGACCATCCACTATCTTACCTGCTTCATACATTACCTTGAACCTGTCAGGCAGAGAGCGCAGCAGCTTGACTTTGATGGACAGACCGATGAGAGTCGCCATGCTGCAGTGGGGTATGGTGGGCGTAAACTCAACGCCCACAGTGTTCTCTGCATCATTAACCTAAGGCAAACCGATTGACGGAGACTTTATTAACAATATCATGAATCCAACTTCCCTCTGCAATTAAAAGATTATGTAAATGTCTATGAAAAAGAGGATTTTATGCAGTGATATGAGCCACTTTCAATGGAGGGACACAAAAAAAACACTGGTTATGCTATGTAAAGCTACTGTGTGCAAGTCATGATGTTTTGAGAGAAAAATAAAATTAAACCTGCAACAAAATCTTTAGAAAGAAACTTGATTTGGTCATTTCCTACCTTGACTCGGACTTGCTCCACAACATTGAGTTCCTCCAGAGAGAGTGGATGCTCTGGGTCGTTGATGGATCTGATCAGATGTGACTTTAATTAAGGAATTACACTGGAGCAACAGCCTACACATTCCTCCCATTCTCCAATCAACTAAGTTGTAGTCTATCCATCTATGTAGAAGTGCTGTGTCAACAGTGTGTGGGAGTTAGATGAGCTGAGCTGGTTAAGCAGATGAACCCTGTTAAGTTGCCTCACTCACTAGTGTGTGAATGGATGAATGTGACCTCTGTACAGGACTTTGAGTAGTCATGACACGAGAAAAGTGCCATTAAGAATTAGCCAATTTACCAAGATCCACACTGGTTCAACTCATCCCACAAGTAACACAATTTAGTTAACGTCATCACCCCTCTCCCTGATTCAGAGGTAGCAACAAAGATATGATTTCACTTTAAATATCACCCCAGTTAGTGAAAACAGCATATTTTTTCTCTTCGACTTAACAGAAGATAGGGGTGATGCAACCCCTTGTAAAGTGACATGACCAGTTATCTGGTTTGAGTAGGTTTAATCTACAAGACCGATGAGTTTACAGGTGTATATAACGGAACTAAGAGCAGGTGTAAACAGGCTGAAGGTGCACACAGGATATCGAATATTTCCCTGTCGTCGAACGGATCATGGACGTCTTCATCTTCGTCCGTCGCTGTCAGCAGCCTCTCCCCAGACCGCTGGAAAATCACTGGGTTGGCGTTCTCCAGACGGGTCCCCCCAGACATTATTTACACCTTGATTCAGCTCACTCTACGCAGTTTCATGTATCGTGTAAGACACGAAATACGCCACAGCCTCGACACTTCCTGGAATAACGGAAAGCGAGTGAGGACGAAAAGGCGGAGGAGGAACTCTTAAAGGGACAGTAAACACTTCAAATCGTCGATCGTCTCCGAGCTTTGTCGCCGGGTGCTGTGGCGCGCACCTGTAATCCACGTTTCTGGGAGGCTGAGACTGGAGGATCGAGTGAGCTCAGGGGCTCTGGGCTGCAGAGGACTGTGTCGAACCGGTGTCCGAGCTAAGTTCGGTATCGATATGGAGGTCTTGGGGGAACCCAGGATCACCAGGTCGTCTGAGGAGGGGTGCACCGGCCCAGGTCGGCAACGGAGCAGGTCAAAGCCCCCGTACTGCTCAGTAGCTGGACCACACCTGTGAACAGAAACTGCAGTTCAGCTTGAGCGAACTCCGAGACCCCGTCTTTTTACATTCTCTCTTCTTGTGTTTGTTACAACAGTCTGATATATATGCTTCATCAAAAAAAGAAGAAAATGACTGCAGTCAGATGAATGATCTGAACAAATAAGCCCTGACCAGAAAAGGGCCCTGTTTTTGTGTGGGTTAGGTCCTCCCGAGTCTTCATGTAATAAGGCTACTTGGTAAGATTGATACACAGGCACTGTGTGAAATTCTTTTTTTTGTTCCAACACAAATTCCCTGAGTTCAGTCAATGGTGCCTTGTTGAGTTCCTCATTGACAAAATGTTTAGATTAACTGCCCACAAGGTGCGGTGGTTTAGTTGGTTAAAGTGCCTGTCTTGTAAGCAGAAGATCATATGTTCGACTCCTAGCAGTACCTGCTTCTTAAACAGATTGCATTTATTCTCTTATCAGCGCAGGAAAATTCAGGCTCCTAGTGCTAGTGAACTCAAGACTCATGCTACAATGGTGGCGTGGTTTTCACCGGTACCTCTGTTTCTTGAGGTTTCTTGACTTACATAGGACTTTGGTGCCCAGGTTGAGCTTGGCCCTTGACACACCCACCACATCCTTCCACTTGTCCTGGAGGTAAAGGCTGATGATGCAGAGCTCCCATATGTCAGCCAGCCAGTACTGCTGCTATGGTCGGTGGGTGGTCACAGTCACTTGAAGCAGTCTGGCCCAAACCATTTTGGTCCTCTCCACTGAAGTGTGTTGACGCACCAGAGGCCAGTTGGTGAGGCAGCAGCTCATTGTTGCAAACACTGAAAGTTGATGACTTGGTGTATGCATAACTGTCTGTTTATTTCAACAAAATGCCTCAATTGTCCAGCAGGGATTCCTCAATTACCCCCCTGTACATTGGCAATAAAGACTATTCTATCAAGAGAAGTGGATTGTGAGGTGCAATCTCTTTAAGAACAAGGCACTGCTGGGATTTGAACCCAGGATCTCCTGTTTACTAGACAGGCACTTTGACCAACTAAGCCACAGCACCACTACAATGTATTGAGCAGCAATTTCACCAAGATTGTTATTTTTCCATTGGCGGAAGCAGTGAAGTTGGAGCAATTACTTTAGGGGAAATAAATACAAGGTAACACATTCTGTCATACAGCAATAATGTCAAAAGCCACTATATCCATTGTTATGCACATCAGCAACAACCTTCAGACAACCTTTATACTTCAATCATATTTCAAAGGTGAGAATTTTTTCCTGACTTTGTTGGATTTGACAACCAAACAAAATGTTGGACCGTAGGCTGTAGCCCTAACAGAATGTAACAGTTGCTGTGAAATTACTTGAATACTGTTTTTAGAAATGTAAATGTACCGCAGAAGATTTTGTTATCTGTGCACATTTGTATTCTTCCCACTGTAGTTCTGCAGTACCATTTAGGGACAGAAGAGGGAGTTCTTCTCCCTAACAAACCACCTTGTCTGTGTCACCTTTTTGTAGGAGGACACGTTTAAGGAACATCACAGGTTACATCCTGAAGACGCACTTTTCGACACCTTGAAGGCATGCCCAATGCTGAATGGAAGAACAGCGACATCTGTTGATAAAATGTTTTTATTGCTCTTGACAGCTTTGACCCGGCATTTACATATACACATTTATCAGTTACACCGCTTTAAGTTCCAACAAATTGCCCAGTTTTCGTAGTATTTTGTGTTTATATAAGTTTATTGATACATATAAACATATGACACAAGTGAATTTACATGCAAATATTATGTTCTTGTAAAGTAGACACTCCCTAAAAACACAGATGAGATGATGACATTGAGCTCCATTTGACATGCAGACTAATGTAAATGCACATTTCCCTTTTCTCATTTCCTCTCTGATTTGCCTCCTTTAGAATGATTGACAGCATCTGATGAATAATCATGACTTCTAGTAAGTCTTCAGGGCTCATGTGTTTTTTGAAAGAAGAGGCAGGATGTGGTTGGAAAACTGGAAGCAGCCAAAAACAGCTATCTTGCTAGCTTGCAACACATATAATTTTCTTTCTTTTTATTTATGTCAACTTTATTAATCTATTTATGAATTATTTACAGTGACATGAATACAAGGTTTGTGGTTTTCAAAGGCTGGTTCTGTCTATTTCCTGCACATTTAACCTTCATATCATACATATCATTCACTTTCATGCATGCAAACATCTTAGAACAACATGTAATTGTGAGCTCCAAAGGTTTTTAGCAGCTGTGGCTCAGGAGGAGGAGGAGGAAGAGTTATCCACTTGTCAGAGTCAGCAGTTCAATTCCTTGAGCAAATTGCTGCAATCCCAAACTGCCTTGGACACCATGTTATCAGTGTGTGAATGGCTAAAAGCTCCTGGTAGCCTCTTCCACCTATGGGTAACTGTGGCTTGTGTTTTAAAGGCAGTGAGTGATTGTGCAAACTAGATGAAGGGAATTTGAGAACCAATCCATGCTTCTTAGGGCACGTATGAATATTCTTTAAACCTCTTTTGTTCTGAAAATGTTGAAAACACTGGCTTCATTTAGGTTTTTTGTTTTTAGGTTAATTCTACTTAATAGACTGGAGTTCATCAAGAGTTTACATATTTACCACTCGGAAAACCAACTTCATCAACCTGTTCATCAGACATTTAACTCATTTCAAATGTGCTTTAAAATAAGACTCTGTCTCTGTGACCTCAGTGACTATGTCCTCGATTATTGTCTTTTCTTAACCTCGGCTGATCAGTCCATAGCACTTTCAGGTGTTCTGGTGGAGAAGTATCACAGTCAACACATTGTCTTCGGAGCTTCCATGTACTCTTCCCTTCAGTTCTAGCCTCACCTCCTCCCCCTCGCTCAGCGGAAGGAGGCCCACGCTGGTGACTGGCCCAGCCTCTGTTACCCTCTGTTGGTGCAGAGACACTGGAGCCACACCTGATTCCTTCCTCAGGAACAAATGAGTAGGACCAAGATGCAGGTCCAAAGTGAGGACAAACAGGTACATCCCACTCACAGGAGCTGTGAAGGTACCGGTGTCAGAGTAATACTGACCCCTGTTCAGAGATGCTTTAAAATTGATTATGCCATTCAGGACACTGACAGGAGATCCGGCTGCAACAAGAAGGGAGTCTTCTGACAGGCCAGAGGAGACAGAAAAGTCACCTGGAGAGAAAAGAGGGGAAAGCAGTGTTTACAAATGGACACTATGTGGGCTTCACAGCAGCACACCTTCAATAACCACATTTGTTTTAAAATATATGTGAATCATATTCACAGCTATAAGAAGCAACTCAGATTAACATAGTACAAAAAATGTAAAGAAATTGATACAGTTGTGCTGACTTTGTTCAACAAAATTCATATATATGTCATTACCAGATAAATCCCTCCTGCTTCGATGATTACTTCCTCTTCTCTTTTTGTCTTTCTTCCCATCTTTGTTCTTTACAAACTGCCATAGTTTATCCAGCTCCAGCGTAGCATCAGACTCTGCCAGCACGTCAGCATTGCTGAAAACATTCTTGAACACCCTCAGATGTTCCTCCAAGCCTCTTTTCAGCCATGTCACCTCTGCCTGCAGTTTGTCATCCGGACCATTGGGTGATGCTTTAACCTCAGTGGCAGCCTGACACTTCTCCTCCAACCTGAGCACCTGAAGCTCAAGCTGTTGCACAGTTTTCTCCAGGTTCCAGAGATCACTGCCATCTCCTTTGTACTTGATTTGCCCCCCTGCAGGATGGAGGAGCTGGCGCTCCCTGGCTGGGACTCCACTGCTGCTCTTCCTCATGTTGTCAGAGAGCCAGGTGTCATCAACGAGGTGGGAGGAGGAGGGCTGGTCTGCAGACGGTACCTCATGTCTGTGTCCTGGGAGCAGGAATCAGAAATAAGTCCTGTTATGAGCAAAGATTGAATCCTGACTGCTCTGTCTCTGCTGTTTCACAAAAGGCTAAAACAGTGTAAAATTGTCTTGAACAAACCATGGAAAAAAAAACTTAACTCATAACTATTGCAAACCATTGTATCTTCATTTTCAAAAGAAAATTCAACTTAATTAACAATGACTGTACAGGAGAAGACCACCACCAGACACAGTGGTTCATCTAAAATATTCACACCTGTCCTATTGCTCAGCAGGGAGGTGAGACTCAGGTTGTACTGGGTCAGTTGGTCCTGCATTCGGCTTAGCTGCTGTTTCAGGGCTGGGATGGAGTGGGCTTCCTGGTCCAGAACAGGCCACTCCAGGAACTCTGGTACCTCCTCCTCTAGCAGCAGCTCCAACACTTGACTGTGTCGTATGCCATCATTCAGCAGAGAGGAGAAGGATTCAGACAGGCGTTCCATGTCCTCCTTCAGGTTTTTGTCTACCTCATTTAGGCCAGAGATTTCAGCCTGCTGGAAACTAACAGAATTGCTCAGCTGCTTCAGGCTGTGCTCCAAAGTCCTGGTCTCATTTTGCTCCCACGCCAGAGACTCCTTCACCTGCAGGAGGAGGGAGACGGCATAATGCACAGCATTTTATTGAATGATTAAGTGAATAATGTTAGCATTAGTTTTTAATGTGAAATATTCAGATGTCAGTGTTTCTCACACTAACTGTCTGTGACTCAGCCTACTGACAGACAGGAAGCATATGTAGCCTCTTAAAGAACACAAGATTTTATCTAGATTTAAGTTTTCACACCTGCTGGAGTCCCCGTTGGAGTGCTTCCACTGCTGGTTCCCAGTCTCTGGTGCTGCCCCACGTCCTTGCCCCTCCCTCTCCATTGGTATTCAGACTTAAGCGGTTCTCATTGACCAGCTCTCTCACACTGGCCATGCCTGTCTCCAGTTGAGCCAGAGTGGCTTTCAGCCCCTCGCAGTCACAGCTTACAGAGATGTTGCGGATCATGACGTACATTTTATCCATATCATCCCCCACTTCCTCCAGATCCATGCCCTGGTGGCTGAGTTCCTGTGCCAGCTGATCCACCTGCGCCAGAACTGCTGCTCTTCCTGCCTGCACCTCCAGTCCCGTCTCCATGAATAGAACTTGACTGTTCCGGGCTGTCTCATTTATCTGCTTCTCAAGCTCCTTGAATTCCGACTTCAGCATAAGGACGTTCCCCGAGGCCACCTCCATGTCCTCCATCAGCCCATCTACCTGCAAATGGGCATATGATTTTGATATTTATATTTACAAAATATTAATCCTAATCTTAGAGCTTGTATCTCATTCTAGGGGGTTTTCAGTGGACTTGAGAGACTAGGACCTGTGTTATCAGGAGCAGTTTGACCAAGGTAAGGTCTCCTCATCATTCAAGTAAAGGGTCAGACAAAGAGCAGTTCAAGCTCACCCTTAATTCACTCATTCATCTTCATACACACTGTACCCACTGGTGCCACAATGGTCTGCTAGTGCCTATCTTCATCTTAAATAGGACAAAAGGCACAGAGTACACCTTGGAAAGGTTGCCAGTCCATTGCAGGGCACACACACACACCATGTACTCTCTCATTCACACTTATGGATATTTTAGAGTCTCCAATTAACCTTGATACATGTTTGGACTGTGTGAAGAAACCAGAGTACCTGGAGGAAATCCAGGCACACACAGGGTGAAAATGCAAATTCCATATAGACATCAACAGCTGGGAACGAATCCATAACCTTCTTGGTTTACCGCTCATGAATAAAACAAATATCACAGATAAGTGTACCCTTTCTAGAGGGTTACTGGTGCTCTGCCTGGGAGTTAATCCGTTAGTAAATGCCTGGTGGCCTGCAGTCCCTGATGGGGCCCAGCCGGGTTCTTTCCAAAACAGGGACTTGGGTCCAACTGAATACTTGAGAGAGTGAGTATGAGTGAAAACTTCAGTGAAGTTCTCTTCTCTCATTTGTTTATAGATGTTGTATTCACCATGACAGTATCCAGGCTTCAGTGTTTGAGCAGCAAGCACATTTTGTAAATCTGACTCATGATGCTGTGGCCATAATCGGGATAGTATTTGAAGTAATCATCAATGAGTTTTGTATGAGCTCACCTTCACTGTGTTATTGATCACCATGTTGTCCAGGCGTTCGATGGCCTCCCAAAGCGCAGAGGTGTCTGTAGGCTGCGGTGGGTTGTGGGGTGGGGGTTGAACCTCCAACTGATCTCCACTGGTTTGATCCTTTTCCAGCTTCAGTTCAACCAATGTGGCATTCATGTCCTGGAGGCTCATCTGGAATTATGAGGGAATAGGGAGTCAGACTAAGTGGCATGGATTCAGGGGCATATCCATGTAAGCAACAGTGGGTGACAAGGATGCATACTGTATTTCATTTTCTGTTCTTTCAAATGTAGTGCAACACCAAGTCATCATTAATGCAACTTACAAACTTTTTTGCTTGTGCAGCTGTTACATTATTCCTGCCAATCTGTGCATGTTATTTGTACGAAATGATTCTACCTGTCATCTACTAACCTGCAGCATCTTGTGGTGGCGTTTCAGCTTCATGTCAATGTCCGTCTTAAAAGTGGTGAGGTTGTAGTGCAACATTGCATGCTGCGAGTGAAGCTGATTCTCCACTTGCATCTGGACAAGCCTAATATGCTGATACACTTCATCCAGTTTAGCCTCCAGTTGCTCCTCTGCAGTTTCTTCAAATTCTGGATCTTCCGTGGGGCTGAACTGCACCTGTGCCGCACTTGGCTGATTTCCCTGTAGCTGGGCCACATCACGGGCCAGGTCCCTCACCTGCTGGCTCAGATGCTCCAGCGAGCGGTTGAAACCCTCCAGGATAGGTTGCAGTTGAGACATGACCAGGGCCATCATGTGGGGAACAGGGAGGGCAGCGGGGGCCTCTGGGTATGGAGGGTCAGCTACAGCAAAAAAAATATATATTGTATAGTAAGAGATCATAGCTATGGTCATGATTTGTGATGGATTGGCCTAACCATCATGTTTCCTGCCTCTAATCTAATGAGCTCTGAGAAAGCCAGCAGGCCATGAGACTGCAAGTAAATATTGGAGAGATAAGAAAATGCATGTATGGAAGGATGCAGCGAAGATTGGGACATGGACATTCTGGACTCATGAGGAATGATACAGATCTTTGAAACAAACTAGTGATTCTCTTAAGTGTAATAATACAAAACTGTTGATAAGTCCTCAGGCTCACGCAGTAGTAAGTTGTGTTTTTAGGATTATAAAGGTTCTCTGGGAAAGATGGAGGAGATATATTTTTTTGACTTGAGATAATGACAAAAAGTTTTTCTTACTCTCTTTTCTTACACTCTTCTCCAAACTGCATAAACACAAAGTTAATCCAGCATGTGAAAGACACACGCTGCCTGGCAGTTATTTATGGCCCTTTAGGGACTGGCCAAGCTCAGCTCTATTATGGAACCAGTTTAGTTTCCAAACTGGAATATAAACATGGCACGGCCCTTGCCTGAAAAACAATCCAGCATGGGGAACAAAAACAACCCAAAACGGCTCAGATAAGTGGCTCAGTAAGCCAATTCCGGTCTCGTGGATCCCTGAAAAGGCTGTTCCTGTCATACTGATGGGTTTCAGAGACAGTTGACCAAAGCAGCAGGGGAAATACTCCGAGATGAGATGCATTTTCACAGTTTGTTACTGTTGGTTTAGTCCGGACTGACAGAGTGAAGCCAGAATACACAGCAACCACAGGACACCGCTGCTCCCCCAGCTGCACCTCATTCAGCCTGAGAGCCCTCAGGGCTCCGCTGATCCATCTGATCCTACTTGCTGCTGCTATTTCTTTAGTTTGGAACCAGCCTTACCACACTTATATATTCCTATAGTCCTCTGCTTAACTAATCAAGCTAGATCTGCCATGAGATTGTTGTAAATGCAACGAGACTTCAAACTGTTCTCTCTACTTCTTGAAGCGTTTTGATTAGAAGCTCTTGTTCACTCAAGACACAGTCCAGATATGACCACTTGACACACACGCATCGGCCTCAGTACCTTTCATCATCACAACCTGTTTTCATTACGACAAACCTAACTCTTTTCCCACACACTGTGGAGTTCTGAGAGGTTAGAGGTCATCATACAGTGAGGCCACACTGTGACAGGAAGTTGCAGGTCACCTAAGACTCCAGCTGCAAGGGAGAGGGCGGGGCGTGTGCACGTGTGTGTGTGTGTTCTAATGATTGTCAGCGTGATTTACAGAGCTGCTTCCACGGACTTCCTGTTCAGACAAAACGGCCTCTGTTATAAAACTGCCGCTTTGTTTGCTTCTTCTAACTTTATGTTGTAAATGTCACAAGCAAAGACGAAAGTTTAACAAGAGAAGTGCAGAACCGGATACAACACAAGCTGTTGGTAGAAGTGGGAGTCTAGAAGTCAGCAATTATCTTGTGGCTTTTAAGAAAATTCACCAAATGTTGTATTACATTTAAGCTATTACAAAAACTAAAAGTGATAATCACCACTGAAGTACAAGCCGCCCAGGTCCCCACTGTAGCAGTCAATATTCACATAGCTTGATAAACTGATCGTCGCTAATCTTAGAGATTTCTGTGCAGGTTAGAAAGGTTAGACAACACTGTGTGTGTATGTGTGAGTGAGAGAGAGAGAGAAAGAGAGAGATAACAGTGTCATCCTCTACTGCAGTCCTCAACAGTCACAATGATTCTCTATGTGATTCTGACTATGTGTTCACCTGGCCGATGGAGGAGAGGCTGGGGATTCTCTTGATGTATGTTTGCAGGGTGGTACAACACGTTTAGTGGACTTTCTGCATGGCCTGGGTACAGGGGGGTGCGTGGGGTTTGGTGTGGGCTTTCTGGGCCCTCTGTGTCGAACAGTTCACTCGTGGATGTCTGGTGGTCGTTTTGTTCGATATTAGGGTCGATGTGATGCCGGAGCCGTTCCAGGAAACCTGAAACACAGTATTATACACAGTTTTATATGTTCAGTCATTCTCCTGTTGTTGCAAAACGTAAGCACATGGTAGAGAGACAAACAGACAGATGGGTAGAAACTTTATTGATACCTAATCGATAGGAGTAAAGCATTAGAGATCACAATTTCAATCTGTGATTCTCATTTACTCACTAACATTGTTAACATCACCAAGTCAGATTTGTGAACTTGTGAACATAGTGAAACTGTATTAATAGAAGGTGGGCAACAATAAATAAGAACATAATAAATAATAACCCTAACACACCTGCACACTCTGCTGTGGTTATATTCAACTTAACTGAAACTCTTTCATTTTATTGTGCCAGAGAGATGGTGACTCACATCTGAAGCATTTGTATTGTATTTTAAGATGTTCCTGTTATTGTGTCCACCCTTTTTCTACTATGTTGTACTTCTACTGGTGATTTTAATTACATCAACGTCAGTTCACAGGAAATTGCTTCAATTGGAGGTGTGGTGGGAGCGGACATTACCATGTTGAGTTACATGCGTGCGTGCGTGTGTGTGTGTGTGCGTTTGTCTTTGTTTTCTAAATCAAGCCTCTAAAGGCCGAAGGTCTATTTTTAACTAAATTCTCTCCAGAAACACTGACTGTTTTTGTTCTCAGAGTGTTCAGTGCCAGTTGTGATATGACTATTCCATGTTTTGAAGGTAGCAGAACAAAGAGCGAGCCAGATCCAAGTTGCCAGTAAACATATTTGTCTCCAAAAGCTGCACTCAAGCAAAACCACACAAGCGATACAGAAACTGCGAAACCTTGATCTTAATCGGTTCTTAAAGTTCTTAAAATGGGGTGTTTTAATGTGTTTTCTGAGAAACTGCAAGAAGCACCAAGCTGTTAAATACTGTGGTGAGTCAAATATTAACAAGAGCCTGCCAATACAGGTACGGTTACAATGCTAACTGAGGATGGAGTCAACACTGAGATGCAGTTAGGCTGCTCTGATCACTCCGTCCTCTAACCATAGAGTGAGATGTCGTTAGCATGCTGCTTTCACCAACTTGAAATCTGATGGATTGAAATGAAACAGATCAATCACAAATGATCTTTATGCTTCAGGAGCCTGTATAGTTTTTAGATTCTGAAGGCCTAAAGGCAGATTTCCACAATCCTGGCAACACTAGGCTGATATTTGATTTGATAAAAGCTCAAATACACAGATAAATGTCCAGTTAACAATTAGAATTCAATGATCCTGACAGTGTTTAGACCATAAAAAAAGGGCTTGCTGGCCCTGAGAGCTTGCCTCTGTTAAACTGAAGTTAAAGCAAATTGTCCACTCTTCCTCCTCCAGGTCACAGTAACATTAGTTTCAACAGGCTACTGTGACCTTTGACTTCCGCATATGGCGAATAACAAACCCTCATCAGGACACTGACATGGTGCCCCTGCCTCAGTGTGTGAGTCACTGTGTGTTTATCAGCCAGCGTTATAAGGTGGGTGGGTGAGGGCATGACCTTGGTGGTGGTTCCAGTGGGAGCAGTGTGCTTCCCCCGGGGGAAGGGAGGTGAGGAGGGATGAGGTTGATGGTAGGACCCCTGTCTGACCTACACTGAAGCTTTCTCCAAGCCATGCGTCACTCATTACTTCAGAGCTTCCTCACTTTGTTAAAGAAGCACAAATGAGTCAGAGCGCTCTGACACTGATGGATATGGGGGATTCACTAAAGATACCAGGCCAGAAATCAATACAACTCTTCAAGCTGGGATTTTATGCTATATTAAAATTAACGCTGAACAATGTGGATTCCTGTCCTGGCTTTGATGTCCAAACTAATGCGAAAAGTGGAAAAAAGAGTTGTGTCCCCATACACATTTTTTAGATGATAAATCGTTAAACATTTATGGATTGTACATGTTTACATGATGAAGTAGTTTTGACATTGTATTGACTGAGTTTTCCGTTTTTGCTACTTCACAACCAATCAGATGGATGCTATAATGTAAATGGTTTAGAAAATACAATGATACACACACACACACACACAAATAAACCCAGAACAAACATTTTCAAATATTTACGATGACATGTTGATTTGCATCCTTCCTACTCCTATATATTTAGCCTATGTGCAGCATGTGCAGCATGACTCCATGATATCCATGTTATTTATCATAATTGAATAGATGAATAGCTCTGTTAATCATTATTTGTAATTTCTGTCCATACTTTCTATATGTTGTGATCTTTTTTACTGTACATCTTCGTTTTTAACCTCTTTTTCCGTGTTTATGTTTAACTGCATCATATACGTATTTGGTCTATTTCATCATTCTTCGTAATTTCATTCATTCTTCTGAATTTACTCCATGTAAAATGTTGAATTTAAAAATGTGGGAGGAGGTCAGGACAATATACCTGGATTGACGTCTTTTCCCTCAGGTCCTCCAATCGGAGCTGATCGTCCAGAGTCAGGTTGTGCATCAGAGACTGTCAGCGACAAACACAACATTTTTAAAACACCTTAGATAACAAAGAGTCTTATTCTGGATACTCACATTGTGAGATATTCTTGATTTTTAAAAATATCATTGGAATATTTTCATCATGGTCAAAAGAGAACTGGAGAGGAGGGGTGCAATGGTAGAAACGAAACAAACAAATCATATATTTTTAATTTGATTCGGGGGGGATTTTCATTCATAAAATAGTATTTCCAGTCCAAACAAAAGGAGTGACTGACACTAAAAACGGAAATCCTTCTTCAAAGATCTGGTAAACAATGCAGCTTCCCACACATGTTGACATAGACAAATATATACACACATGGACAGTCTGGATAAAGTTCCTCAGCGCCTCTGAAGTCTGACTTTTTTGGGGAAGGATATGTAAAAATAGATCCTTGTGGAGAAAAATAAATGAAGACTAAGTTTTCATTCAAAACAACTGTGAGAGTAGTCTAAACAAGTGTCTGATTTATGACTGCATATAGTCACAGTCATTTCTGATTTTACATGACCTTATTTAAGGCAGAAATGTTTCACTGTCATCTGCCTCATCATTCTAAAAAAGGGTACAAGCTCAGAATGGATTTGTACATTGATAAAACTCAATTGTTTCTCTTCAAACCATTGTGAAACTTCTGTTTCACAACAGATCATGTGAAGTTGTCATCGGCCTGTAGTCTTGACAATAGTGCTACATCTGCTGACCCACCTTTGTCTTGACAGTTTTGTCCTCCATGTCCTGGGCAGCAGCGCCACTCCAGATCAGTGACAGTCTTCTCCTGCTGCCTGTAGATTGGCCGGGTGGGCAACTTGTACCTGAGAGCACATGAAGACACAGCACACACTTCAGTCAGCCTGACTTGTTTCTGTATTCTACTCAAGCACAAATATTCCATACAAGGACAGCTTTGTTGTCACACTTGAACCTGAAAAACAAATGAAACTGACTTTAAACCCTTCTTGAATTACCACCAGATTGTGCTGGAGGCAAATGACTTTGTGATCTATGACTTGTGTTGCCAGGGAACGTTTGACTCTGGTAGGGTCTCCAAAACAAAAGTGGTCCAAGGTGAAGAACTAGACAAAGAGTGGTCCATTCCTAGAAGCAACCATCTGGAGGGGGCTGGACTCTTACTTGCACTGGAGTCGCAATGGCTGAGAAAGCAAAGTTTCCCATGCTCCTATGCCTGTGAGTTTGAGTTTACCTTAGTGAGTGAGAGGATTGTTTCTTTGTTTTGTTTCGCTTTGTTTTTTATCTGTGGACTGGGAAACCATACTCCATACTATTGTTTGTCACCAAATAACAGCTCAGCACACCCACCATTCACTGAACATTTGGAACAGATCCTGGAAGGCGCCCCCGTCTGGAGACTCCTTTATTCTACTCATGGGCCATAACACTTACTGTTCTGAAAACACACTACTTCTGTATATACTTGTTAAACTTGCATGTATTTTTTTCATGAAATAGGATTAACATAACCTTCTTGTTGTTTTGAGATGGGCATTGAGTTTTCTGATCTTCAAGACCCCTCGATGCTTTACAGGGTGGTCCACATTCACTCATTCACACTCAATCGTACACTGGTAGCAGAAACCGTCATATACAGCCCACCTGCTCAAACAGGGAATTTTCATCATTAACACACAGGCACTGACTAGATAGACAGCATCAGACGCAGACTGGGGTTGAGAACACTTCCGGATATCAAACTGGAGTGGTTGAGGATCAAAACACCAACTATGACAACTGTGTTTAAGCAGCTGCAAGGGTAAAATTCTGCTCTTGCATTTATGCAAGACTTCAAACAATCAAAATGTCACATTGAGACTGCCCCAAGAGAGGATGAGCAATTAAGTTAAACTATTTGCTTCTGAGAGGTTGAGTCATTACAGCAAGGCTGTAACATTATATTAAAAAAAACTTGATGATAAATCATGTGAACGGGACAACACAGTTGATGCAGAATCTTTGTATGCTTTGTACAAAGTCAGCATCACATCACCAATTTCTGAGCCGCATGGACCTACAATGTGTACAAAAAAACCCCGAAAAATTAAATAAAACTTCAGCACATCCTGTCTGTGCATGAGCGACCACATTCAGTGTGAATGCATCCTTATCAATGACCTACCAATGCTTTTTTGGTAATATTTCTGCCTTGAGGTTGACAAGTGGCTAATCTTACACACTATAAAATCACAGGATCCCAGTACTGTCACCATCGCTGTTGGGCTCACAGGATCATAGTACTGTATTGTGACTGTATGTACTCACATGATCACCGCTGCACAGTTGCGGTGCCTGTCTGAACAGGGACTCTGAGACCTGATTGTGTACTTTTCCATTCCACACCGAATGGCTGTGGTGACTACACGCGTCTGGACAAATGCACACCAGTTCCTGCACAACACATACACACAGTCAGGATGCTGGTATTATTTGACAAAACATCTACAGAGTTTATAGGAAGAAGGATAAGATCTATTAGGCTATCACAAACCACCTGAAGAAATTGTTGGGCATCAGTAGAAATATACTTTCAGTGCCATTTTTAGCCCACAGCGTTAACAAAATAGATAATAATGTTAAATTGTGTGAGTTAAAGGTACTAGTAGGTGGATTTCTTTCCATTTTCCAGGCTTGCAGTTCTAACTTCACAATGAGTGACTGTAACATATGATTTTCATGTAATATATAAACATATTCTAATGTTATTTGCAGTGAAATTCTGTCTCAAAATTAAACTTGTCTATGGAAACAGATATAGTAGGTATGATATAGCAGGTTAAACTTAAAGCTTCTCTGAGGTCTGCAAAACCCTACGCTGCAAGCATGTGTCTGCCATGACATTCACGCCCTATTAGAAAAAGCACAAAAAGATTGTAAAATTGTAAAATTGAGAAAAGGAAAAAAAGACAAGATAGTAGCTTTTTCAAAGGGTATTAGGGAGGATCAAGCTAAAGTAAGAAAGAAAAGAACCTTGTGTTAGAGTTGTGTGAATGGTTAACACACTCAATCTGCACATTTAGGATTTTTGCTGTTGTTGGCAGCCATTGTCCTGTTTGTCTCTGACCTCGTACCTCACATCCTCTTCATCTAATGTTCTGAGGGGCTGACCCTGTATTATAATCCTGCGTGTCTGAGTGTGTGTTTACAGCAATGTTGATGTTGGACTGTTTGTCTAATATTTCCTGTCTGCTGATTCAGGCTGACAGTATCATCCCAGCTCAGCTCCACTTCCACGTTTCACAATCATTCCTGTATTTCTGGGAAATTCTCAACAAATAGGGTCGACGTGCATATGAATATAAACCACATAAACATAACTTGTATTCTGCACACAAGAATTAAATATTCTTCACCTTGAAATGGGGTCTAAACATTAATCGGTCAGATTTAGTGTGACCCAATAGGTGTATTTCCATTGTTCCTAGAAATGTAAAACACCTAAACATCTCAATAAAACCTACATTTTGAAAAATATCACATAGCTATTTTTGTGCTCTCCTGATGTGGTTTTCCAAATATGTCGAGACAGAAGTTTATCAAAGAATGCAAATACGTTTTTTGCATTCACATTAAACTGGTACAGACAGGACGCAGTCACATGACCAGGTCACGCCAAGTAAGATGACGTAGTATGAAGCGATACTGAACTTTTTCAAAATCTGATATCTAATAAAACCATGGAAGTGCAAAATGTTTTGGACATCTTCCTATGATTTTATGATAATTATATGATGTCCCTGGAAGACTTCACAAGAATTGCGAAACACCCTTCAATGGAAACACCCACAAGTCAGAAACGTAGTCAACTGACATGTCAGAAATGTTGCTAGTATTTTGGAAAGAACTGTGATGGAAATGCAGCGAGTGGCACCAGACCCCTGGGACCACATTGGGTAAGTCCTAGCTATTCAGTTCTGGCTCAGAGAGACCTTCACTTGGATCTCAGTTCTCAAATATTGTGAAACTGATCTACCCAATACTATAACAGTTTTGGTTGAAAGAGTGGCCCTCTTAAGTGACAACATCTGAATGCATGTGTGTGTGTTTTAGCTACTATAACTGTTGAAAACAGGAAGAGAGCACATAGCTGTATAACAAAATACCTCTTTGTTTAGTTTTAAATTACTATGCCAAAACATTCCTGATTCTGCTCACTGTTTGAGGCCATATGAGACACACAGCCACTTATATGTGATTTGAACCATAGTTCTTGTTATTGAATATACTGAATATTGGAAAAGAAACCTATGTGCCGCATACCAAGAGACTCTCGAATAGTCTTCCAGGTCCGAGTTTGAGAGGTTGGAACTGAAAAGATGGTAATCAGAAGTAGACAAGCCAGGTCTACCAGATAGGTGTGAGACAGGATTCTATCAACACAGTTTAGTGTGGAGGCCCAAATAACCAGAGAGCAATAGTAACCAACTTCTGCACAGGTGTCTTGTCTGACTAGTTTACCAGTGTCCCTTCATTGGCCTGATAGAGAAGTTTATGGTTGTCAGAACCAGGGATCTGCTACTTCACACAGATTCATCAGACAGGAGAATTTCCCCTGTAGGCATGAAGGTCTGAACTGGGAGGACTGAGACTCAACATTTGGAGCTTGGGCAACATGTGAGCATCCATCAGTCACCACAATCTCATCCAGTTGGTGAACATTCTAACTAGCCCAGAAAATGTGCATAAGTGCTATCTAGGGAGGAGGAACCAATCATGGCAGCTGTGTCTGGCCTTCCAGAAAAGTGAAAACCTCCAATTGCTGCCCTGGAAGAAGGCAAGTATAGGTGTTGCTATGACCACGTGCTGTACATATCAGCTGAATCCATCTACCAGAATGCGTCTATCCCAGAATCCATCAGATTAACTCATAGTACAATATCAGGGCAGGGGAGAAACCTCTGGCAGCCTGGAAGAGGCCTGCAGAGGAAGTGGGTTCAGAGCCTGTTGCAAACCCATGGAGGAGCTGCAGGGGATTTCCAGGGAAGTCTTTTCCACGGCCACTCAGTCTTTCACTTGCTTTTTGTTGTAACAGCGGAAAACGGAGACCTTTGTGTTTTTACGCTGAGTTAATTTCACCGGTAAAATTGTCTTAATTCAGTAAAATTGTTGTGCTTTTCTGCAATAACATGAATAGGTGGGAATATTTCAATTCTCATTATTTTATGAATGGATTTTGTCTTTTACAATGAAGTCACATACATCCTCCAGTTGAATGGTTACTGTGAGCTATATTGTCTGCTACACAATAAATGGATGTCCTCGACTTAATGTCAGAACCTGCTCTTGTTTACTTTCCGCTCTGTTATAGTTGTCTTGTTGCATTTCTCTGCATTGCATCGAGATACAAGAGACAAACTGTAATTACAAAGCGGAAATGCAGAGAGTGTGAAAATCATTAATGTGGTGAGAATATTACATGGTAGTGTAAATAATCCATCTCATTGTCCATTGTTTTCACATGTGAACAAAGTTGTCTGACTCAGAAAAGGCCTCTCTGGTTTCCCGTGCTGTCATAGCCGGTGGAGAGCTGTGACATCACCACGGGTCATTGGCGGGGGAGCAAACAAGCACGCAAGCCCACACTGACCAGGAAGCCCCACCTCATCCGGAGCTGATGTCACAAATATTTAACCTTCACATGCGGACTCACTCTCCAAAAATACACCTGATGATTAAAAGCAAAAATTATAAACGCATACATAGCTAATAATGTTTTTTTTTTTTTGCATTTGCTTTCTAGCAAGGTCACAATTTGTCAATCCACAATTGTTTTTAGAGAGAGAATGATTTTTATTGTCATTGTGCATTTCTAAACAGCAGGGTTCTTTTCACGGCAGCATAAATAATAACTAAATGTGGAATAAACAGGTATCAATTGATACATAAATAATAGCAGAGTAGAAAAAGAGAATTACCTAAGCAAAAACACAATTTGAAGTCATACGTCAGGTCTGGATGGATGAATGGATGGATGGACTTCTAAATAAATATATTTAATCTTTGTTTCCTGTTCAGCATTTGTCCATCTGATGACAAATTAAAACATGCATGAATGTAGTGACAATAAAGTGCTTAGCCTGATGGCACAATGAATTCAGGATGTGAACACTGACGTCTGACAAGCAAGGATTCAGAGTTAGCTGAGTCCAAATAGTTTCTATAGTTCCTTCCAGTTTTCTCCAGAGCTCTTTCATGTGCAGGTGAGTCTTAGCATCAAGAGTGGGCTCGGAGGAAATTTAGGGATTTGAGCATGCTGGAATAGCTTCAGAGAATAAATCCTTAATCTTCTCTACCAGGTTAATTCATCCTGTCATTTTGAACTCTGGACACCAATAATATGAACCAAATCTTTTTCATTTTTGTTAGTTTTTGTATGCATGTGATCAAGCTCAGTGTCAGGTGTTTCTACCTCTATAATCATTCATTGCAGTAGGTAATTCCGAAAATATAGAATAGAGATAGAAGCTGAATTGTGTATTGATTGTGTAACATCAATGAGCTGTAACTTTGTAATTGAAGTGAGAGCAAGTGGAATCTTCCTTCTTTCCAATATCACTTGGTTTAGTAACTTATTTTACAATAATTCAAGAGGTGGCTCCACTTAATTAAAAAATCCTTTCTCCTTTTATGCTGTGACCTTTCAAGCTTAAGAAGTTTCCTCTTTTGTGTCAAAGTGTCAGGGTCCCACAGCTGTGTTCTGTCATCTTTTTCTCTCTGTGTGTTTCAAGCAAGACCTGAGGAAGACTAACTGCAGGGTTCCTGCTCTGGCTCGAAGAGTTCAGATTCAGAGCTGATGGATGTTTGTGAAACAGCCAAAGTCTGAATAATGAAACCGTGTGGGAGACTGGAAGATCAAACACAGGCCACCACACTGGAGGAAATGAGTGTTCTGCGTAATGAATACATAACAAACCTCTGTGATTTTGCATTATTTTAATTGAGGACAGACCTTTGTCTCAACAGACGGTCTTAAATTAAGATTGATTGACTGCTCTATACCAAGGTGGCAGCTGTACTGAAGCATCACTCTGATGAACGTGACCAAATTAGTCCTTGAGTTCCTAGGAACCAATTAACGGAAGGGGGAGACCAAAAGATGGAGACATTGTCCATTTAGTCTCCCCCTGATCTTTGACTTATACAGAACTGGATTTTTGCCATGCCAGACAAGAAAATCATGTTATCTCATTAAGTTTTGAAGCTTGTTTGAAATACACAGTCACTGAAGCAGTGTGTGATGAGTGACTATTGTGCAGTGTTAGAGGACAGCTCCAAATTGATCATAATGTGATGTTGCAGACACTTTTTGTTTTATGTATTCAACATCTAATTGATAATTGTTTCCATGTTGATCTCACGAAGTGTTTCCCTTTTAAGTGACTGAGCTCCAGGTGGTGGTGCAGGTGTTCATTTGGTCCTAAGTTTTCCTTCACAACAGTATGTGATAGGTGGTCTATCACCACCCCTCACCGCCACTGGAAGGCCCCAACTTCTGCTGATCTTTCTCCATGTTCTCTTTTGTGAGTGTAGTTTCATTTGCTTTCAATTTGATTTTAAATTGCTGCAGAAGTGATTGTCTCAAATTGGAACCAGGTCTCCCGCATCTATGTACGCTGAACCTTTGGGTCCTTTTGATTGTGCCGAGTTGCACTGCAGTGCAAAACGATTTCCTTGGGTAAAATTCCCTATGTGGCATTGTTTGACAACTTGATGGTCAAATAGCCTCATATAGCTTATGACATCAGCCACTGGAAACAAGCAAACCCCCCTTACATTGCCACAACATGGAAACAACATTAGGGCTGGGTAGTAGCTGGAGTTCATGGCCTTCAACAGGACTTCAGCCACACCTGATGCTATTGAAGGCAGAACCTGCGATCCTTTGGTTCTGTCACCACTAGCCAAGGTGTGTATAGATATGCTCATCCAAACTTGTAACTTATCTATCTCTCTATTATCTATGTGCAACCATATTTTCCAAAAGACAGCCTCATTTCATTCTTAGCATGGCTCAGATTCTGTCTCAGCAGTTTATCAGCCTTCAGCCTGATAACAACATTTTTTGGTATACATTGTGTTGTCAATATGTGTGTCCTTTCATCTGGCAGCTGTGTGTCCTGGCATCCTGATAATGGATGAATAAGCAGTAAGTGATGCCTTCATGGTCACGTTATCTGCACGTTTGGCTCCCTTTGATCTGAGGCTCTCTACGGACTGACTTCTGCTTCTGATCAGCAAACAGGCAAGAGGTGCTCAAACAGACAATGCAGGCACAACTTTTACTGTTGTAGGATATCGGTGACACCTTCAATTATAAGAGCGGCGACACGCCAGGATGAAGTTCATACAATAGAAACAAAAGGAGCATGTGATTATCTCTTTCCGTGCCTTCCTCGCTTTGCTCTTCCTTTCAAGTTAATTTCACAGAAATAGAGTGAAAACAACGGATGCATGGAAGGAAGGCAAAGTGTAATGATCAGCAGGATTTCTTGTGAGTGGAGCAGGATGATGAACTGTATTTGGAATTGGAGTGACGGAAAAAGGAAATAAATTCACTGCAATTTAAAGAGATTTCACCAAGTGAAAAAACAGAAAGAATGGATTCAATCTGATAGATTTTATTTTGTTAAAGTAAAGCATTCTCAGATGGTGCACACATAAATACTGCACATGGTCTGTTTTCATTTTAATTCTTCTTCCTTTAATTCAAATTGGAATTGAAGTTCTGCAGTTTTGTACAGCCCACCAATGTCTGATTGATGAAGGGGACCTACCCTCCACCACCACACCCCTGGGATAATAACACTGAGGCTAAAAACTTTGTAAAGCTGCTCTCCATTACAGCAACACAGCACTCATAGTACAAAGAACTATTTTGTGAACGGTGTCATTAAAGCAGCATTTAAAGTGTGTGTGCGTGTGTATGTGTGTGTGTGTGTGTGTGTGGGTGTGTGTTCTGCAGCAAGAAGTCTCAGCTAATGGAGGGTTGTTTTCTTAAGAACCCTCAGGGTTCATTTTATCAGAGAATCTGTAGACGAGACATGCAGTTTAATGAATGGACGTGGGTTAGGAGAATGATGGAGGTCTATACCTACTCCAAATGAAAAAAAAGGCACCTGAGACATTTGGCTCCCTCAGTTAGTCTATCCAAAACATTAACATTCACATTTTACAACTGTGAAACCAGAGTCACGATGTGTTTGGACAGAATGAGTTATCAGTGAATGAAGTTATCATGAATTACAAGTACAAAAGTGAAAAGAATTTAAGTTTGACATCAGTCATGATTTGTTGCCATGTATGTATTAGGTGAATTACGTTTTTAATATGATGGTGTAACAGTGTGGATCAAAGTACACAAGTAGACCTTACAATCCATATGTAGTGTGTATGTGTGTGTGCGTGTGTGTGTGTCTCAGCAGCTTGGGTGGTACCAGCCCATTACAAGCATGCTGGCAGTCAAAACACTGAAAAGCTGCTTGGTACTCTCTCTCTCTCTCTCTCTCATACATGCAACACAACACAACTTGCGTTTGAATAGTTTTCAGCTGGGTGAAAATTAGTCAGTATGGAGATTGCAATGTAAGCATCCCTACGGTGGAACAACCTTATGTGCTCTTCAATAAGTCCAGTCCTTAAATTAGTCCGGCGGCTCTCAACCTCAGGGTTATTGCTTATCAAAGGGTCACAAGATAAATCCTAGGGGAACTCAAATGATTGATGGCAATGGAGAGATGAAAAGCCTCAATACACAAATCCATTGTCAGTTTCAGAACTATTTTGATTTTTTTAAACAATATTGAATAACTTGACTGTGATTTGAATGACGATTTGAATGAAGATAAGTGACAAATAAAACTTGAAGGCAGATATGATTTACAGTTTGAAATTTTTAATTTTGACTAATCCATTTATAAAATAAATATATACTTTGATGTTAGAGGCACTTACAACTGCAGAATGAACACATTTAATTTTCTGAATTGTATAATGTTGCATATACTATAAATAAAATTACTATAGAACTAATGGTACAATCTAAAATTTGATGTACATGACGAATGTGGCACCATTTTAGATATTTGATTTAATAACTTGGATTAGAATTTTTAAGCCAATCAAAAACAAGACTAATCATCTAGTCTCATCTAGGATTGGCTCAGAAACATGGGAAAATTGTGAGTGGGGTCGGGTTCAGCACGTATTCCCTCTGACTCACCCGTTCCGGGCTGGGTACTTCCTTCCCTCGTGTTGTGGGGGAGGCTCTGTCACCCCAAGCCCCCCCAGTAAAAGGGGTATTGCTGCTGCTCCTCTCCCTCCTGGTACTGTTCTTTTTTCCAGCTCCTCCTCTTCCTCTACCTCAGGGTCCCGAGCTCTCACCTCACAGTGAGCACTCACCAGTAAGCCCAGTATCAGCACCAGCTCTACTGCCATCATGTCTGCTGCTGTCCACATCACTTAGTGGAGGCTGCACAGACCAACAGTTGCTTTTAAACAGCTGGAAGAGAGAGAGGGAGGAGGGGGAGGAGAGGCCACACCTCTTCTTTCCTCTGCTGCTGGGGTGGGGGGAGAATCCAGCATGTTGTTGCTGAAGTGTTTCAGTCTGGAGCATAGATCAGAAGACCAATTTGTGCCTACTCTCAGGCTTCAAGTAAAGAAACAATGTCATGAACAGCAGTCAGGTGTCCAAGAAGAATACGTATTTGTTGGTTTATATGACTGTAAACACTGATGACTGGGTTTGATAGTTCTTGAGTGAAGACAAGGGCACTGACTCTGTGGCATCTGGGTCTCTGGGTTGGACTGTTTGGCCTTTCTGTGTGTAGTCTGTGTGTGTGTGTGGTCTCCTGCAGGTACCTTGGTGTCTTCCCACAGGATACTCTAAATTGCCCCTAGGTGTGTGTAAGAGTGAACGATGTGTGTGAATGCATGTATTCCGGTCTCTGCCCTGTGTGAACTCAGACTGACTCCAGTAGATCACCGTGTCACTGGATAGATATCAAGCAGTTTGAGGAAAATTCTCACATTTCTGGCACTGCACATTTTTGCATGTGGGATCCAGTTTTGTATTTCTACCTGAGACACACCAAGGCCTACACCACTTAAATCACTTTTCATTAATTTTCTTAAGCTTTCCGTAACATGGGGTCAAGGGAGGTATGCATGAGCCTATCCCACCACACATAGTAAAAGGCAGCAGTACATCTTGAACCCCATCAACCCATCACAATCCTTATCTTGAATGTTTTTGGAATGTGGGAGGTAATTAGAGTACCTGGAGAAAACCAACATAAACAAAGGTGAACGTGCATACTCTGTGTGTGCAAACACACAGAAGTTTGACCACTGAGTCAAACTCAGGTCTCTCTTACTGTGACACCCACCCATTCCTTTACTCTTCAACCATTTCCTGTGGAAGTGATAAGGACAGAGGAAGTCCGTTAACCTGACACAGAAATGACCTTCTTCCTCTGTATGTGTTCTGTCCATGCTCTGTGCATCTGTTCCATGCATCTGTAGACTCTTTAGTTTTAGACTGCCAATGTTTCAATGAAATAAAATAATGCACCCTGTATTTCTGTTTTCCCCTTAAATTATCAATCTATCTATAAATCTGTCTAATTAGAGTGAGCGAAGACAGACAAGGCTGTTAAAATAAATGTTGTGTGGTGTGACGATTGAACTATTAACATTAGTTGTGTTTTTCTTACTAAATCACCCACTCATCTTATATTCCAAAATATTCTCATCTTACATTTTAGAAGGCCCACACAGTTTCTGTGGTCAATCCGGGAGTCAAACTTCCAGGACCTTCTTGCTGGGAAGCGACAATGCTAACTGTCTTTGAAACAACAGTGCTAGCTGTTTCTCTAGTGCACATCTTGGACTCATGTTGAACGTTAAATACCTTGAAAGTACTTGACAAACATCTTACACCCATCTTACACCTGTCCACAAAAAAAATATTTTCTGTTGAGTGCTGTGATGTGCCTCATGTAGCCATTCATTCATACAGTATATTCAGTTATCTCATAGGTCGAGCACTCATAGGGAAATCTACCACACTGTGACAAGTTTAGAAGAAGCAAACTTCATACCGAAAGGCCCTCAGTTGAACCCGGGAACCTTTTTGCTTGCTTCATATTGTACAAATGATAATGAACTATTCTGTTATCAGCTATCCTAAGAATGCCATGGCATGTATGAAAAGACCAAGGCTTCAGTGTCTTGTATGTCATTCCCACTGTGTAACTGCAACACCTCTGCTTTTCTCACACTTGCTTTTTATTTTGTATGCTGGCCACTGAAGCAGACTTGAGTAAAATGAGAGTAGTCAACTGAAACAGGAGAAAGAGAGAAAGGACTGCTGTTCCTGTCCAGGCAGATGAAGCTGAGGGGATGGGGGCTGTTGGCTGTGTGGGTGGGTGGGGGTCATTTCCGCAGATTGTTTGAGAGTCAGGAGGAGGTGGGACCGGGGGCTGTAAGGGTAGAAATGTGTGACAGAAAGGGAGAAAGTGCAGAGGGATACTGATTTCATATGAATGGTGTTTATTGATTTTGTAGATAATATTATTTATCAAAGGTGTGATGAGGTTTGGACAGGAAAGAAGCAGCTACTTAGAACAGTTTTGATGCACTTCTTTTTTTTTAATTTACATCGTTTCATGGATTCCACTGATTTCTGAGGCTGACAGTTATCTTGCTTAATGAATCATATATATGAATCATATATACTATATTTTCATTCTGGCATTTATATATCTTACTTTGCAGCAACATGGAATTTGTTTTGGTGATTGGTACAGAAAACAGGAAAGATAGATGAGTCAACACAAAATAACAGTGCACAGACATATTTTGCAGTAAAATTATTTTCTTTTGAAAACTTTAATTTGGCTTCAGTATTTCATAACTCCAGGCAGTAGCTTTTCAAGCTTTTTTCCACCAGCAGAACTGAAGAGCCACCATGTTTAGAATTGCATATGCAACAGTTTGTTTTCTTCTTAGACTTGTTTTTAACAAATCTTCTTTTGAAATATACCAGTATTGTTGTTGTTGGTATGTTTTGATTTCTATGTTACATTATATTTTCATGTCTGACTGGCGGTCAGGTTTACACAGTAAAAGACTTGGAAAAGTTTTGGAAAAAGTTGTAAGTTAACATTGGTTGAAGCTATTGGTTGTGGCCGACAGGGTGAGTGTTGGGTTATAAGATGGAGGTTTTTGCCTGATGATGATTACACCAACATGTCTCAAGTACGCAGAAAAACAAAATGTACAGATTATAAGAACACTAATTTAAAGGCGTCGTCTTTTTAGAACAGAGAAATAGCACACATGTGGGGGAAAAGGTGATCTTGACCATTAAAGAGCTAAATTATATGCCAACAGTAAGATTAAGGACTTTCCTCCCTGCTTCTGTGAGACTATACAATTAGCACTGCTCCATGCAACCACATACACCACATGTAACAAACCATTTGTGATGATTGTGTCTTAACAGTGACACCATGTGGAGCTTTGTCAGGATAACAGAACTATAACAGAGATTTAAATGGTAATTACAGGAGACAGTGGAGTAGTCTCCTAATGTAAATGATATTTCATTTGCACTTGTCTTCCAAAAGCCATCTTTGGCCTCATGGATGAGAGATGAAATGTCAAAGGAAATATAAATATATTTAATATAATCTACAGCTGGGTGGTACAGACATTGTGTCCCCTGTTGACAGTAGTCAGTATAGTTAAAAGGCTTTGAACTTAAAAGTACTGGATGAGCAGATTAACTATACATATACGATTTACAGACTTAGAGAACTGATAGGCCCACTGTGCCAGCCTTCTATACTTTCTGCTTAGTGTCCTCCAGTCCTGTCCAGTTCCCCCAACTAATTCAAATCAATATCAAGGGCTTTATTTTCATGGAACAGGTGAAGAAATATTAACGGCTGTGTGCCTAACATGCTGGATAGATAGGGGTTTCAAAAATTAAAATAAAAAATACAAGCCAAAGAGCTCAACAATGAGGGAAGACATTGTGTCGCGCTTATGTGACGTTCTACCATTGGGCGACGCACGCCGATGACGTCAGAGCAGAGGTCCTCCTGGGGGTGCGGGGTTCCTAGAACTGAGTTCCTGTAACTGCGCGAAAAGGCCTCGGAGAGAGAACTGCGACCGAAATGGACCAGAACCGAGAGAAGTGGACGGACACCGAGGTGGAGACGCTGCTGTGTCTGTATGCGTCGGAGGACACCATGGATCATAAGCGGAACCGAAAGATTTTCACCACTATATCAGAACAACTGGCTGCCTCCGGCGTCCATCACTCATCGAAGCAGTGCAGAGAGAAGATCAAGAAACTCAAACAAGATTACAAGAAGATCAAAGATTACAACAACCAGGGGGGTGTCAAGAGGAAGCGGGGTAAGTGGTACGAGGCCCTGGACGCCATCCTCGGCCACCGAGCTCCCTACGCTGCCGGGGCTGTGGACGCCGCTGCCCGGCCAGATGGGGGCGCTGCTGGCGGCAGCTCGGACAGCGACAGGTTGTCTGAAATCTGCGCAGACGGTGAGTAGCACTCGACAGATGCAGAGCAGATTAATATGATGTTATCATATGTTGACACTACTGACATGTTGATCTGCTTTTGTCAGAGTCAGCATCAGAAACCTGTTTTGCTGAAATCAAACCTGAAGTCTCTAGTGTCCCCAGCTGCCACATCCCCACTCCTGCACCTGCCAGACCAGGTAAGAGACACTCTTTTACTGATGCATTAGATGTATACATTGTCTTCCCTGTTTTATATACAATTGTGTCACGGAGGTCTGGTGGTGCCCTTTTCCAGTGTATACAACTCAAAGGCAGGGAATACACTCTGTGGACAGGTCTCCAATTCATTGCATCACATACTCTAAATCACATGTAGGGGTAATTTAGAGTCTCCGGGCGCTCTTAATGCATGTTTTGGATGGCATGTTTGGATGAAAATCAGAGCACACGATGAACAAAAGTCTGCGCACAGAGATGGAGCATGGAAACTCGAAACGGAGATGAGATGAAACAAGGAGGAAGTGAAGGTGTTGCAGAGGGAGCTGAGGTGGAGGTGTAGACAGAAAAAAAACACTACATGAGAAAGATGGAGGACCTTTTGCAGGCCAGGGGGACCAGGGATGAGTGAGTGATATGAATTTGATTTTCAAGAGGTTTGATCAGACACCTAATCCTCCCCCAGCACAGTTGTACCTGCTACAATCAAATTGTTGTTGCCCCACTCCTACTGCCCCATGTCCCATATATACACCTTTATATTCACCTCCATTCACACCTCTGTTTGTTATACTGAAGAAAAGTACAGGTACATGGAAAATATACTGAAGGGCAGTAACAAAGTAACTGCACTTTGTTACACTGCGACACTCATTGTAAAATGCTAAATATGTCTTATTTCCCAGGAAAGAGGAGAAGGACAGAAGCGGATGTCCTCACTGTGGTGAGAGAAATGCTGGAGCAGGAGAAGGAGGAGCGCAGACATAGCCGTGCTCTAATCCAGAGCCTTGTGGACTTATTAAAGGAGCAGGCTCTGAGAGAGGCTGAGGAGGTGGCACAGGCCCGGAGCCAGCAGGCTGCTTTCATGGAGGGCCTGCTGACTACCATCAACAGACTTGTGGAAGGCACACAAGGCCTACGCCACCCTGATGTAGACTGATGTTTGAGTCGAGACACTGCATGTTTATATTTTACTTCTGTTGTCACAAGACTTTCTATTTTTTTTTTCAAATAAGTTTCTAATAAAGAAAATCCTCATTTGTACAGTCATAACCCTGGAAACATTCTAGGTATGAAAAGGGAGCTGCGCAAAATGCACTATTCATTTATATTTACGTATAAGTTAAGGTTTTGTGGAGTACTTGCTATGAGCAGCTCTGAAGTGTGTGTGGTCATAATGATTGTCATTCATCATACCAGGGTCACAACCTGTAATTGTTCAGACACGGTCTTATATGTAATTACTTGATGTCATAGCTACAGTTCCACATTGCTCTTACACTGGAGTTCAGTCTCAGGAACAAGAGCTGATGTGAATGAAATATAAGTAGGTGCTAAAGAGCTGGTTATCCCACGTTGAGATTTTGAATATTCCCCTCAAGAAAGAAGCAGTGTTCAGGAAGATTACTCTCGGGTGGATCCAGGTAGAAAGAAATTCTCTAAACCTCACATATATGGCCACAGTCTTCCAAGGACTGTGTAGAATGTATTTAATAACTAACACTAGCCATGTAACTGTTTGACTGTTGTATAACAGTGAAATAATTATTTAGCAGAGGTCACAGTCCAGTCTCGAAGTGGGACAGATTGGAATTGGTTTTAGACAAACATTAGCAATGAGCAACAGGGGGAAACAAACTTCTCTCACTCATTGTCTCAGTTCTTTTTATGATGCTCAGATTTGAGCAGTCCAACTACACATTGTTGTATTTGTCTCAGAGGTAGACTCAAAGTTTTGGTAACACAGATAAGTTTGTGTGGGCAGCCTAGAAAACCAACCAGGAAGGAGGAAAGTATTTATCAGCCTGTAGGGAAGAAGTAGTGCGACAACTTCACCCTCAAAGTGAAAGCAAATTGAAGAACAGGAAGGAACCAGACAAAGTTTTGAAATAAGGTTATTCACCTCATCATCAGGCTCAGAATGGAAAGTGTTGAGATCTGTTACTCAAGTCAAAGTAGCCATACATTAATTTAAAATCAGAATTTGACCTCATGAAGAATATAAAAGTTTTCTTAATGCAAAACAAAAACCAAACCAATGGATGGATGGATGAACTGTTTTTAGGCTGCATCTGCAATACTTTGCACCCAACTCCAAACTATTCATTCATATCGCCAGTAGGTGGTGCTGGGGTGTTATAGAAAGAGCTGCTTTAGCTGATCTCTAGTGGTTACACCAAGTAACTGCAACACTAGGTGTGCACACTTAATCACAACACAAACCAATTGTCATGGAAATTTAGCTCAGTTAGGATCTGAAATAAGTTCATGGAGTGAGAGGTTTTTTTAGGTTTACTCTTTTGCAAAAAATGTGACAGTCAAACAGAGGCAATGACCATCTGCAGAGTGTGTGACAAAGTTTAGAGTAGATAGAAAGTTCTTATAGCGAGAGCCAAACATAGGCACATTCCATCATGTGCAAGTTGTAACTTCCTTGTACAGTCAGGTTAGGTGATCGGGCACCAGAGTTGGTTCTGTCTCTGAATGGTGAAAAGGCAAGATCACACACGCTATCCTTGGCTGTAGCAGTAATGAGACTACAATACAGGATTATAGGTATGTGAGAATGCCATCACATGAATGCAGGAACAGGAGACTGCAATAATTCCCTATTACACCAGTGACTTAACCTGAATTAGTTGCTGTCTTAAAGGAGAAGTGAATCTGAAAAGCTGCATTCCTGAAACCTGACACCAAGGTTGAAACAAAGCAAGAGGATATCGACTGAAACGCAGACAGGATGGGTGTCCTCATCTCTTACTGATTTATTGGCAGACCAAACATTACTGTATGTGCCTCAGGAAGTGCTTTTGGTATGAGCATCAGTTCCCTCTTTGCCCTGGTGACAGAAGAGGATTGAGCAACTGGCTACTTCCTGGAGACGACAACCACTTCCTCTGCCTTTATATTGCTCCATGATGTTCTGTTTGCAGCAGTGACTTTGCACCTGTTGTTGCACTATACTGTTTTTTTTAATATGCAGGTTAAACAGAATTTTTATTCCAGAGACTCCATGCACTTTCTGTCTGTGCTGTCAGCTGGAGATTCATGTGTGATTCTCAACACTGCGTCCTGTTTTGATTTCGCTCTACTGGGTCAGTTGTGTACGCCAAGCCTTTGCTTCCTTGGAAAGAGCTCCACCTAGTGAAAGAGTATATGTTTTTTCACATGAAGTTACTAGATTCAGAAATGACTAAGACTAAGAATGACTAAGAAATTAATTATTTAACCTGCCTTTAAATACATGTTTTTACCACTGAGATTTACAACTTTACCTGAATTCCCTTTGAATCTTTACCTGTTATGCAATAATTTATGTCTGACTTGCATCATTTTGCGTCAATTGCATCATTTTTTTATCATGTATAAAAATGATTTCACCCCTATAGTCTTGGTGCCAGCACCACTAAATGCCTGCAGCCTGGTTTAGGCCTCTGATGCGGCCGGCAGCACTCCAAGGAACTCTGTGCTCTCCTGCAGGAGGCCCAGGGTCCTGTCACACTTTCCTGACAGTTCAGTCCATACAGGATCACACACATCTGTGATGAGTTAGTGCCAGTCTGATAACTCAGTGTTTTATCACATTTGCATTCAGTTTAAAGAAGGGTGAAGCGAAGTCAAGTATTGCCAGCTCTACAGAATGCCAGTGACTAAGAGACACGGGACGCGTTCCAGCTGCTGCCAACTATCCCACTAGCTGCTCCTTGCTGATTGCTAATGTCTCCATCAAATCTATCTTTTTCTGGGAAGCTAATGTAGAGGGTATTGCAGATAAAGTCCCAGATGTAAGTAAATGGTACTCTGAGGTCAACAGAAATGTCAAGCAGGCCATCCATTCATCCGTCCGTTATCTTATCTGCTTTATACTTTATACCTACTGATGTCACGGGGGTCTCTTTGTGCCTATCTCCAGCTTACAAAGGGTGAAAGCAGGGCAATACACCCTAGACAAGTAGCCTGTAGCCTGTATCCATCACAGGGCACACACACCTCTCATTCTCTTATTCACAACTAGGAAACAGCACTCGTCATTGTGCCTCAAACTGGTCACTTCATTGCAACATTACTTTAAGTACCAATTCACAACTGGTACTTCACTAAACTCTTTGATAATCAAACACACAACTCTGATTATCAAACACACATCCTAACAACTACCATGTGAGCATGTTCCTTGTGACAGTGGCCAGAATAAACCTGAAGTAAATCTCCAGAAACCTGGAGCAGAAGAAGATTCACAGTGGTCCACAGAAGTTATGTCGCCCAGCTCTATCAAGCACAGCTGAGGAAAGTACAAGATCATATGCAAATAAGACATATATATATATAGTTATTTATCAATTTCTAATTTCATACACATACAGAACAGTGTTAAACATTAATAACTGATCACATGCCCGTTTCATTTGAGATCTATGTCCCTTATTGTGAACTGTGTGCTCTACTTCATAAAACCAGACTGATTACAGAAACAGGCATGTGGGAAACCGAGTTAGCTCCTGGACATACACAGACATGCACAGCAGCCTCATTAAAACACTGCCTCAGTCAATTAGCAGGCTGCTGTTGGATTCCTCGCACAGGTGATCTGGAGCACCATGTCCAGTCCTGAGACCCTCTAGCAACTGGTCTCTCAGCAAACACTCAAAAACATAAATAAGACATGGACCTAATTCACATTTTAGTTCCTGGGGACGACAAATCAGTTTTTTTTATCGTGATGCCTGCATATCATTATAAGTTCGATGAATGGATGGATGGATGGATGGATAGAAATACACCCTGGACAGGTTCACACATTGGTTACAAGATGCTAAACGCATGACATAGAAAAGTATTTTTACTGTTTCAGACAACCAGTAGTGCTTTCAGATGAGACAAGAAGAGCTGAGACTGCATTTCCTCACATGGATCAATGACACACAGCATCAGTAGATGCCAGTGCTGCTTGGAGAAATCAATAAGAAGTATTACATTATTGTGTGTGTTGGTTGATGGACATTGTAGATATGTACTGTTGGACAGACAGCTCTCATCGCCACGGTTACCCACAGGAACCTATAATGTGGCTACTGCTTGGTGTCCATCTCCTCTGGAAAGAAAAAAAAAACAAAACAATGAAATAAAGTGGGTCTAAAAATAGCCTGGTGCAGGCATTATCCAATCAGTGCAGGGGTGAGGCAGCCCAGGGTGTGTCTGAGAGGACACTGTGTGAGTGTGAGTGTGGGTTTCGCTGAGTCACATCCAGGTTCCTGTCAGGACATAAGGGAGGAGGAGGAGGAGGAGGAGGAGGAGAGGAGAAAGCCTTCCTACTCATTTCTCCTCTCTCCATTGCTCTTTGGTAGCTGTTTTCACTATAGACCACATGAACCCATGGTTTCAGTAACATCATTATTGCACAGGGAGGGGCTGGATGCCTTCGCCATCTTAACTCCACCTAACGCCTGACTCATACACACGGACACACCTCCTGTACAGATGTCATGCAACAGAACATCATCCATATGGAGAGCACAATTTATTTTGAGCCAGGCTGTAAACATGTTTTAACAAACTTTGAGATTTGGGGAAGTGAATATAGCTGCTCTATACATAGCTGGATAAAGAAACCAAGAAGCCAATATAAGAAACCAACCACAAGTGGCCACTAGAGGAAGGGCAGCTGCCAGCTGCTTGCAGCAGGAGGTGGGGTGGGGTGGGGTGATGGAGTTCAACCTGCAGGATCAAAATATGCTCCACTGATTACAGAGTCATAAATATCAATGATTTAGTTGAAAACCTGAGCAGACTACACAGCGGTCTCCGACCAGTCACAGTCTCCGACCACGGATGGGCATAATCAAACATGCTGTCTGAAGCATTCATGACATGTGCGCATACATCTAAATAGCATTATTTTAATACTGTACTATGACCATGCGTTTTAAACATAAAGATTTGCACTTTTCTGGTTTTCTTCACTTGTTTGAAGTGAGGTCCCATCCCTGCTTCATCATCACTCATTCTCAGACTATTTACCCCCTCTCTCTCTCTCTCACTCTGCTGCAGAAGGGTCCCATGTTCCATCTCTATATTACCCTCTCTTTCACTCACTCACTCTCTCTCCTCATCTCACGTGCCCTCTCTCCACCCCTTCTCCCTCCCTCTCTCATCCATTAGCAGAG
Organism: Karalla daura; assembly: GCA_029224185.1. Lineage (NCBI taxonomy): Eukaryota > Metazoa > Chordata > Actinopteri > Chaetodontiformes > Leiognathidae > Karalla > Karalla daura. The sequence goes on along the minus strand of CM055200.1, from coordinate 17,999,870 downwards.
GGACAGAGACAAGACGACTGAAGCAGTCGCAACAGCAGAAGGAAAAGACGAAATAGAGACCGAAGAGCACAAGAAGACAGCAGCAGAGCAAGAGCGAAATAAGAAGAGAGGAGGAAAGCATCATCATGGATGTTCTGAAGAAGGGGTTCTCCATTGCAAAGGACGGAGTGGTGGCCGCTGCTGAGAAGACAAAGGCCGGAGTGGAAGAGGCTGCTGCCAAGACCAAGGAGGGGGTCATCTATGTTGGTGAGAGTGTGGATAAATGGATGGATGGATGGATTAGAGGATGGATTAATGGATGGATGGATGGAATGGGATGGACAACTGAACAACAACCTGTATTTTCAATTATCAGAATTTGTGTTTTTTTCACAGTCAAAAGTAAGATGAATGGATGTGTAAGTAAAATCTATGGTATATGAAGATGAAACAATAAAATAAAATGGGAGAAAAAAGTTTAATTCAACACTGGAAAGGGAGTAGCAAATGAATGAATGGATGAATTCTATTAATTTTACATGCTGTTATTGCATGTTATTTTGTATAAACGGAACAAGGAACGGTGAGAGAGAGAGGGGACTTTACAACTTGGGAGGGTGGAGGGAGGGACAGGAATGAGACAAGACAGGTGGCGGAATAGTGAAATCCATTATGACATTGTCAATCAAGGCTGAAGAAGGCAGAAGCACAGACATTCAGAGCATAAAAGGATGGGGATGTACTGGAGAGGAAAAGAATGAAATAATGTTTTTTTCTTAAACTGTTTTATCTACATTTGAGGTTTATGATAGAAAATTAATGAATGATGGGTGGAGGAGGAGTGACCTACAACATCAAACATGGATGAACAAAGGGGGAGGTACAGAAACAAGAAACAATCTTACATTATTTAAAAATACAGCTGCAACTCATCATGACACTGTGCATTAAATCTGAAGATTTAATTTAGTTAGTGTACACCAGGACTAGAACCAGACAGATGATGGAATTAAAAGGCAAAGTAATAAAATATTCCAATCACATCCATCAAAAACATTCAGAAATTATTTAGAGAAATAGGACCCACACACACTTTTTCCTGTGAATCATTCAATTAATTAAAAAGTGACTAAATCTGACGCTCTTTCAACCTGTAGGACTGAAGCGTGCTGTAGTATAAATAACATTTACCGAACCCAAAAAATGACGCAGCATTATTGAAAGGCGTTGTAGGGGAAATGCACGCCCTTAGCTGCATATAATATTACAGCACAAGGACATTTCTATTTGTGAGGCATCTGCTACTTGATGCATCTTATGCATTTTTTTTATTTTATCACGTCAAAAGATCTGGTTTCACAGGCTGAATAAGAATTCAAGATATATCTTATATTATCTTGAAATCAAGCTTTAGGTCTGAAATATGTTGTGGCATTAATAGCATCTGAAACATGACACAACATCATTAACATTGACAGAACTTAAACATGACAGCATTCATAACATTAATAGATCTGGATCAGCATTAACAAGATCTACAGATCTGACATATGACACAGCATTACTAACATTTACAGGTCAGTCACATCTACGTGACCACCAAGTTCTGAACCAACACAACCACACTACTACTACTAACCCAGTGCACAGATTCACCTGTCCATCTCTCAAGAGCCACTCTGAGGCTTTTTTTGTCTGGCAGATGTCTAGTCTAGGAGGTACAACAAGGAAGCGCTCAAATGGTCACACCCTTAATTAATAATAATCAGTGTTGGCAGTCCAATGTTCAACAAAAGTTAATTACATTACAGCACTGCATTCCATTTTGCCACAATAACAGTTACAAATAAAATGCTTCACTGGGCACATAACAAGGCAGCATTTAGTCCAAAATTAAGTGTTTAATTTGCCAATACTGCAGCAAGCTAAAAACTGCAGTTCCCTGAATGGCCACTTGAAAGCACAAAAAGCGGTTTTGTGTCTCTGTAATGAACGCATACTGATGAGTGAAGACTTCATTTAGCCATGACAGCAGCCTTTGTATTACGCTGACTATGACTGTGTCAAAGCTTGCTCAGTTTACTTTGTAGTTACGAGGTCAAGTCCAAGTGTTGCAGGAGCAACTTAACAGCAGCCAACCCCGGTTTTCAGGACCACCTTACCAATGAGAGGCAATGCTCCAACACCAACAGCCACTAAAAGCTGTCTGTGATCCAAACTGCAGTAGCAAGTCACAACAGCTCCACAGCAAGTTGTAAGTATGTCCACAGGGCAGGGAGTCTGTGAGTCAGGTCAGGTTGATTTGGCAAACTGAGTTTGAAACTCAGCTGTAGCAGTAGCATTAACAGCTTCCATTTCTGTTAGCTGGAAGTTTAGCAACATGTAGAAGCTGAGAAAGTGGTCTGAATAAATAAATGAATAAATGAAATGGAACCAGTCCTTCATCGCTCAAATAGCCTGAATTCTGAAGATTCAAGTGAAAGGTCATCTTTGTATCATAGCTTTTGGAATGGGATGAAGAAATACAGTATGATGAAGAAATAGAAGAGGAGCAATCACAGGAAAATAACTAGCAACAGTTGCTCCCAATAATGTCCATTTCCAGATGGGTGATAAGACTGTGCTCATCCTCACTTAGCTAAAAGTCCATATATTAAAATATATGGACAGGAGCAAAGTGGTCCCTATTGGCCAGTTTGAACAATGCACATCGCCACCTAGTGTTGAGGAGTAGACATGTTCCTGTCAACTTTTCAATTTCCCATGTTGAATGTAAACTAGGAAAAGGAGGATCTCTTGACTAAGCTGTGTGACTTCAGACAAGTTTGTCCTCTTAGCTTTGTGCAGCACTCTGGTCTACTTATTTGTCTTTAAAATGCTTTATCAACCCCGTTGAGTTGAGTTGGGTTGTACCCACCTGCACAAAATTTCATTCGCTGACCAATATATAGAATTTACTGAGTCTCAGCTTTCGGATGCCCCATATGTATTTTATGCTCCTCCGTACCAACCAATGTTGACTGGTTAGCATTACCTAGATACTAGCGAAGCACCAAAAAAACCCCAAAACATTGACTTCAGTAACTTTATGAGACAGCTAACCAATATGTACTACAATTGATTATACATCAACATCTTGCATTCATGAAAATGCCAGGAGCAAATATGTACATATGGAGATATCTTGTCGAAGGTGCCATCCTTGTGTCTCACTGCAGATAAACATGCAGCATGCCTCTCTTTGTTCTTTCCTCTACCTGCTCCTGCAGCCTCTTTTCCAGGTGGGCAGCTTTAAAAATCAAATGCAGCCATCAACGTTTTTTACCATCTGAATTACTATTTCATCCTTGCATACAATAGGCAATCTGTTCCGCTGTTCACACCGCTGTTGGCGCTGACAACTGCAGCTTTGCAAGGGTGATGTCAGAGACCGATAAACATTGGGGTTGTTGAGGAAACTACAAAAATATTCTCTCCATGACCTCAACACACTCAGATGAGACTACCAGTCCCCCCCATCCATGACAGAATTTCTGAGGGACCAGACAGTGACAGAATTTCATCATGGCTGACGGAAAGCCTTGCTCCATGGCCTGACAAACTTTGCCTCTGCTTCTGGCAAAGCTGCACGACACTTGGCCTGCTGGTGACTATGGAGTCCCACAAACAAACTATGTGCATGTGACTCATTCTTCAGCTTGAAGACATCCTTCAAGTCTGGTGTTCACCAGCAAGGCACTAAGACCAAACCATCTACTCATGTCCTCTGTTGAGACATAACATCCAGCCTGCAGAATCTGGAGCTGTATGGAGAAAATGTCCGCTAAGGAACTGGCTTCAGGACAGGCTGTGGCCCACTACTTCCCACAACTGATCACTGTTTGTCACAAATGTCAGTGATTAGATAGAGGATGTTCCGGAGGTATATTGCTTAATAATCTGAAAATTTTATTTTGCATGGCTGATGTTTTGAAACATTTCAGAATTAGCTTGCTGACAAAGTAGATTATCCGATCTAGAAATTCAAGACTAGAAATATGAATTGATTCCAGCTGCACTGATAACCAGTCTTACTAACAGGAAGAAAGGGGAAAAAATCCATTAGAGAAGATAAAACCTGGGGGTTCATCAAATATGCATTACATCTTGTCATATGGTGCCTTCTTGTAACTGATGTAATGTGCAGCAGATATGAGGCTCAAACCTTTGCTCTGCTTCAGTCTGCCGCCACTTCAGAAGCAGCTGCTGTTGCCACACAGTGTGTCTCTGTGCTGCTAGGCGTTTGTTGTGCAAGCAACACACAGTGAATCACACACTCTGTTCAGTCACACAAAGACGCTGTTCAGGCTCAGCCCTCACATGTCAGAGCAGCACGACGCCCACTGCAGGACCATCCCAACCTGGACCCAGACCAAAAAGCAGCAAGGCCAGCAACATTCCTCTGATGCCCGAGAGATGAAGGAAAAATAGAGAAAAAAAAGTCGTGAACAACAAAAGCAAGAATATTATTCTAACTATTCTTCACAAAAGTGCACAGAATAGAAAGTAATAGATTTATATTCTACGGATATTCTTCAAATGTTGAGACACTTGAACGCCACAAATTCATTTGAGCCAAGAGGACAATACACTGTATGCTTTTAGTCTGTTGCTCATGGAAAAATATTTTGCTGCTTCAAACACCTGACTCATACACATGCATAGATAAAAAAGACAAATTATTGACCATAAGAATATGAATCTATGAATAAAATATGAATGCATAATTTGTTTATTAATTCTTTATCATACACCAAGAAAAATTATTATTATACATACAAAACCTTGTATATTTTGATGCTTTTCAAAAACCTAAATTAATTCATTGAGATGAAGAAGAAAAGCTGCTTGACTTATATTAGGTTCTTGAAGATGTTTCGCCTGTCATGCAATAGGCTTTTCTGTCTCCAGGTTGCTTTTACAGTTGCTTTAGTTTTTATCAAAACCACCATGAACTGGATCCCTGAGAGTTTTTAGATTCTCAAAAAAATTGCTTTGACTTGAGTAAAAGATCTGAGTATTTCTTCCACAACGGTTAGCTGTAAACTGGGTGACATGCGTAAATAATTCAGGTGAGCTCTGTTTGCCTCTGCATCTGAATCCAGGTCAGATTTGCACACAGACCAAAACTGAGCAACTGGAAACAGCCATTTGTGCAGCTTCAAGTGTCCCAGAACAGAATTACCTTCTGTCCTCTATTAGATTTTGCTTCCAAATCTAATCTCCCAAGGGCGATTTGCACTTCAATGCTCAATGAATTCACTCTAATGAAAGCAAAGGAACAGTTAATAGACCTGTTATTTCCCCCCAAATCACTGTTAAACAGCACTTCTTCTTGTGTCAAATTAAAAACAAATTGGGATTTAAAGAAATTCTGAATGTAGGTCACTTTGTGTCTATGCACTAGTATATCATCGTCTACATGACTGGAATAACTCTCTCTTGCATTATAGCCTTTAAGTTATTAAGTTATTGGGCAATTTAAAAGGCAAGCACTGAGTCAACGTTAAATCAGATCAGAGAACTGTCAGACAATCACTAAAACTCAAAAATATCTGGCAATCTAGAAAACAAAAAACATGAATATGAGGCTGTTTCACAGTACAGCAGGCTAGTGACTGAAATTCACTCCAACTGACTTAAAGTTGCACGTTTATGGACTGTGGGGAAAACTGGGTTGCTGCGAGACAACAGTGCTAACTACCTAATTACTGAATCTAATTCACATGAATTTCAACCAAGTTGTCCCAAAAAAAAATGGTGCCGCTTACATGTTTTTCACTCGTTTTCAGGAAACAAGACGATGGAAGGAGTGGTGACTGGTGTGAACCAAGGTAAACAGACTTGGACGCTGTTTCTGATGGTGGGATCAGCTTCATATCTCTTCCGTCATTTTGATGAGCATTTTTAGTCAGCCTGGTAACATCTAGAGTACATCTGGTCAAAGTGACAATGTTCTGTGAATAATAGGGTTAGGGTTAGGGATGGGACTGAATAGATCACCATCCTTCTAAGTGTAAGCATGGTTGTACAACATGGAAGACATACAGGTTTGTCAAAAGAAACAAAACATGTCTGTTCATCTTTATAGGTAATCGTACATGTGTCTACACTGTATACTACATACTGTAGTGTAAGCCTTGAGCAAAACCCACAGAGTGTGACCCTAAAGATGTTTGTGCCTTTCCTATCCTGGTTGTCCCAGTCGCTCAGAAGACAAACGACCAAGCCAACACCATGGCTGACACGGCTGTTACCGGGGCCAACGAGGTCGCCCAGGCTGCAGTGGAAGGGGTGGAAAACGCAGCAGTGGCGAGCGGACTGGTCAGCACGGTGAGTGAGGCAACGTCACGTGACCCCCACATTCTACGATCGTCCTGTCTTTGTTTAATATTTAAGGGTAGTTTTAGTTTTTATGGTGTGAAGTTTAGACAAATACAAAGGGTATATTGACAGTATCCACAGGGCTGATAGTATATATTGACAAGTATCGCAGATAATTAAATTCTTATATCAGTCAAAAGATGCAATATTGCAGTGATTAACAATGATTTGCACTGGTAACTTTCATTATTTGTTTCCATCCATAATTCTCTGGTGACTGGCTGGTATCAGGAGGAGGCGGGACCAGTGGCTGAGAAGGTGCCTGCTTGGTTGAAGGTTTTGACTGATGGCATGGCATGATGCTTGTTGCCTGGTTTGACTTTTTAGACTCTCAGAATGTGTTCGGGACTTTTCTGTTGGTAGCTCCTCCAGCTTTGTTGCTGGGAAACAGACATCTCGAGGAGTTGATGTGCAATATCACTCAAACTTAGTGTTTGTGTGTATGTGTATGTGTGTGTGTTGGTAAAATCAGGAGTAACAGTGATTCCGATGATGCCTGTCTTTATTGAAAGCAGCTACATTTATTCGAACAAGAGGAACTTGTCGTATTAGTTCACCAGGCTGAACACATACCTAATGGCTGTGAAGTTGAAAATATGAACAATCTCTTACTCGCTGCAACTGACTGCAAACTGACCATCTGTGACTAACTTGGCTGTTTTTTCCATCTGAACTCACACTTTCTAATCTCTAATCTCACTTTTCTCAGCAGGTGTATCAGCAGAAAACAGGTTCCTCTCCCAAAACAAAATGTGTCAGCTATGTAATTCAAAGAAATACGCTTTTATGAGACGTTTAAATGCATAGAACACACTTGATATGCAGTTACAGGTTTGAGCTGCAAAGGCTGAAAGAGTGAGAAGGGATTCATTAGCATCACACTTTAGATTCTAATTAAACTCAGTAATCTTCTTTTCACCTCCAGGGTTCCCTGGTAACCAGCATGTCCAACCATATGTCCCTGCAGCAACTAATCCTTTTGCTAGTTGCACTTGTAAGGCTTTTAAGGCCAAAAGCGCTTGCTGAAGCATGAGGCCTGATGGCATTCTTGGTGGCAGTCTCTCTAATCTCTGCTGTCTCTCTCCTAAAGGCTGACCTTCCCAAATCAGAAGCAGAACAGACCGAACAGGCTGCACAGTAGGTGAGAAAATGACGACCAAAGAAAACAACGCTTTCAGTCTGTTGCTGTATTGTTCCTCAGCTCTTAACAAACAACAAACAAAAAAAATGACTTGAGATCCTGACCAAAGAAAGAAGAGTATGAAACATCCTACATACTCCTTAAGTACTAAACATAACTAGCTCCCTTGAAGCTCCATTTTTTTAAAGTTTTTAAAGTTTTTCAAATCTTAAAGATTAATATCTAATGTACCTGTAAGGTATAAAACTGTTAATGGATGAAAAATTGCTGGATTTAAAATGAATCCAGTTTGGTTCAACATCGCTGCAAGTGCTGAGTGATCTTTACCCCAAGGTGTCTCAGCAATGTGAAGGCTGTAAAGCATTTATCTCAATATCAGAAGGTTATTGTCCCAATGGTTTTTTGAACATCGAAACATCATTGCTGTTACTTAGCATAGCTTCCAAATTTAACGTTAAATGGGTTTTCCTGGACCCTATCCCCAGCCACAATTACAAATTGTGTTAGTTAGTTCCTATTGTTTACCGTCCTTTTTAAGCTAAATTGACCTGTCTTTGTGTTTCTTTTCAGTCAGACTGCTATGGCCGACCGGCGGTTACTTCCTGCTTCTTCCTGTCCAGGAGGACCAGAGGAGAAAACATTTTACATTTACATACATTTTAGCTGTTGCTCAACCCTGTGGCGTCTGACCTCTAATTCTCTTTACCCTAAGAAAGTGTTAAACGTAACCTCATTAACCAACATTAAGTATCCTTCATTTTGTCTTATTGCCATGGTTACACTGTCTTGGCTAGATCCTCCACTCACTGGACACACAATGGTGTCATTTTTTTTAACACTCAAAGATTAATTTAATCAGGTCACATGCATCCATACTTTCAACTGATTGGTCAGTGTGAAGTGACTTCACCCTGACCAGTCAAATTCACTGTCAGCGACTGCCCTCCCTCACCCCACCTAACGGAGACATCTAAAGCCTTTCAAATGCATGTTGCTTTACTAAAACACTTCAAATATTAGAACATTCACATCAACTAATAGCTCATCCTATGAATCACACACACACACACACAAACTTTGCACCCCAGCCTCTGTTTTACTAATATTAACCGAGCTGCAGATTTTTTTTCTTTCACAAAACAACAGAACTTAAATAAAAACAAGTTTTAAATCTGCCTTCACCTGATGGTTTCGTCGTCCCTGGTCCACTGTTGAAATAGAGTCGAATTCTGTAGTGATATTATAACATGATGATATATTGAACTCCTGACGTTTTAAGTCCGTCTTATGTTGTTTCCCACTTAACACAAAGCAGGAGCGTGATGCAGTCTTTGCAGATGCTGCCCAGGGATTTTCTTACTGTTAGTCTTAACATTTCGTTCCATAACTTGCTCATGGACATTTGTCCAATCCTAATTCAAATAACTGGATTGCCTCTCTCTTGACATCATATTAGTTAAAAACTTAACCATTGATTACATTCATACAACTGTAGAATTGTGCATAAACTTATCTTTTTCAAGCCCAGAGCCTAAATGAATGATCCCTCTCTCGTTCTCACCTTTTACACAGTGAGGCATATAGCTCCCCATACGCCTCTGCAGAATTATGTTGCCTGTGTTGCTGAAATCACAACATGCCGCTCAGTCATAATTCATCACAGCTGTCACAGTCACGAGTCTGGCTCACAAGTGGAAGTCGGGGGTCTGATTACAGCAATGTTTCACATGAAAATTTGTTCTGTCAGACACTTCACAACTGGAAAGACATCTAAGACACTCATTCTCTGGAGGGACGTAAAAGCTTTACTAGCTTGTTGTTGTCTTAATATGTACATGTATGTGTCTGTATCAATTTAAGTGTGAGTGTGTATGTGTGTGTGAGTATGTGTGCGCGTGCGTGTGTGCGTGTGGTGATATGTACTCAAAAAATAAACAAAATAATTCAAACTCATATTAAAAGGTTGTGAGCTGGTCGCTGGTTGCAGTTTGGCATGGTTTAACGTCAGACATGTTTGCATGGCTCCTACAGAATAATTCATGATGGGGACGTTTCTGCCGGGACCTCGGCTGTAGAAACTGGGTCAGGCTGATTTATTTACACCTTCTCTAGGTTGTTACACTGCAATGCTCTCATCCTGCTCCATTCTTTGCTCACTCAGAAACAGATAGAAAGATAGAAAGATAGAAAAAGACATTTGAAAAGATTTTAAAAAATACTTTATTCAAATAAACTGATGAGCCTTTGTTGATTATGAGAATTAACAATTGCAGAATACCCATTAAAAACCCAGAGAGAGAGAGAAAGAGAAACCCAGGAAATACACTGGAAGAACATGCAGAGCCTGTGTGGGTCAGCTATGCTCCACACATCAAAAAGCTGAACCACCAGTATCCACTAACCTCACCCAGAGTGATGCATATGTGTGTGACACATGAAAAATCATTACAACTTCACTCACTCTATTCATTACTCATTATTGTCATTTTTGCTGACTGTGTTCACACAGTGCAGCAGACACTGCGGCAGACACTTGGAAGATTGTTTTCCGGTGTTTAGGCCGGTGCAGCTGATGTAAAAATTACCATGAAGAGAAGAAGACAAACCTGTTTCTCGCAGTATCAGTCAACTTCATTTCACTGCTTTGTTGACTGTTTTGTTGAGCCCTGAGGATCGACAGATGGGTGTTCCCGCACCGTAAAGTGAGTAATTGCTGTCTCTTGTCCCGACATGGAACATTTTTATCACGTGGAAATTAATGGCTATCAACAATAAGGGCTGCTACACAGGTAATTCTAAGATCCTCCTCCCTGCACTAGCCTTCTGCTCTTCTCAGTGGATCCTTACCTGTTCCACTGGGCAGGCTCAACATAAGTCATTTATCCAAGCAGATGATCTTACCTCACCTTATCTCACCTACAGTACAAACATGCATGGAGTGAAAGAGAAAGAGGTGTTGCTGTCTTTAAGAATGGACGTCTTTTTTCGACTGATAAAACAGCCAACATCTTCCACACAATTTCTGACAATATTTTGGTCACAGGAAAGCATTTCTTTGCATAATTTCGACAAAATTGTGAAAGACCATAAGCTGTACAGCAAACACTGTCTATTATGTCTCTGAGCCAAATGGCAGCACGGTTTTCTAATATCACACACAAACAAATCATCAACATGTCCATGATCTTAGTGGTCCAAGAGAACTAAGCACTACAAGAGTCCTGTACACAGTGTTAGAAGATGTTGAAAAACTTTTTTGATATCTGATTGAATGATGAAAAACAACAAAAACAGGTATTACAAACTCTATAGAGCTTTTAGCATAGCCGTTATGAGCTACAACTTTTGTCCACTGAGGACTCTTCTGAACAGCTGCTTTTGGTTTCCGCTGAGGCTTCGAGGAACAAACAAATACCTGGTCTACAAACATTTGGTAAACATTTACACGTCATTTGAGGCTACATTGCCAGACATCAATGTTGATATGTTGTTGCTGGGTGGAATCTGTAACATACATCAGCCGCACGCACAAGGGGTTGGTGCATTTACCCTGGAGCGAGGGGTGTGGTCAGGAGGCACGCACCGAGCAGATACTTGATCATCTCCACCACCGTCATTAATGGGCACAACATAAATATCCCTGGTCATGAATTAGGCTGACTGGTATGACTGCAGAGATACATAGAGGATAAAGATGATAAACAACAGCAAATTCTCCTCTCTATGTGTAAACTCGGAAACAGGACAACCAGGGGAAAATGATCTGTGAACCTCATTAACAGTGATCCAGTGTGGTTTCGAGCCAGCCCAGTGGATAATTTGTAGATTATAAGATAGATGCACAGAGAATGCACAGAGGGCCAGTCACCTGACCTCAACATTATTTGCAAACTGCAAGGAGAGAAGGAAGAAATTGCTCAGAGTTCTAGAATTCTTTGAAAATGGTGTCAGAAGGATTTGACTTTAGATAACAACATCAGTTTGAAAAAAAATGGGTCATTGGGTAATAAAGATACAGATTTCAGGAAACAGATGTCCATACAGATATCCATATACCAAGACTTAAATTCTACTTTCATTAAAGGCCATAAAAACAATTGTATTCAAAATAATCCAAAAACTGTGTGTGTGTGTGACTGGACAATAGCTGTGATGGCTTGAAGAACAGAGGGCAGTGCTTACCACTTCTGGTACCCTCAGTTTCCCTACACAAACCTGGAGGTCCACGCTTTGGTGACAGATGCATGGATAAGACATGAGCATAGAGCAGAAGTTTTGATGAATCAAACAGCCTGTTTCAAATTCTTTGGAAGGGAGGAGACAGTGGAAGGAACCGGCTTTTTCTCGCACACAAACAAGCACACCTAACATTATTCTAATGACTCGACGGTCCGCCCAGCAGCCACACCGGATTCCTCCCCAAGGTGAGACCACGGCTCACCTGCCCCTGCGTCTGCCTCTATAAAACCCAATTCCTTGGGCCGTCGACACGTCGCAGACACACACTCAACACACACGCAGCAATGGCAAACTTCCTCTCCAACGCACTGGGCAATGATGGCATTGCAAGCATGGTTGGGGAAAAAGCAGGTGAGCAATCTCATCATCATCTCTCATCTCTCCCACATTGGATCGTGTTTGACGTGTTATTACATGCACTTTTGAGCTTGCTAGCCAAAAAATGTGATACACAGTATGGAATGCTACCAGAGGGAATGCTCCTTAAAAATGCTAAAATGTTCAGTGTTGAAATATTGACAAATCTATTTATTTGTTCATTTGTCAATATAATGTATTCAAAGTATGGTAGTAATAATCAGAGTCTCTTGCTGTGGTGTGATTTGATGTGGACTAACTCCTGGTTTGACTTTTAACTCCGAAACCCTGCAGACGTGTTGTATATTTCCTTCTTCCTTTACACAGATACACATCTGTCCCAGATATTCAGTTCTAATGACCTTAAGTTTTTCCCAGTAGGCAATTCATGCTCATCACATGTGAACACAGAAGGTTCTAACGACTATTTGTGATAATTTGAGAGACAAATAGAGGGCTTAATTATTTTGCAGGAGGTGCCTCCAGCATTTGGAACTGAATATTTGCTTAACCTGAAAACAAAACATTTATGCTACTGCCCTGCCAGAGAAGATGTTTCACTTCTGTTCACATTGGAATCACTCTGCACAGAAACCTGATGATCAACCTAGTTTGTTAAACTATTATAATCTTTTTGTTACCCTTTTTGTTACTTCGTCCAAAGATAGTAGTAGAAGTAGTTTTTTTGTTTTTTTTTTCCTAAAGTGAGGGGAACGGATCGAAGTGCATTTGATCTGGGTGGGTCGAATCCCACCTGTCCCACCCACTATCTGCGCCCTGGGTTGGTGGTTCAAATCCTTTTGGGTTACTACAGTTACTCCAGTCACTCCAGTTTCCTCACACAGTCCAAAAGTGCGCGCTAAGATTGAAAGGAGACACTAAATTGCTCCGGGGTGATCTGTCCAGGGCACCAGCAGACTGGCCTGCTGGATAATAGATAATAGGTGAACTGTGGAAAATGAGACTCACTGCTTGCAGGCTTGGAACTATCGTACTACTGCCATCTTGTGATCAAAGTTAGGTATTATATTAGGAATCTTCCCTCCACCCCTTTCGAATAACACTGCTACTTTTGATAATGGCAGAGCAGCGCTAATGACACTCACAACAGCCTGTACATTACAATACTGCAGAAAGGTATTAATCTGTGGAGACCACTAGGTAGGGATGTGGGATTGTGTGGCCTCACCGAGTGCTGAGAAGCTCAGCAGGTGTTTGCTCTGCAGGCCAGGTGGTGGAGGACACAGTGAAGAAGGTTCTGAGTGGAGTTGGAGGTGAAGGCGAAGGTGAAAAGAAGAAGGAGGGAGGATCAGGATTCAATGCTGGAGATGTTTTGAACCTGGTGGGTGGCGGTGACAAGAAGGAGGAGGGAGGAGCAGGATTCAGTGCTGGAGATGTCTTGAACCTGGTCGGTGGTGGTGACAAGAAAGAGGAAGGAGGTAAGTTCTGAACTGTATTAAAACCATCAGAATAGTCATTTCCTTTTCCCCTTCAAGTGCCGGGGCTTTGTCATGTTTGATGAATCTGAGGTGAATTATAATGAACTTTGACCTTTATACAGAAGCCAAAATTGTGGCTTAAATTAAAGACATAAGGAAGTGTTGACACAAGTCCACAACAAGTGCTTGTAGGGTTATAATTTGATATGATTTCATATGTTTGTGATTACATTATAATCCATCCTTCGTTTAAAGAAGCAGAGGCAGCCATATATTTAAGAAGTTGCAGCATCGAAGGCAATTGCCAGCTGATCAAATGCATATCTATTATTTATTATTTATTGTTTGTGTGTCTGCCTGTGTGTCTGTCCAAATCTTTCAGGTCTGGATGTGAAGAATGTCGTTGGAAGCCTGTTCGGGTAGAAATCACACCCTCCATCTGCAGCCAAAATGTTGTATTTGAATTATTTAAGAGTTTGTGTAAAAAAAAAAACTACTTCTAATTCCCTACCTTCAGCTAGTTGACCGATGGGATCATCAGTTAATACTGTACATGTTTATATTTTCTTTATTGGTTTAATTGAATGGAAATAGAATCTGATGAAATGCCATCTGATGATATCTGCTCTTGGCAATACTAACTGGATGCATATTAAAGAGTAATTCAGTGTGCAAATTTGTCTGTATTTTGCCAAAAACTATTTTGCTTTTTGAATGCAAATCCTATGTTAATCACACTCTCAACAGTACATGCTTCATTGTTGCTACATCTCAAAATTCAGTCTCAGCTAAATTCAAAGAGGCATAAAATACCGACATGGTAAATCCTGTTGATTTACGTGAATGTCAATCACTGTTATAAGTTGGTGTTTGATCCAAATGAAAACTGATAATACAAATAAAAGATGTCTCCAGTTTCAAATGCGTCTTTTTATTTTTGGCAAATATAGATGTAGCATAATGACACTGCAACAAGAAGGAGTATAAAACTTCATTAAACCTTCGTCAACACTTTGCAGGAAGAAGTTAACACTGCATTGTTGAAGCTATTTATTTCATGCTGTATTTTTACACTTGGTACAGAAGGCAGAAAAAAAGAAAGGCGACTGAGCAAAAAGTATTGAGTTTCTGCTCAATTTATTTCTTGTACTTGACTGCAAAGCTCAAAAGGCAAGAAGACATTTGAACAGTTGTGACACCAGTTATTACTATCTCAAAAAAAGGGCCATTTGTGGTGTTATGAGTCATATATGACCCCACAGATATACTGGCTGTTGTATGCATCACTTAAAAGCACACACACACACACACACACACAAACTTTCTCACAGCATATTGATACATTTTGAATAAAAAACATTGGCACATATAAACAGGGTTTGGAGCATCAGTCAACATGAGCAAGAAGTATACTGTTCATACTGTTTAGCTGTTATTATACTGTTTATTCTGAGTTAGGTGCTTCTTAAAGAGGTTTCCTGGACTATGAGACATGATTTATCAACTAAAGACAAAACGTTGTTAACACAGAGATACTGTCTTGATAAGGTTGGTCAAAGTGAACCTCCCAGCTGCTGTCAGCCCTAAGCAATAATATAGCCTCTTAGTTATTACAATAATCATCATGATCCTCTAAAAATCCCTCAAAGTGAGGTTTGTGCTTACTGTGTCAGCCAGAAAGAGAGGACAGAGGATAGGGTGGCCACTGCTTGTCCTCCTGGAAAGTTAAAACTGTGATTTGATTTCAGTTTGACATGAACGTCAGGTTTTAAAAACTTGGTCTCACTGTTGAATTTCTGCTGAATTAAAATTTTCACATAGAGAATTTAAATATAAACACGTTCAGCCAGGTGTTGGTGCTGGTTGTGTCATAGCTTCTATACAGAATGTTCTTCCATTCCATTCCATTCCATGTTCTGTTCCATTCTAACTGACATCATCAAGTGTATATAAGGCAGCAGCTGCTCTCCAGCAGCAACTCCACTTTCAGCACTCCAAGCAGACGGCGAGGTGAGAGAAAAGAGAGAAGACAGAGCACTGACACCGAGCACTGAGACAACAGCTACCACTGTGAGTACTGTAGCACTTTGCTTTTTCGAGACTCATTCAAGCCGTCATCTATCATTCATCCATCATCTGCCAGGAGAAGTTCGCTGCCGAACTAAGAGCAGAGAGAGAGAAGTGGAGCAGACCACTCTCCGCTGTGAGACCAATGTGGTCTGTCTCAGGTGGATGCTCTCCTGATGGACTTTCAGAAGCAGGTCCAGGAGAAAGATCTCCTCCACCAACTTTGCAGAGACCTGCAAGCTGCATGTCCACTCCATGCAGAGCAGCCCAAAGAGAGAGCTCTGCAAGAAGAACTGGAGACTTTCTCTGCTCAGCAGACTTCTCCTGGCTGGCTTCATATGCTTCCTGTAGCTCCTTGTGATACTTCTGGAGGAGCATCCTCTGCTTGATCTCTCTGTCAAGCTACTCCTGGTGGTCATCCCTCCGTGCACTGGTTGAGGCTGGAGCAGGACGTTCTCATCCTGTTCAGTTCCTCTTTCAGACGTTGGTTCTTCATCTTAATCTTGAGCTCACCTGAGTGATGTGCGCCACCTGGAGTTCAGAGCTGAAATGTGGGACTCAGTAAATCTCAGTAAAATCTGAGATGGTCCAGCAGGTGCGTTCAGAGACTCGATGCGGAATGACCTAGGTGTTGCAGACACCACATCTCACCTCCCTGCCAACGCTGAGGAGATTCATCATACCTTTGAAGATATTTACTTCCCAGTGAGCTGAGTGTTTCTGAGGCCCAGAGGAAGCAGAAGCAGAAACTTTATAGGGGTGAAAAACTGAATGATCAGTGTCTCTCTTTGTGGAGGTTCAATGCTCCTCAATAAATTTCAACATGAAATGAATAAATAAAATAAAAATCCAGCAAAATTAAAATAAAGGTCTCAAAGAGAATATCACTGGAGTTGTAATAATTTCTAAATTTAAAATAAGTAACTGTTTAATATTGTGTAAATGTATTTTAATCATTGTATCATAATGAGTCACATCTTTCATAAACACACACACACATACGCACAGTGACAGAATCACCTGTTGTCAGACATCAGAGTTTCAGCTGCACCTCACCTTGTTTCGACAAGCTGAGTGAGATATTGTATGTGTGAGTAAAGCAACCCCTGGTGAGGAAGGAGCAGAATGAGAGCAGGTTGAACAAGTTGGTCCAGTCCGCAGACACGCCTGGTTCCTGGACGAACAGCGAGAGAGCAGGGATTCATCCACCCTGATACGAGAGAACACACACACTCTCAGCCTTGCACACACTGCGACAGCAACAAACCCATCGACAAGGATGGACAGATTTGCACAAATGATCGGGGAGAAAGTGGGTGAGTGGAAGAAAGTGAGATAGAAATAACTCACAAGGCACTCGTTTGTGTTTTTGATTTAATCTCATGGCTCATATGCTCAGTTTGTCTGCTCTAGAAAGACTTGTTTCACTTGTTTCTTTCATTTAAATATCTGGATAAAGAGAAAAGATGACGCTGAAAAGGTTTTGTACGAGTTTCTGGTGATAAAACCGTTTGAGAGTCAGAGAGGTGGATAAATATCTAATGTTTTTATTTCAATGACAGTTTAAGTACTGTCAGTCTAGTGAAATTTTTGTCTCTTTTCTATCTTAAACTAAGTGGCTCAGTCCATTGCGTTTGGTGGCAGATGGTGACATCCCTTGTGTTTTTATTTTCATCTCCTACAGGCTTTGACGAGAATTATTATTTCCATGTTAAAGTAGACAGGGACACTGTCCTCCTCAGAATGTGTAATGGGATTAATCTGCTTGTTACTCAGCAGGGAGACTAAGCTATCTAATGCTATTTCCCTGAAACAGATATTTTATTGTGTGAAATGTTGTTGATCATAAGACTTTATAATTTGACAGGCAGTGAAGATAAAACATCAAAGGGTCAGTAACACTAATTAATTCATAAATCAAAAGATCACTGGGCCTGTCAGGCTCAGTTTGTCACAGGGCATGCTGGCAGTGCTTGGCGTGTACAGAACAAAGGGGACATTTCTCATGTGGCACAATTACATACACAGTAGATGCAAAAATGGGGATTTCCATATGATGCAAATCATGGTACATGAGACTATACAGAGCGCTGTGTTTACCTGAGTGTGGAGCACGCAAGCCAGAGACAAATCACAGTCCTTTGAAGGCCTTAGGTAATATCAAACACACATGGGTCTGGTATGAAACAGTGGAGATAATGTTGATACTTTCTGTCCTGCAGGGGACGTGGTGGAGGACGCAGTGAAGAACGCCTTGGGTGTAGGTGACAAGGACAAGGATGAGGACGATAAGAAAGGAGGCATCTTCTCCTTATTTGGAGGTGGTGACAAGAAGAAGAAGGATGATGACGATGACAAAGGAGGACTTTTCTCATTTGGAGGTGACAAGAAGAAAGATGACGATAAAGGCGGATTGTTCTCAAACATCTTCGACAAAGACGACGATAACGGTAAAGAGAAGAAATCTGGGTTCAAAGGCCTCTTCAATGAAGCGGAGGGAGCTGCTGGTGGGATTGAAGGAGGAAGTGGAGGACAAAGTGGAGGATCAAGTGACGGAGGTATGTATGGGGAACTGCAGTCCTGTAGGATGTGAAGGTTCATGTCAGACACAGCATCTAGGCATTGAAGGCATAAAGTGAAAAGGCTGCAGATTGCATCCAAACCTGACTGCACAGTGGCCTCAGACAAACTGCAGTTGTATAATTGGCATAAAGTTGAGATAATGAAGTGTCTAGGCCTGCAATAAACCCTGCCTCAACTGCAATTGTTACAATCTGACTGCTTTATCAGCTTTCATGTACAAGGACCTTCCATGGTTTCCATCGTACCAAATGTGAATTAGCTCGTTTCTCACCTCGTAGTATTTAGATTTAGGCCACTGAATGTACGAAATAAGATAACATAGAGAGAGTATTTTATGATGACATAGCTCTATTAGATTAGATTAGTTTTTTTTTACTTGGTGTGGTGGGGTGTGTTTTTATATCTATTTTTTCCTTTGGACAAGTTTAGAAATGATTGTGCAGTTTTAACTATTGTAATTTTTGTTCCATTTCAGATTTGTTTGCTGATCTGATGGATGTGGCTGAGGAAACAGCAAAAGGAGATTAAAAAGGCAGAAGTGACCCGGTTGCATGTGAAACCCTGTTTCAGATGACATCACAGTGAGCCTCGCCCCACCTCTTAGTCAGAGCGTTTTGCTTATACTGAAAAAAAAATCATTCCTTCACATTTGTATCGTTTATGACTTGTTACTTCTATTAAAGAAAAGCTTGGACACACAAGCTTTACAAAGTCAAAAATAAAATCAAAACAAGTCTTGTTGTGCCTTTGGCACACCAACAGTATTATACCACAAAATACCTATTGGGGTTGTCTCTGGAAATATGTCACATTTATTTCTGCAGTGTGTGTATTTCAATTATGCAATTAATGTAAATCAAAATGAACCAAGATCGCTGTGCTGATTCTGCTGGATGCTTAATTTTTGCTTAAATGTACTACTGTAATATAGTCTAAAATGCTGAACTATTCATTGACTTTCTCTTATACAGAGAAGTGGCTTGTCAGTTGTTTAACACTGGATATTTATTGATGGATTAATTGAACTGAGTTGTATTGTGGACGAAAAGAAGTAAATCCAGAATAAAATCAGTTTATCAATCCTGCAGGTTTTCCATGTTAGTCTACAGATTCATTGTTTATTACATAATAAAGTTTAACACATGTAACAGAACTGGATTTACTTTGTTACATCTTATTTTTGCGACATACTTCATTTTCATGCCAGGTTGTGCAATTATCCCAGATCAATGAGAAATGGATGAATTCAAATACAGCAACAAGCAACTAGGACGTATTCATATGAAACCTATATTCATATGCTTATACAGGAAAATAAAAACATAAAGCAGTGAGTATTGGAGAAACAATTGGGCTCAATGGAGCTGATGCTGATTCATCCAACTACCTAAAAAACATGTTCATAGAAACATCAGTATGTCAGTTGGGGAAGTGAAGGCTCAGCAGCATTAGGTCCTGACTGAGGGCTATGCTGTTTTCATCACATAAGAAGTGGCTGCGCACGGTGATGCTAACTGAGAGCTGAGAGTCACACAAGGGAGAGGTACATTAAACCACTGGTGTCAACATCCAGGTGTTAGTTTCTTTTAGCGCTTTCATAGTAAACAGGGCGGGGAGCCATGATATGGAGAGTGAGAGAGAGGTAAGAGTGACGAAACAAAGGTGAGACTTGGGTGGAGTTATGAAAGATCTGGGATTACAAATAGCTCTGTTTGGGTTTTCATATGCACACCCTGATGGGCATTTATTTAAGAAAATGACACTCCAGGACAATTAAAATGTAATTAAATATCATTACTAACTGCTCTGTACCCAATGGGCAATCCTGACTCTTTCGTGTCAGGGCACTCTGAGCCTCATTTCAACTTGTGTTGTGAGTGTGTACAGGAGATAAATGGATTTCTTGATGTATCATCAGCCTGTGTAGGTGACATTGGCTCTCAGAGCCACCACAATCCCATCCAGTAGTGTTGAACTGTCCAGGAGTTGCTGATCATGTTTTGAGGTTGGAGGACTGATCTAAATGTTACATCCATACTTAAATCCCACTTATTAGCTTGTTCTTGGCATCTAATAGAATGCACTACTTGTTCTGTCCACTGTCTACTGTATGTATGTCATGTGGAGAAAGCATCTCACTTACTGTACATCAAATCTACCCCTGGATACAAATAAGAGTTATCTTATCTCTTATCTCATGTGCGCGCACATACACAGACCTAATCGCCTGTAGTCAGACCTCAGGGCTTAAGATGCGCCTCACCTTGTTTCAACAACAAAAATAATTTTAATTTATAAGCTGAGTAAGATGTTGTGTGTGTGAATAAAGAAACCACTGGTGAGGAAGGAGCAGAATGAAAGCAGGCTGAACAAGTTGGTCTAGTCTGCAGACACGCCTGATTCTTAGAAGGACAACAGTGAGAGAGCAGGGGGCCATCCACCCAGATATTAGAGAGCACAAACACTCTCAACCTGACACATCACAACAGCAGGAAACCGATTGGTCGAAAAGGATGGACGAATTTGCACATGTGATCGGGGAGAAAGTGGGTGAGTAAAATAAAGTGAGATAAAAAGAACTCACAAGGTTTGTGTTTTTCTTTTAGTATCTTGGCTCATATGCTCAGGTTGTCCATGATAGAAAGTCTTGTTTCGGATAGGATTTATTCATTTAAATATTTGGATGAAGAGAAAAGATGACATGAAAAGGTTTTGTGTGAGTTTCTGGAAACAACCTTTTGATGGTCAGGCAGGTGGATGAAATCTAATGTTTTTTTTTTTCACGATACAATCTTGTGAGATTTCTGTTTCTTCTTTTTAACATAAACTAAGCAATTCAGTTCATTGTGTTTGGTGGCACATGATGGCATCCTGTTGTAGTCTTTTTATTTTCTTCTGCTACAGGCATAAACAAGAATTATTATTTCCATGTTAAAGTAGTACAGTGGAGCTAATATTGATACTGTGTGTCCTGCAGGAGATGCAGTGGAGGATGCAGTGAAGAATGCCCTTGCAGGTGACAAGGACAAGGACAAGAACAATGAAGAGAAGAAGAAAGGAGGTATCTTGTCCTTATTTGGATGCTGTGACAAGAAGAAGAAGGATAATGGGAAGGCCAAAGGAGATGACGAGAAGAAAGATGACGATAAAGGTGGATTGTTCTCAAACATCTTTGATAAAGACGACGATAAGGGTAAAGACAAGAAATCTGGATTCAAAGGCCTCTTCAATGAAGCCGAGGGAGCTGCTGCAGCGATTGAAGGAGGAAGTGGAGGACAAAGTGGAGCATTAACTAACAGAGGTATGTACAGAGAACTACAGTCAGTCCTGTAGGATGTGATGTTTCATGTCAGACACAGTATCGTCCGTTTTCGGTTTCGTCCGTAGGCTTTGATGGCATGTAGTGGAGAGGCTGCAGATTGCATCCAAGCCTGACTGCACAGTGGCCTCAGACAAACTGCAGAGTTGTATAATTGGCATAATGCTGAGATAATGAAGTATCAGGCTCAGTGATAAAGTGGTGAACTGTCCAGGGTGTGCTCTCTGCCTCTTTGCCTTATACGTGGTGGGATAGGCTCTGGCAGACCCCAATGACACCATTAAGGTACAAAATGGTAATGATAAAAAATGAATGATAAAGAAGAAAATAAGACTTTAAGAACATTTCGAAAAGAAATAGCTCAATTAGATTAGATTACATTTTTTACTTGTGAGATGTATTTGTATTTTCTTTCTTTGGGCAAGTTTACCAGACAAAGATATGATTGTGCAGTTTTAACTGTTATAATTTTTGTTCCATTCCAGATTTGTTTGATGATCTGATGAACGTGGCTGAAGAAACAGCAAGAGGGGAATAAAATGACCCAGTTGCATGTTCCAGGTGAAATTGTCTCTTACAGTTGTCTCTGGAAATACATCACATTTCTTTCTGCTGAGTGTGTATTTGAACTATGCGACGAATGTAACTCAAAATAACCCAAGACCGCTGAGTGCTGATACTTAATGCGTACTTTACTCTCATACTTTTTAAGAGTTTCTCTCATACAGTTTCTAATTGGGTTGTCAGTAGCTTAACACCGGATATTTATTAATGGACTAATTCAATTGATTTGTATTGTGGATGAAAAAAAATGAAATCCAGAATAAAATCAGTTTACTAGTCCTCCATGTTAGTATACAGATTCATTGTTTATTACATAATGAAGTTTAACACATGTGACAGAACTGGATTTACTTTGCTACATCCTTTTCTTGCTACGTACTTCCATTTACATGGTTATGCAATCATCATGGTGAAACTGATTGATTCAAATATAGCAACAAGCAATTAGGATGGACTTTCCCAATATGGAGATTATAAAATTGTTGTGTATTAAAGTATTTACATCTAGTTGATCTAATACTGATCAAATAGAGTATTCATATGACACCTATATTCATATGCTTATACAGGAAACTAAAAACATAAAGTACAGTGAGTACTGGAGAAACAATTGGGCTCAATGAAGCTGACGCTGATTCGTCCAACTTCCTGAAGCAAGTTCATAGAAACAGGTTTGATTCCCACCATGCTCATCATTGCACAGTTCACATAGCACCCACTGTAGACCTGCTCCAGCTGCAGTCAGATTAGCTGCAGTCCATCAGTATGTCAGCTGGGGAAGTGAAGGCTCAGCAGCGTTAGGTCCTGACTGAGGGCCATGCTGTTTTCATCACATAGGAAGTGGCTCCGCACGGTGATGCTGACTGGTTTTCTTGGGAGGGAGATGATACTCTGAATTCTCTCTGCTGCCACATGGATCTGCTTCCTGTCTGACCCCGGAGCTGAGAGTCACACAAGGGAGAGATACATTAAACCACTGGTGTCAACATCCAGGTGTTAGCTTCTTTTAGCGCTCTCATAGTAAACAGGGCGGAGAGCCGTGATATGGAGAGTGAGAGAAAGAGGTAAGAGTGACGAAACAAAGGTGAGACTTGGGTGGAGTTATGAAAGATGTAAGGAAAGGAACGGAAGAAATAAGTTAGTCAGTGTCTCACCCAAGCTGCTGTGCAGTTTGTCAGGTGGTACCTCCAGGATTCCCTGCAGCTGAACAGGAGGAACCTGAACACACACTTGAGCGATGCCCTGCCCATTCACAGTCAGTATACCTGGCCTGAAGTACACACAGACACACACACTGAGTAACATCTGTGTAATTAATACGACACACAAGATGGGGTAAGAAAGCTTGTCATGATACAAGAAGTCTGGTGAATACACTCTGGACTGCATCACTTTGGAAAATGCTCTTGTGCTTCTCTTTGTTGTGAGTGTGTAACACGGATTTCCTGACATATTTCCCGACATGTCAGGTGTGATCAGGCATACCTGAAGTAGCGGCGTACAGCAGTGTGGGGCAGACAGGGGTAACAGGGGCAGTAGATGCCATTGACATCTGTGTCGAGCTCGGCGGCACAGCGGCCGCAGCCTGTGTAGGTGACATCGGCACTCAGAGCTGCCACAATCTCATCCAGTGGTGCTGTACTGTCCAGGAGTCGCTGAGCATGCTGGGAGGCCAGAGGACTCTGGAAGCTGAAGGCACTGATCTGGACTCTGAGCTCCACAATGCCTGGTGGAAATCACAAGTGCATAAACTCAGTTGACCTGGCTCTCACTGCAGCTCATTTCTAAGGAAACTTTCACGCCCTTTCGCTCCGTCCACATCTACCTTACAGCTCACGTTTCGATTATTACTTGTAACCTACCTTGTAATTACAAGCTTTGATATGGGTCCAGTGTTCCTCAGGGTTCATATTTATGGTCCGGAGTTATTTTTAAGCAAGCTGGGCAAGGCATGTTTATTTGTAAAGTGCCATTCTTACTCAAGGCAATTCATAGTGCTTTACATAGGCTATGAAATATAGAAGACTTCAGAAGTCTAACGACTTTATAAGGCTTAAAAATACACCTGACTAGCTTCAGTTTCAGAGCTGTGGTGTGGTTAAAAACCTGACTGGAAAGCTCTGAAGCTAGTGAGTGTCCAGGCAGGTATATGCAAGGAGTGAATGGAGGATGTTAGGGGGAAAAGCAGGGAAACAGAGAAGCAGCCCAGGGGACAGCTGGAACAGCACAGCAGAGATGGGAGTGGACGGATAGAAAGAGAGCACTCTAGGAACAGGGCGGGGCAGTCACGTAAATCCAGACAGGTGTAAGCAGGTGAATGGAAAAACACTGGACAACAGGAAACTAATCTGACATGACGCACACGGAAAATACCAAGACCAAAACAAAACAGGAAACCAGAGCGACAGACCCACACCACAAAAGGTTTTAGGGAACATCATTATCAAAACAGTTGTGTCAGTAATCTTGTATAAAAATCCTCATATGATATCATTTAATCTTGCTCATAAATGAAAAGTTTGTAACTTTTCTAAATAATCTATGTAAACATTCTATGTGTCTGTTTATATAGATTTGTTGCTATGGCAACATAGTGTTTTACAGCAATAAAATATTGTTCATTTAAAGGATATTTTTAACTTTATCTGAGAGTAGAGCCAGAGAGTAAACATGTGACTACCTCAACTGGTAACCTGGTAACTTTGAACCAAATCAAACTTTAATACAAAATTTCAAAGGCGTTTTCTGGTAAGTCTTTATTCAGTTCCTGCTATGAAGAGGACAACCGCTCCCTGGCATCCAGTCGAACCTACCGCTGTATTTCTGTGACAGCAGCGTGTCCAGGTCCAGCTCTATAGCACCGCTGTCTGCTTGCTCCACCCAGCCTGCCCGCAGAAAGTCCTGCATGCGCTGGCCGGGCTCCAGAGGCTGGACCGAGCTCCAGGGGGTGGAGTGCAGCTCCAGGAGGTCAGAGGTCAAACCCTCTCTCACCAGGAGAAGGTGGAAGTCCCAGACTGCAGCTGTAGGAGAAGGCTTACTGTGATGCCGTTGAGCTGACCTTCAGAGTTTGTTTACACTGAAGGCCAAAATCAGATTTTTTCACATCATCTATATGGTCCTCTCTATGGTTACTCCAAACAATACCGCAACAATTGTTCATACCCTTTATCTCTTCACTCTCCTCATCCTCATGATCACTATATGGAAGCATATTTAAAAAACTGCACACACACAGATGTCTGGGTACATGTTCGCAAATAAAAAGTCTCCTGAGTTTCTTGTTTTGTATTTGCAAAAAGTTAAGTGCTCTGTACTATGTCAGGTGGTTCTGCTACACATACAAGCGTCACATTTTAAAATGAATCTAATCTGGAAAATAAAATTGAATAGTAAGGCTGGCAATTTTAATTTAGTCTAGGGTGATTGTTTTTGAGTGTATTCATGTATCTGTGTACCTCTGGAATGCTTGAAGCGAGGCAGCCAGTCCAAAGCTGCTCCCCACAGCACCAGGGTGCCCTGCTGTCCCCCTGGCTGATCCACAGTCAGGATGGCTTTCAACTGAGCAGCAGACCTCCAGCGGGAGTCTGCCTCGCTCCGCCATGCTGTCAAACATCCACACACTTAACGCTCATTGGAATGAGAATCAGCTTTGTGCATCATGATCGAAGAAAGAAAAAAAAAAGTCAAATTCCTTGCATGTGTTCACAAAGTATGCCTTGTGTACGCTTGTGTACAATAATCATGAGTTACAGGGATCAATGGGTGCTGTGTGACGCTTAATAAGCATCATAAAGCTGACATAGCACTTGAATTTAGGAGTAAGAGTTGAAAATTGGTTTGACTCAGGGCTGTGAATGGGATGGGACAAATGGAACTTGTGTTTATATAGCTTTGAGCGGTTATGAAAACTAGAAAAGCACTATCTCAGGACTCAGGAAATTAACTATTCATCATCTACAAACACTGCGTCTCTCACAGCTTCAACACTAACCGACCAAATGGAAAAGAACAGAAACTTTATATAAGTATTGCTGCTATCATTGCTTGACAGCCGTTCCATCTACATAAAGGATAAAAATGCGTAAAACTACACCTAAATATTATTTTACTATTTACTATGTAAATGCTGTACAAATAGCAATGTACCAACACCTTGAGCGTAGACTGGCTCAGAACCAGAGCAGCTGATCTGGTCCAGGATATCACACTGAAGAGTGAGTCCCACTCACCAGTGCTGATGTGTGTGTGCGTGACACGCAGCAGGGCGTGAACCAGCGTGTTGACCCGCAAACACCTCAGGGTGGCGTATGGAAGGCGATTCATGTCTTGAGGGGGGCGACGGTTCAGACACACCAGCAGAGGCCGCTGCTCCCGAAGAAACCCACACAGAAGGCTGAGCGAGTGCGGGTTAACACTCTGAGGAACTGAGGAGAGAGAGGAAGTAGGAGCGAGTATGAAAGACTTGAGACACAAATGGATGAGACATAACCAAAGATATGTAGTCTGGATTTCACAGTATTTTGCTTCAGAATTTTAAAAACTTGGTCCCTGACACCAACACAGTTTTTTACAATGTCGATTGGTGCTAAGGTGGGCATACCTGGCTGTGAGCTGGTGCAGGCCTGGCCCAGGTTGAGCAGTTTGCTGCTGAAGGTTGACTGCAGCACAGTCTCCCCTCTCCACCTGTCTTCATTCACCTGTAGCCCTGATTAGAAGCCAGCAACAAAAACAACGCAGAGCGAGATGTTACAGGAGGGTGCACACGGCACAAACAAATGTTTGCTCATCGCCACAAAGCAGGTGGGTAATGTACTGCCACTGTAGTAATGGCTGCTGCAGGGAATGTATTTGTAATCTGGCATAAACAGATGAATCTTTGTACCTGTGATGAGCAGAATGTCTCCAGGACTGACAGTCACCACCCAGAAAGCTGCTCGCCGCCACAACACAACCTTCTTCTCAACACCCGATTGGTCCGTTACCACAATGGATGCCAGAGGCACAAAGGTCCCTGCTGCTCGTCCAGACTTTATCTTAAATCCATCAAATTCACAGCTTTTAACAACAGTAAATGCTTTTATATAAAAGGTGAATAGCAATAAAATATAACACATTTATGGTCCAGCCTTTGGTCCAAAGTGGATCATCTACAAAATGGTTCCACTGAATACATTGTCCAGATGTTGGAAACACCAGGGGATGAACCCTGATGACTTTTCCTTTTATGTCAACAGGAACATGACATTTGTCATACTTCATCTCAACAATCTGAGGTTAAACTGTTAAACCTGTTTCACTGCCAGAGGGATTTCAGTTTTTGTTGTTTCCATCAACTGTAGTTGTAGTTCACCCTCACAGAATCATTACCATAATAATCCAGTTAATGAACCCATCATTATGACATATGACATATGACATTGTATCACATCTAAACAGTTACTCTCACCTTGACCTCCCTCAGGTGACAGGGGTGAATCACTGCCACCAGAGCCGAGTAGCGCAGACCCTGTTTGTCACAGTGGATCAGAGGGGTGGTGGACACTTGCAGGCCAACACCTGCTGTGTGGTGTGACACTGCTGCTGCCTCGATTGCTGGGTTTTCAGAGACTCGAGATCTCTTTGATTCAGGGGATTTGGAGGAGGGGGAGAAGGAGGGGGCCTGGGCTGCTCTCGGCTCCTCTTGCTCAGCCTGCTGGGAGCAGAGTATTCCCTCTGTGGTGGCCTCCAGGACGATTCCCCCTTCTTCCACCCGTGGGCTGGGCCAGATCTGGCTGAAGAGCTCTGCAGAGGCTGCAGGTGAGGGGGTAACGGGGCTGAAGAGCTCTGGGGTGCTGGAGGAGATTGAAGGTGACGATTGGATGTCTTTGGGAAGGGTTTGAGGGACAGCTTTCTCCGGGCTTGATTCTGACTGAATACCAGGTTTTCCTCTGAGAACTAAGGCCTGACTGAGAGTCCAGGTCTGGAGGAAGTGGCTGTAGGGGGAAAGGAGAGGGGATGGGGAATGGGACTGGCTGCTGGAGCTGCGCTGTACTTCTACTTGAGCTGCAGGGAAACTGCTGTCTAAATATTCTTGAACAGACGCTGAACATGGTGCTTCCATCTCAAGATGATGTTCTGGATCTCCTCTCAGAGCTCCGCCTGCACTTTTGGGAGCATGTGAGCTGGGATCCTCCTCTGCATTAAATTGAGAGCCTGACTGTGCTCGCTTTCTCCGTGGTGCTCCTGTCGCATCTGTGGTCCCATCAATGCTAGTGGACGTCTCATCCTGATCGGTAATCGTTTTGTCATCCTGGTTTTGTAAATTCAGTGTGCATCGATCCACTCCTGTGATATTTTCCTCTGATGAGAGACTAACTTGATTTCCAGCCATATCTGAGAATTGATTAAACAATTAGTCCCTTATTCACAGTTTGAAAAATACAACCATGTGCAATCATCCTGTTTATCCTGTATATTTCTATGTGTAATTTAATGTATCACCACTGCTCAGGTGTTTTCATATGTATGTCCTGAATTAAACAAATGTTTAGCTGCTGATATCCTCAGAGTTTGTGCTTTATTCTTTATGCTGATTCAGTTTAGAAACATAATTCACCAACATAATTTGGATGTAAAACATCTTACAAACACTGTCTCTCTTCTTGCTCACCTCCTGCAGGCCTCAGACGTCCACCTTGCCAGCTGAGCTGTAAGTGCCTCCACTGTGGAGGGGGACGCTCCTCTCCTTCACCTCCATCTGTGGACCGTGAGACCAGGCCTGAAGAAGGTGGAGGGGCACCCAGGAAAACATGGATCTTTCTTTGCTCACTCATGATGTCTGTGAAGAAGATCAAGTTATTAAGCCACATTGGTGAATAATTGAGTTAAGACAGAAAAAATGTTGTCCATCCATCCATCCAGAAAGGGCTTGTGGAGTGGGATTTGAACCAGTGACCTTCTCACATGAACCAATCCAATCCACTATTTATTTATTTTTGTTCATTTTTAGGATGTGACATTAAATTCTTTGTAACAAGACCTGGAGTAAAAATATATATTTAGATAGTGTCCTTGAGGTGGACATACATGAAAAAATGTCTCACTTCCAAAAGCACGAGGCACCAGCAGCCTTCACGAAAGAGAATCAAATCTGAACGACAGAACAAAAAGGATTGTCTGCTTTAACAGAGAGCTGCAACAAATTAATTTCAGATGAAAACTTATTTGTCATGGATCTTCAGCTTTGTGCTCTTGTGCCGAGTGTCTGCCACTCAGTAATGCAATGGTTGTGTAATATCTGTACAATATTTCATACAAAAATTCAGAAAAGAATTGAGGTTGACTAAATGATTTTAATTTCAAATAATTTGTGAAACTGCATTCAAATGTACAGCAGTGGTAAACAAGAAAAATGTAGGAAGTATTGCTTATTTTAATATATCTTACATATCTTATCTAATTGTGAAGTCTTGTAAGATGATTTGAGTTCAAAGTTATTGTACAGCTGCCTCTGATAAAGGGATCTGCTTGTGATGGACTAACTGAAGGCACATGTTATTTACCACGGTGAAAGTGCAACGACACTATGCAATCTCCTATGGAGAACAGAGCAAACTGAAAGAGGCTAAACTTAACCTGTAAAATGTTGCTTTCACATGTTTTCAGCAGCTGCATCGTACCAGTATTACATAAGAACAACAGGATCGTCTTCCTCACAGACGCATGTTTTCACTCACAATCGCTGGAAACAAATTGCATCTTTGGTGTTTTTAAAGCTTCACTTCAAATTGAATGTGTCAGATCTTACACAAGCATGACTGTGCAGAAACCCCTCAAAGATGGAGCAGAGCATCTATCATGTAGATTATATGGATGCAAGCAGCTGGAAACAATAAGAAGGCAGGGTGGCTGCGCCTCAAGCGCTCCACCAATCAGATGGTAGGATGCTGTGGGTGTTGGTGGAGAGGACTGGTTTGGGGAAAACAGTTCTTAACAATTTTACTGCAGGGTGTTTCAAACCAGTATGCTCTGGCCCTGCTGCACAGGACCGCAACTGGGATACTGGCTTGAGATTTCTGTATTTCTTTATATTAGTTTTTCTAGATCGAGATCTAATAAGTAGTTTTTCTCATCCTTAAATCACAGTTAATGTGGTAATAAAATGAACATTATGTGAGTTTACCATCAATGAACATAAAATGTCAAAAGAAAAAAAACAAACAAAAAAACACAGTATAATAAAGTTGATGAGATGCATAAGAGTTCATCGAATGGTGTTTCTGGAGTCTCCTGGTGCCTATCCCTGTGCACATATGGCACAGGCACTAAATACACCCTGAATAGGTCAGTCCGTAGCAGTGCGTGCACACACACACACACACACACACACACACACACACACACACTCTCTCACCAGCACAGAGTGAAAAGCCATCAGTGTGCTCTGATTCTGGCTGCAGGCCTCAGGCATACAGATTAGACTTTGGTATACCTGGTGGAGAAACTAAACCGTTCAAAAGAAAGACAGCAATATTCCCATAAAGACTCCTGCCGAGTTACTTACTGATTATCATGCTGAACTCGGATGTTTATTTGCCACCAGACTTCTTGAATATTCAATGGAAGATACCTGTTGCTCAGTGCACGAGTGACAAAGTTAAGTTTGAATTTGTTGTTTCTGGTCATACGTTAAAGATGCAACCTGAAACCACATTTTTTTTTATTAACTTGATTATTCTCATGAAGTCTACATCTGCCTTCAACATAGTTTTACAAGGCAGATAAAAGGAATGGATTAGTGAGCACGGTGATCTGTTCTGGATCTGTTAAAATCTGGAGCTTAGTCTCAAAACATACTGCTTTCTGTGTGTGGATATTTTGATTAAAGGTCAACTCACAGTCTCTGGTGACATTTAACCTCACGCGACTATTTTGAATGGTGAAAACAATAGGTCAACCATTCATTAGTAAGAATCACAGCAGCCATTAGAGAGGTAGTGGTGGAGTCAGAATTACCCTGCTGAGAATACAAATATTCACGTAAAGCACAACTATTTTACCATCTCCCTATCAACTATCATCTTACCCACTTGGTATCTTAACAGTTTTGCAGGGATGTGCTGGAGCCTATCCAAGCACACATAAGGCAAAGGCAATGAATACACCCAGGACAAGTTGCATGTTCATCGCAACACACTCACACATGCTGTTCACTCTCACACTCACACCTAGGGAAGATTGGGAGTCTCTGTTCCGTCTGAACATGTATGATTCTTGACTGCGGAAGGGAACCAGACACAGGGAGAACATGCAAACCTGGCACAGAGATGACGGGGACCAGGATGCAAATCAGCAACCGTCTTGCACTTCTTGCAGGAGTCGATTTAACCCAGGTAAGTTTTTCAATAGTCTGGCTTGTGTTTTTAAAATGTACTTCATTTTACTGCATACATTTTATTTAAAACATTATTCACACATTCTACGTATTTTATTACACTACATATTCCTGTTTCACTGTCAAGGAACAGATGCACCTAATCATGTATGAAATGTAAAGCGTGAATTTGTTTCCTCGCTCCATTCTGTGAACTTTTGCACTGCTGCACACGTATGTGACCTTTTTCACAGACAGCGTCCGAGGATGTCGAGGCGATGTCATGTGTTTCTGTTCAGTTACTGTCTCAGTTACCACTCGTCTCTCTCCGCTTCCTCCACCTGCTGCTGCCACTCAGTGAAGCCAAGTGAGACGTGACCAGAACTGCTCCCATCAGCTGGACATCTCGTTCCCCCTGGGGCAGACATGATTTAATTCATACACCTCTGAATCCAAAGATACTGAAGTGTTGAATAAAACTTAAATACGACAGTCTGATATGTAGCCAATTATTTTTGACAGCTACTCAGCGGAAGACAACATTAAGATAATTGGGTTATTATTTTGCCTCACTAATACCTTAAAATTTTGTAAATTGAAGCTTATTCAAAATATAAATCTAAATTTCCCCTAGATGTGAGTGCAAGAGTGAATGTGTCCCATGCATATGCCTGTGACAGTATTGGATACAAAGCAGGTGAGATGATGGATGGATGATTGTATGCTGAATAGAATCTGTCTTTCTGTCTTTTCTAACAAGAAACTGTATTTTGTTTAAATTCACAGTTAAACTAAACATTAAAAATGACCCTACTGGTTAATGCTTATCAAATTATTGTATTATAATATAATGAGGAATTATAATATAATGGACAATTTAGAGTATCCAACTGACCTTGATGCATGTCTTTGGACTCTGGGAAGAAAAGGGGGAAGGTTGTGGGATTAGATTAACCTTCTTGCTATCAGGCAAGCAACATTAACAGCTGTATGGCCTCAGTCAGCTAAATTGCAAGAATAACAGTTGCTAATAACAGTAATAATAGTTATGGTAGTTGTGGTAGTTAAGGACTCTCCAAGTCCCTGGATTAATGTATTTTGTAACTTCTAAATAATATAAATAATAATATCATATTAGCATCACAAAGTGTTAGTTAAAATTAAATTAAAGTGTCAAGATTTAATTTAACACATTAGATAGGCACATCATCCACAGAAAGGCAGATGGTATAAACGCCCTCATGTAATGATCAAGAACTCTAAATTTAGAGGATATTTAAAACCCCTCCACTGCTCACGTGTGTATGCTCACTCACTCTCTCTCTCTCACACACACGCATATGCCCACGACTGATTACCTTTTGAGCTTTATTTTAAAGAATTCAACATATTTTAACATATTAGTTTTGAATGTTCAACTGGAAATATCTTCCATAGTAGTATATTACTCTGGTATGAGTATATTAAGGTACTGACACACCTGTACAACAAGTTTCAATCTCACTGCAGTTGTCAGAAAACTAGCACTCTGTGGGTATGTGCACTGCACACCTAGGGAGATAAATTCCTTTATATGTTTGAATGAAGACAAGAGATGGATTTGACAATTAATTGATTTACTTATCTATTAACATTCAAATTGCAGAACATTATCTTGAAATCGCTTCAAAGAGCTTTGGGGTTTTCACAATAATGCACATGGACCCTGTGTATTTTGTATTTTCACTCGTGCAGTGATTTTGTCCTATGGCTTTGCAAAGTGTTTTTGTTGTTCAACTTATGTTAACATTGTAACCTGGAAACTACATTTTCCAGAGGGAACCTTCCCAAGGGATCAATAAAGTTTTTTTCTATCTCTCTCTCATGAGTCATGTGAAATACTGTACTGGCGGTAATGCATAGGTGTTATTACTGTCTCTGTTGTCCCTTTCTCCTCTTTTCTTCACTTTTTGTCCACTCAGGTCTCTGGACTGGTCAACTTTAATCAACTAATCTGTTTTTTAAGGGGGCGGGGAGGGGGGTCCTTTAGAAAATAAATCATGTCAAGAAGGATTTAGTTGACAACACAGATGGAAAACACTAAATTGCACCTCTTGTAAAACAAATCTACCGGGCACTGCAAACGCATTTGTACCGTATACCCTATGCCTAGGTGGCTGGTTTTTGGAGGGATTTTATTTTGAATGTTCAACCGGAAATATCCTTGTCCTGTAGCAGTGATGGGAAGCTTGATGTTAACAACTACGAAACGCCGGAAAAAGTGATCAACTCTGTCAAAAAATGACTACCCGAAGTAAAACTTTGGGAGCATTAAAAGTTCCAGACAGTGGTTCAGTTCAAACACACACCGTGGCACGCGCAGAGCCCCGGCACGTGCACCCGCGGTCACGCGGCGTTGGAGCAGGAAGAGGCTGGAAGGAGGAGCCTCCACTCCCGGCCACAGACTCTCCGCAGTTGGCCACAGAGTCTCCAGGTCTGCTCTGAGTCACACAGCACCCCGGGACGGGAATCTTCTGCAACGATGTACCGGTGTTTCGGAGAGCTACTCACCCGGGGGGCCGGCGGCCTGCTGGCCTCCGCCGCTGACTCCACTCTCCCGGCGTCCTCCGCCGCCCTGCTGCGGTGCTCCCGGGGCTACAGCCAGGCCGTGGACCAGGACGACGACCCCAACTTCTTCACCATGGTGGAGGGCTTCTTCGACAAGGGAGCCGCGATCGTGGAGGACAAGCTGGTGGAGGGCCTGAAGACCAGGGAGAGCGCCGAGCAGAAGAAGAAGAGAGTCAGGGGGATCCTGAAGATCATCAAGCCGTGCAACCACGTCCTGAGCGTCAGCTTCCCCATCAAGAGAGACAACGGAGAGTGGGAGGTGATAGAGGGCTACCGGGCACAGCACAGCCAGCACCGGACACCCTGCAAGGGAGGTGAGACCTGGGAGTTAGTACACACACACACACACACACACACACCTACACACACCTACAGAGAGACAACCGGTCTCACAGGTGCACTAACTTACGTTAGTGGGCTCTGAGGCACTTTTAAAGTTGTTTTAAACTTCTGCATGAATAAACACTCAAAGACAATGTTTTGTCAGTTTAATATCCACAGTTTAGGGAAACTCATTACGCTGCAGGTGACCTATTTTGTTACAGTATTTGACTTCATTGTTGTAATTTTCACCTCTCCTGTGGCTGAAGTTGTGCACATCAATCAACTGCGATGTTTTATGCAGTAGGACATAAAATAGATTAATGAATATATCATTCAGATCTTGAAACAACAACCCCAATTACACTGGAGAAAAAGTACGTTATATTAATTATGTATACAGCCTAGCAATATGTCGAAATGAATAGTACTTCTAAAGTCTTTGAGTGAACCATTTAAAAGTGCGCTTGCTGTTGCAGATTGTTATGGGCCACTTTTACACAATTCCTCGTTTATTTATAAAGCACATTTAAAAAAGAACTGATGGCAAGCACTGTTAAGAGATAAAATAAAATAATACATGATATAATTCATAATAGTAGTATAGGTCTTAGCTCTTCTCACTGTATAAATACACAGAACTGGAGACCAGCACAACCTTAATTTAATGTCAAGGAGAAGAAAACGTGGATTCAATGAAGATTTCAAATTCTCCAGGGTCATATTAGATCTTTCTGTTACAAAGCCTCTGGACACCCTGAAATTTTACCTGAAATTCTTACAGGAAGAAAGAAATGGTTGAAAAAGTTGTTTTTTTCCCTTAGAAATCTACGAGCATACTGTATTACAGGAATACACTTAAACAATACGTTCAAGGAAAGTTGTTCTCATTGGACCTCAGGTTCAGGTTCATGAATCAATAATTCTAAAGTAGCTTAGGATCATCAGTATTAACCAGTTTGGTTCAGGTGAAATCAATAAGTTGGTTGATAACCTTATTCTCGCCAGTAAAGCCTGTAGTTTTAGCAGCAGTCACCATGCCAGAGTTAAGGTTCTTGGGAAAATGTATCATATCCCTGCAGGATACAGTATGAGGGCGCTCAGGAGGGAGCAGGCAGAGGACTGTGTGGTTTCGCTGGGTGTAGGCGTGTCCAGGTGGAGGTGCTTCCTCGCCTGTTGCGCATGTTGAGAGCCGCTTAGGTTTCCTCCTCTGACAGGAATGCTTACCGTCTGGTCTGTCTGTTTGTGCACCATGTGTCCTTGTTTCATTGGTGCCTCGGCTTAAGCTGGAGGCTTTGTTACACATCTATCTGGAGGAGGAAATATTGAGACACAACCTTGGCTATTTTATTACCAAGTAAACAATTATTTTTACAGGAAGAGATCTAGTGATGAAAATGTCATTCTGCCAGTATAATAAAGGCAATGCTCGACATGTATTTTGGTATTCAACAAATCTAGGATCTTAGTGAATACTATTCTATATATTATGGCTATTAGAATTTATTAATGGCTGGTGTGTGTTGCATGAGTGGTTAGCACTGCTGCCTGAAAGTGATGTGTTCCTGGGGTTTAACTCCCAGGCCTATCTTTGTAGAGTTTGCATGTTCTCCACATGTCAGTTTTCTACCACAGTCCAAACATGCATACTTAGGTCAATTTAATCAGACGATTGCCATGAAAAGAGATTTAAGCTCCTCAGGTTTGCACTTAAATAAAGCACTCCAGTGGATTCCCGTAGTTATATTACAGCAGTAGAGCAGGGCTTTCATCGGCTGTTTCTGTTTGCGTGCTTTACTTAAATAAATTTGCACAGCATTTATCAGTGAAATCTAAAACAGAAAACTATCTCTACCATCTGTTCATAACCGTACTCAGACCATTCACCAAAACACAGTCTCGCCCATCTCTACCATCTCTGGCTTTTCCTTTTCTTCAGTCAGCCACTGGTTGAACGACATTGGTCTGATAAAGGTCTGGTCTGATAATAATAAAGACTTGTGAATATGACAGCTTTATTTCTAGATGTACCAAGTGTGGATGGATATGCTTTTTTTGGGTAATTAAAAACATCTAAAACAGTTTTTCTGATAACCATACTTTTCAAATCAGGGAATAATTACTCTTCCTTTACATTTGATAAGTCCAGCGATGAGCCCCATGCAAAGTCTCCGAGCTTGTCTATGTGACTGCTGACTTCTTCCTAGCGTTGGCTAAATATATACAGCCCATCTTGGAAATCCATCCTTGCTGAACTCAGATCGGCACTGTGAAAGAGGTGTAGTTGTTTCCTCGACAGCCGCAGCAACAGAATATTTCAAGGAAGCCGTCTGAGCTCATAATTACAGCAATTTGTTGGCAGAAACTTGAGAGGAGTTAATCCCATCAGACCGTAAAGTTCTCCCAAAAGAAAAGTTGGGGAAAAAAAGCAAGGGTGCTGTTTGAGAGAGAGGGCTCCTGTGCCTGAAGCTGTGCTTGCTGTGGCAGTTTCTGATCTGTGCAGTCAGGAGGAAAAAACTTCCAGCACTTATAGTGTATCTCCACCTCACTGGTTGGCATTTGACTGACGTGCATATTTGTTTATAGTTACTATTCGTGAGTTTGCCGGTCCTCTGCTGTCGTCTTGTCCCCCTGTTTTTTTGAGCAGTTGATGGATTTCCTGGTTCACTGATATAGGTTGGTTGGATTGCAAATGCATCTTCATGGTGGAATAAATCTCTATAAACCATCACTTATATGTCATCTGAAGTGCTTCACACTGCCCAGCAATAGAGCATGTGTTGAGAAACTGGCCAGACAAACGGACACTGTATGAGTAGATGGCTCAATGGTCGGCTAAAGATGGACATAAATACTGTGGAAGGTTCTGAAAATCACCCCAAATTCTTCTCTGAACTGAACTAACTGAGCCATACTGTTCCTTTAAGGGTGCCAGTCTGGGTCACCACACCCAGACTGGCTCACTGAGGCTTCAGGACTCAAACAGCCTCTGTCACGCCAAGCCTCTCGCTTTCCTCTTCCTCCTTCCCTCTCCCCAGCAATTTTTCTTTCTCTTTACTTCTTTAACTTTTTATTTTTCGTGCTCTCTCTTGCATTGTAGCGGTTTACTCCTCCTTTCCATTCTTTCTCCCACCCTGTATTATAGTTATTTTTTTCCTCCTCATCATGCTTCCTCCCCATGCTTGGAGTTGTGTGTGTGAATCAACACCTTTCTCTGGTTTTCTCCACGCCTGTTTTTTCCACCGGTCTCGCTGCGCTGCAGCCATTTTGTTCCGTTTCCCTGCAGCAGGCTGTGTTTATAGTGATGTGTGTGAGCAGGCTTGCACATGTTGGCCTGACTCCAGACTCATTTACGGCTTCTTTTGCACACTCCCCTCCCACCGCTGTGTTTGTTTTTGCACACAACTCAAGAGATCGTGAAATGTTCACAATCACAAAATGCTCCAAACACAAACTTCTGTGTTTCATCGGGCAATCTGCAGTTTATCCTTCCCCATATTCAAATTATAAAGTCCTTTTTCATACTTTTGTGTGAAAATGTGTCATAAGGAAAAGCAAGACTAAACAATAGGCATCCATCAACAGGCTAAAATAAAGTTATATGGAATATGCAAGACAGAGATTCATATTACTTATCTGATAAAAGGCAAAAAGCAGACCAGAGACATCTGTATCTGAGCTCTGACTGCTCCAAAGTAATGGCAATCACAGTGTGGTTATTGAAGCACCCGTAGGCTGTGAGCTGTGTGAGTTTGACCCATCTGTGTGTGCGTGCGTGTGTTTTTCAGGTATCCGGTACAGCACAGACGTGTCTGTAGACGAGGTGAAAGCTCTGGCCTCGCTGATGACCTACAAATGTGCTGTTGTGGGTGAGTGCATACACATATATACATCCACACGATATTTGAAAACTGCATGCATTTTTTTAAAAATAGAGCTTGGAAATGTTTCGTAATAATAATAATAAGTTTAGTCATTTTAATTTCTTCCCTGTCTCACCGTACCTTACACAGTGCCTTGCACTTATCTTATAAATGTTAAACTCATTAACACTTCTTTTCTTTGCAATCTCTCCACTGCATCGTGTTGGGGGGGGGGGGGGGGGGGGGGGGGGGGGGGGCTTCGGTTTCAAGCATGAAATGGCTCACTATTACAGTAATTATTCCTATGTCCCAGCTTGGATGTAAAGTCTCTCATCTGGTACTACTCATGTGTGGAAACTGGCATTTCATCGGGTATAACAATAAACTGATTTGTTCCAGATGTACCATTTGGTGGAGCCAAAGCTGGAGTAAAGATCAACCCAAGGAAGTACTCTGTAAGTTCAGACTAACACAGAGAAACAGCCACAGTCCGAATGGGTTGCATTTGGGATCAATAAACCAGTAACAACAGTGAAATTGTGCAGAAAGCAGAACGAAATGTTCAAGATCGGGACAAAAACAAATTAGTCCGTTTTAAAGAATGTGGAGTATAGTGTCTGCAGGAATGATGAAAAAAAGCAGTTAATGTGTCAGTGGAGGTATGCGAGAAAAACTTAAGATCCTGTTCTGGCTGAAATGCTTCCAGTACCGAGCAGCCGAGACTTCAGTCTAAACTCGAAACTCTGTCTGCAGACAGAGCTGCAGAGATGTGGTGCTGTGGTTTCCTCAGACTCACTGTCACTGATTCAGTGCAGCGTCGCCCAGAGGCAGAGACAGAGACAGAGACAGAGGCAGAGACAGAGGCAGAGACAGAGGCAGAGACAGAGGCAGAGACAGAGGCAGAGACAGAGGCAGAGACAGAGGCAGAGACAGAGGCAGAGACAGAGGCAGAGGCAGAGACTTTTCACCAGGAGACAAACACCATTCACCAGGACTGGTCTGACGCAGAGTATCAGATCAGATCTCAAACAAACAAGGGAAACAAGCAACAACCAAACCATTGGCAGCATTGGTCTTGCATGCTGTTGGCAGAACACACCATTAAGTATGATTATCAGTAAAATGAAAATTGAAAGCTTGGTGTAAATACCTTGAGGACACGTGTGACAGACCTGAGGGCAGTACGCATTGCAGCTCACTTTAATATTAATGATTAATTATTAAAACTGGAGCTCGCCTCTGCCAAGCCCTTGCTCAGGACGAAAGCTGATGGGCAGTTGAGATACAGATCGCCCTTTGAGAACAAAAATAGTTTCATTACAGCCTCGCTGGTTTTAAGGAAGCATGTGGTAATCAGCAGTAGCACAGAGAAGAACAGATGAAACTGAGCAGGCATCTGCACTCTGTGGGACAGAACATTTACCATCTTCATGATGTAGCACTGCCCTGTGGTCACTGCCCCCCAGTGGTGTCAGGCATTGAACCTGCGACCTTCCGGTCAGAAGCCCACTTCCCTCTGCCCACTGATTCAGTCACATTTATGGTATTGAGCTTGCCTTGCTCCAAGCCCATCCTGCACGTGTGTGGTTTGTATGAGTTTTCCCTGGCCCTCACGCAAAGTAACTGCTGCCGAGTGTCCAGCTCAGTGCCGGACACACACACACACACACCCACACCCCCACCCCCAACCCAACCCCCCCGCACAGAAGCCCTGCTGCAGAGGGAGCTGGGGCAGGAAACGCTGACTATCAGCTGGCAGAGACAGCAGCATAGCTCTCTCTCTCTTTCTCTCCCTCTCTCTCTCTCTCCCCCCCCCCCCCCCCCCTCTAACATGATGACTCGATGACTTTCTATCTCTGCCTCTCTGTCTCTGGCTAAATGTTTGCTTTACCTTCACTCTGTCGGCTCCTCTCTGCTCCGGACCTTGTCGGTCTTCAAACACATGCAGCCCAGTGAGCCTTGCTGACCTCTGACATGTCCATATGAAAGAATTCCAGGAATTAGATTCAGTATAAACATGAAAGTAAGCAGGAAATTCAAATTGATCACTTTGTCACAGAACAAATTTCAGTTTGCTGTTGTCAATTACTGCTGGCAATCCATATTTCTGTTCCATGTCTGGACTTGAATGGTTGTTAAATCCATGGTGATGTGATCTTTTTGTGGTGTTCATTTGGAAATCAAATTCATCTGTGCACAGTTGAGAGCAGAGAAACAACCAGCCCCATTTAAAGATAAAAAGTGTGCCACGGGCATCTGAATAACAGTCTTTTTCCGGGACATAACAGAAGGGTGAAAAACACAGTTTGATGTTTGTTCCTGTCTGATTTTATCTCAAGTGACTATTTTGTGTGTTCAGGACACTGAGCTGGAAAAAATCACCAGGAGATTCACCATCGAGCTTGCCAAGAAAGGCTTCATTGGTGAGTGACTGAGTGTGTGAGCTGGTTGGTGCAACTGTTGCAGTAAAGGAATGATTTGCTGGATAACTTGAGTGCTGTATAACTGCACAGAAATTAGGGAAATGAGAGCAGTGGAAATTTGAAAGACTACTGTGGAGCTTCTGGGCTGGACGACCATGAACCTAGAGCTGAAACAAACTGAACCAAAAAATTTGCCTCACCGCATTTTTAATATAAATGTTTTGCAATTGTATATGTGGTGTAGGTCAAACAAGAGAACCCTGCAGATTTAGAAACTAATGCGCTTTAAGTATTGGCTGCAACTGAAGTGCCAGAACAAGTCCAACAGCATTTTCAGCTGCATAATGTCTGTCAGTAATTTTTCAGTAGTGTGGCTCTTTCTTTGACAAAGTAGTGCAGAAGTATCCACACAAGCTACACTCCCAGAATTACAAAACATACAAAACATGAGAGCTTGTGTTTTGGGTAAACCTGAGCTCCTGTCATTGGATTCACTCATGCAAGAAGAGGTGTCAGCCCTGCCACCATTCTGGCTCGTGGTTAGTGCTGATTGTGTGGCAGCACACACAGGAAGTGTTGCTGTGTTGCCTCAACACTGATGTCTAAGGAGCTTTTATTAGACTCTCAGTCTGTGAAAACTATATTTAAGACGTGACACTCAAATGAGAAGATGTGCATCTATGTTTTCACTACAGAAATGCCCTAGCTGCAACGAAATCAACATATCCACAGTTCATATACACAAATGTACACATGTGCACAACTCTTTGTCTCCTTGTGTTTTTTGTTGTGCTTGTGCTTGACAGTTGCATTGATTACTGAAACAGCATGGACTTGTGCAGGACTTCAGTTCAGCATTTAAGTAGTTTTGGATGTAATGAAGGACTTAGCCTGGTGCATTTCTCTGTGCGATGGAGCCTCAGCTAATTTGTGCACATCCCAGGAGTTTGGGACAGACTTGGATTAGTTTTATTGCTGATGTGGCTGTTGTGTGGCTTGTGTCCTGCAGGGCCGGGGATTGATGTTCCTGCTCCGGACATGAGCACCGGGGAGAGGGAGATGTCCTGGATCGCAGATACCTTCGCAACCACCATGGGGCACTACGTGAGTCTCAGCTCTGACTGTGGAGTACGGGGGTGTGTTTGTGTGTGTCTGTGTCTGTGTGTGTCTGTGTGTCTGTGTGTCTGTCTGTCTGTCTGTCTGTCTGTCTGTCTGTCTGTCTGTCTGTCTGCCCTGGTGGATGGGTATGTGTTTGCAGAATTGCAATTTCTCTCTTTTTATCACATAATCTTGGCATCTATGAAATGTGCACATTGATGAAACCGACATCAGAAATGTAAATTTGCGATTCCAAAGAAATGTTTAGAAATGCCCAGATGGACATGCGAGTGGTGTGGGGTGAATATCCTGAGGCAACACTGCAACAGGGGGACACTGTGGTGGCACGGCGGGCTGAGGAAGGGCCAGCACTCAGTTTAGCTTAGGAGGGGTGGGATTAGAAACATCCTTCCCCTCCTGGGAAGGACAGGGGTTGCCTGTGCCCCTACCTCCCCCCAGGGGCACAGACACAGCCAATGTGTTTGCTGAACAGCCGGTAGCTTGCCTCCACTCTTAGGTCCAATGACTTCACATTGGCTTTTTTTCCCATGGCAGGGAAATCCCTGACAAGTCATTGCATTTGGACCAGGATTTCTCTGCAACCTTATGTCCCTCAATGGATGAACTAGAAATCAATCAAGCAGAAAATCAGGCTTTGTGATTAGATTTGTTAAGATTTTGGTGATATTTCTTCATTCTTTGTCCTGCTTTCTGCAGTCAGGCTTTTAATGTACATACAAGCCTTTCTTTGTCTTTCCACCTCGCTGTCACGATGGTAGAGGCTTGTTGGAACTATGGTACGAATTCATGAGATGAAACACAACTGTGGTCTTCATGAATCTGTCATTGCTTGCTCCACACCTCAAATCACAACTGATGTTGTTGATTGTCAGCAGACTGAACCCCTCAGCCTCCTAATATGGGGACCGCTTTCAAAAGTAAAACACCCTCTCTCTAAATCTGCTGGGAGATGCAGGTGTGGGCTCCCACTGGTTGAGAAGCACTGCTCTGACCTGGCCCGAGTCCCTGGGGTTGTGTGTGGGGAATCCTGGTGAGGGAAGCGTGGCTTGGCCTGCGCTGGTCCCTTGGACATAGGGCTTACTGTTCAGGCTGTTCTTTCCTGTACCCTGATTCAGGCTCCATCTCTCAGGAACAGCAAGGTCTCAGGCCTCTCAGAGGAGTTAGTCCCAAACCGAATGATGCCGATAAACATTTAGGTCCTCCTGAAGGTGAATGAACCATCAAAATCTTAGTTTAGAGCTTTGTATCCCAGCAGAAGTCAGGAGATCCTGAAGGGAACCCTCATGTCACACTGTTGTGATTTTTCAGTCTGGGCAAAAGTGGTGGGCAGGTGGACAAACATAATCAGGCAACATCTGCATTGGCTGTAAAACATGTTGCTGTCCACTGTAATCTAGGGCTTTATGGACTTGTCCAGTATCAGCAAGTTGAAACTTGGTTGCCTTCCATGTAATATCACATATTTTAGGAAACAAAGCAGAACTCTCCACAGGTCATTTTTTATTGTCTCCACTGCCATCTGTTCTTTGACAGTGAATGCCACTTTGTTTTTTGGACATGGGGACAGAGTTAATGGATGTCCTTTTGGCTTCTGCAGTCAACACAAAAGATCAGGACATGGATTTAGCATTCAGTAATGCATTAAAGATGATGCTTCTTTTGTCAATTAACCAGCTGATGGTGTAGTCCATAGAATATTTGCAAATGACATAAACCGTCATGAAAAGTCTCTGCTGTTTTTTAGGAAGAAGTCTAATGAAGTCCACACATCTGTGTTCATGTGTCTGTTTTCAGGGCACAGTGTAAAAACCACTGGGCAGCTTTTTGTGATTTTTACCCTTTTGACTTATTGACCAGATAATATCTGTATTCTTCCACAGCACATCTGGATACATGACCCGCATAAAAAAACTCACAGCTTTTCAGTCCAGACTAGATTTGTACTGTGTCCAGATGTGCAGTTTTGTTTGGGCAATGCTCATAACCCCCAAAGACATTCAGTTTAGACATTTAAAAGCATATAATTTCTCCTGCGATTGAGGTTATTGTTTCACCTCGAGGGTTCTGACTGTGGAGAAGGTGGAGGCTGAACACACTGGTCTGCATGTCTGGATTTGATGTCTTAGACTCTCTGGAAATAGTGGACAACCCCCTCCTCCCACTGGTCCTTTCATCTCCCTCTCTCTCTGTTGCTTGCTCTCCTCCAGGACATCAATGCTCATGCCTGCGTCACTGGGAAACCCATCAGCCAGGGAGGGATCCACGGTCGGATCTCCGCCACCGGCCGGGGAGTTTTCCACGGCATCGAGAACTTCATCAATGAGGCGGCCTACATGAGCCAGCTGGGGATGTGTCCCGGCTTCCAGGACAAGACCTTCGTCATCCAGGTATGCTCCCTTCTCTCCATGGGCTGAGTGCTGGACCCGGGATTGAGAGCTGGGGTTGAAATGAAAATGCCACACACATGCTACATGTAGGGATAATTGGAAGTGATTTTAGAAGTTAATAGTGCTAAATCATGTTTTTTTTTTACTGGAATTGCAAGTGCAATGACTTTATGTCCTCCCTCTTTCTCTTTGTTTCAATTCCTAAATTGTGAGTGTTAGACAGACCTCCTGTCTGCACATTTGACCCCCCATCATCTGGAAACCATCACAGCCAGTGCTGAGTCATGCCTGACTCATCTGAAGCCAGATCCTCTGCCGCTCCTCTCTGAAGTTACAGTCAGGAGAGCTCGCAGTTTTGGTGTCGCATACTTTTAGTAGATCGGGCTTCAGGAAACACTGAGGAGCTGATGTCTGTGAGGAAGGAGACAGGTGAACTGAGAAGTACCTGAGTCTGTACCGTCATGTGTTTCTCTGCCACGCTGCACTGTTTTAAATGTCATCACGGAGCTGGGAGCGTGCGACCAATGGCAGACCTGCCAGCCCTTGGCTGGTTGCCATGTCGCTGCCAGAGCCGCCCCCCCCCCGACACTGAGGGACGAGCGTCACGGTTGCCCTCCCCGTGGGGACGGTTCAGGTGTTTTCTACACGTAACATGGCTGTGTGCGCCTCCACCATTTTGCAGCATGTGTGAGGCCTGTTCTTACTGTAC
This sequence comes from Karalla daura, assembly GCA_029224185.1. NCBI lineage: Eukaryota > Metazoa > Chordata > Actinopteri > Chaetodontiformes > Leiognathidae > Karalla > Karalla daura. Next base: position 17,954,978 of record CM055200.1, on the reverse strand, counting down.
TGCGGTGCTTTGGGCTGCAACTACACAGTGATAGGCTGACAGTGATGATACCGAGGATGGGTTACCATTTTATTGTCAGTTTTTCATCAAATGCTCAGTCTTTAACTATCTTTGAGGCTTCTAAAGAAACATATTAGAACAGAAGGACTTTGATTTAGGATTGTTTTTTTTCTTCTCTTCAGAATCACATTGGAAAATTTGGGCATGAAACAAGATTTTTTTTCTTGTTTTTATTAAGACTTAAGTTTGACAACTTCAAGGTGAAGTTGACCAAATCAAAGAGTACTGGTAAAAAGTGTGATGGGCTGTGTGTCCCCAGGGGTTCGGTAACGTGGGCCTTCATTCCATGCGTTACCTCCATCGTTTTGGGGCCAAGTGCGTTGGAGTGGGAGAAATGGATGGAAACATCTGGAACCCCAACGGCATCGACCCCAAAGAGCTAGAAGACTACAAGCTGGTCAGTGCTACTGCGAGATCAATGAAGTGCATGGCAGACTAGTCAGTCAGTAGGCTGACACACCCCCTACTGGACAGACGGTGCTTCTGCATCACATTTGTGTCAGCCCTATTCAAGCGGGTTTTCATCTAGTTTAATGTTCTTTTTTGTGTCAGTCAGTAACATTTACAGCTTAATTAATCTAAACATGTTCATATTTCACAGTAAACTAAGGTTAATGAAGACGCTGGCAGTTCTGTTTTGGAAAATCTGTTTTGGAAAAGCAACTGCTTTCTCAGTTAACTGCATTTTGTTAAATGTCATTCCAATTGGCTCAGTTATTGTATGTAATTAGATCTTTAAAGTGTGTTTTTCCAGCTCAGAATAAATCAGTGAACTAAACTTGAGTTTATCTCCTATGTTCAGGCCAACGGGACCATCGTGGGTTTCCCAAACTCAACCCCGTACGAAGGAAACATCCTGGAGGCTGACTGCGACATCCTCATCCCAGCCGCCAGCGAGAAACAGCTGACCAAGAGCAACGCACACAAGATCAAGGCCAAGGTAGCACGGCAGCTGTCTTCATTAAATAGTCATTTACCCTCCATCTGATTAATCCTGTCAAAATGAAATGGGATATTGTTTGTTCTAGATGTGATCACTGACATGCTCTATTGTTCATAGTGACTTCATCCAGTATGTTAACTTTCAGATCATCGCTGAGGGAGCTAACGGCCCAACCACCCCTGAAGCAGACCGCATCTTCCTGGAGAGGAACATCCTGGTGATCCCGGTCAGTGGAGACACACACACACACACACACACACACACACACACACACACACACACACACACACACCTACTGACAACAATGAAATCCCGACAGTAAATAATCAGTGCATTTTGATTCATTGTGTTTTTCTCTGTCTCAGTTGTCTCATTGCTCTGCTTCCTCACCTTGTCTGCTGACTGACTCTGTCCCTGGTATAGGACATGTATCTGAACGCCGGCGGTGTGACTGTCTCATACTTTGAGTGGTTGAAGAACCTGAATCACGTCAGTTACGGCCGTCTCACCTTCAAATATGAGAGGGACTCAAACTACCACCTGCTCAGTGAGTGCAGAGACATGCCGCAATGGCGTGGCCACTTCTCCCTCACACTCTCTCCGTCTCACTGTCTCTGTTTACCTCTCTGTCTGCAGTGTCAGTCCAGGAGAGTCTGGAGAGGAAGTTTGGTAAACACGGAGGCGCCATTCCCATCGTCCCCACCTCTGAGTTCCAGGCCAGGATCGCTGTGAGTAAATGCAGACTGCTACCTCTAATTACTACTCCAACTACTTCTAGTAATACTTCTACTATCACGACTACCACTGTTACTATTAGTACTACAAATAATGGAACTTCTGCTATTACACCAGTGCTAATACTACTACTACCTCTATACCTGCTGTAACTGTTACTAGTATTACTGCTTATATTCCATTCCTTCTTCTACAACAGCAACTACTCATACTTCTTTTTTCACACTTCTTTCTACTACTTTTGATTGCAGGGTGCATCTGAGAAGGACATTGTTCACTCAGGCCTGGCCTTCACAATGGAGCGCTCTGCCCGAGTAAGACACACTCACGCACAACCTCACAGATGTTTTACATCTCTTTGTATGAAGGTTTTAATTTTTCAATCAAGTCTTCTATGGTCCACACTATAGAGCCTCCATTAATTGCTTTCACCTTGTCCCTCTCTGAATTGGCTCAAACTATGGTTAATGTTGTGCACATTGTGTTACTACCTCCCCACCACACCAGAGCTTCATTTGTTGAGCTCTGAGGAAGATGCTGAATCGTAATGATAAGTGTGTACAATGGATAGACCTGAGAGTTAACACACACACCCATTCATTCCTCTCCTCTCTCCCTTAGCAAATCATGCGAACAGCCAACAAGTACAACCTGGGTTTGGACCTGCGGACGGCGGCCTACGTCAACGCCATTGAGAAGGTTTTCCAGGTTTACAGCGAGGCGGGCCTTATCTTCACATAGAGTCAGCTCCATCCACCTGTGTGGCACCTGTCTCTGTCTGAGACCTGTCCCTGTCTGTTACATGTCCCTGTCTGTTACATGTCCCTGTCTGTTACTTGTCCCTGTCTGTTACCTGTCTGTCTGAGACCTGTCTGTTTTGTCTCTGTCTGTCGGATTGTCTCTGCAGAAGGTGTGGACCCTTTGTCACAAAGAGCCCACACTCTTGTTGCACATCAGCAGAGTGATTGATGTCTGACTGTGTCTCTGTGTGTTTGCTAGTGTTCATTCCCTCTCTGCAGCGCATCTGTTTTCTTCTTCAGAACATAAAACAAACCACCAAAAGTCTTGAGTTCTCAGCTGACGTGCAGCCGGTGCTCTTCTGAATCAACACATATCAACACAAATGTATATTTCTGCATGTATTATATGCAGAAATCCACAGACAATAAGCCTTAACACTGTAGAGAAAGTTACCATTTGCAGGCAAAACACTGTGGCCAAAGCGTGTGCACATCCTCATTCACAAACTGGAGTTAAAATAATTTTCTGATTCCTTAATAAACTGGAGGCAGAAAGCAGGATGACACCATTTTTTTCTTACTTGTATAGTTTTAGCCATTTCGGGTCTTATAGAAAACATTCAAACTAAACTAACATGAAAAAAAAAAACTTGAAAAAAATAAAAGGCTTGAAGGGCTTACTTTGGACTATGGGAAATTTGATTAAACTCTTGCACTTACCGTTTGACAAATTATCATAAACGCTTCATTCTGTGAACGTATTCATTAAATCTTATTATGTAAATTCTGTGAGTTTTAAATTATATACTGTGTACAGTATAATTAGGATATTAAGTGTTCAACTAACAATTGGGGATAAATCATAGTCCCTCAGAATACAATGTGTCCTGGCCAGGTATTTTGCTTTGTTCCACTTCATCACAAAAAAAAAAAACCTCAGTTTGTCGCATGAATGCATCCGCTTTCAGCACAGTACCCTAGTGCCTTTCTGTGATAAGACGAGTACAAACGTCTACATGGGTGTCCACATAGTTTTAGGCCACATAGTGTTCACTGTCTACTTGTTTGACTCGAGGTCAAGACCTTGTATAGCTTTATCTTGTTATATATTATGCAGTGCATATGTGCCTCAGGACTTAAGCTTTAGTAATCACTACTTTAAAGAGCGCCATGTGACTTTATTAAAGGATCATTCCAGTGTTTTTTTTTGTGCTTTTGTCTGCTACACCCATCGCCTTATACATTGTTTGATCCTTAAGTCAGTTGTTTCATTTCATTTTTTTTATTTCAAGAATTGAAACTTGCTGTATGTTTGAGTAAAAATGAGTAAGTCTGTTACAAACTAAAAACTAACCAAAAATATTTGAACACTACAGAATTAAGGGACATGTTTTTAAATAAAGCCTATCAAAAATCTCTGGGATGATCCTTTAATTAGGCAGCATCCTCTGGTCATCAAAATGTTCAATGTCCAGTTCAGCTATTCTGCAGTCAACCTTTGAACCAAAACCTGCAGAGAGTTTGCTTCATTTTCCTCTCGGGTTTGACACTGTTACTCAGCTCTAGCTAATGTTAATGTAAACTCCTGCAGTGAAAGCTCTGCATGCCACACACAGCACAGAAGCTTTTCAAAGTTGGGCATCAGACAAAAGTCAGATTAAACTTGAAACTGACCCCAGTGCAGCAGCTCCTTCACAAGTGTATGGTGGTATAGAAACGACACACCTGGACACGTCTTCCACTCAGGACGAGCTGGTGTGAATGTGTCCATTAGTTGTTACGGTTGATTATTGTTTGCAAAGTAGCCTTTCATCTGCTGATGAGGAGCTCCATGTTGACACTGAAGAGACGCTGGCTCATATGTGAGCAGTCATCTCATCAAGCTCGGAGTCTGTTTGTGAGTTTGAGACGTGTCTGATGCTGAACTTTCTCATTATTGAGAGCTTAGTGGACACACATTAACAAAAGGCTGAGACACAAAACTTTAAAGTTGCTTTAACCTATGCAAACACAACACTGAGTTTACACATTGCTAACAAACCAAAGCTTAATTTGCTTTCAGTCTGTGGCTCACCAAGGAGTTTGTACCAGACTGATATCTGCACACACTCAGCCAGTTGCTGTCTTTACTTCATCAACACAAGGCTTCACATTTTTAGAGGGTAGCAAGTCAAATAACCATGACCTTGACTTTAAGAGACTATTTTCTCTCACAGGATGGGGTTTGGTACAGTGGCCATGCTCTGTGTTGAGAAAAGTGAGTTCAGATTTTCACTTAGATTTTCTGTCTGCCAGCCCAGAATTAAACTGCTTTGGGATTCTATGTAAGGGAGTTTTTACACCAAGGAAATGTTACAATAAAACAAAGTGCAAAAAGAAAAAAATGTATGTGTTTCTATTTCTGTTCAGTTTTCAAATTCAGTTTTACATCTTCAACATTATGCATGAATGTGCAGACTGGTTTAGTTTCACTGGTTGGATAGAAGTTGGGTATTAAAAAAAGACATTAGTATGTAGTATGTAGTATGTAAAGTCTGGTTTCCAGTCCATGGACTCGGTCTCCAGGCACTCTGCTCCAATAAATAGTTCTAAAAGGCTTGAAATTGTAGAAATTTATCTTGTGTGCACAAGATAATAATGTTTGTCCACGATAATGCTGTGTGCCCATTAGTTAACCATCTTGTGTGGACAAATTATAATCTTGTGCAAACAAGATTGTGTGTGTGTATATATATATATATATATATATATATACATATATATATGTATATATATATATATATATATATATATATATCATCAGTTGGGACTCAAGGGCCTCCATAGTGATTTTACTAAATGCACATGATCAAATGATGATCAAATTCCCATTTAGCTCACACCCTACTACTGGAATGCGCAAACTTTCAGACAGGAGTTAGAAAATTATAGGGGGCTGGGAGGAACTAGGAATGTGCAATTATGAATTAAACATAAGTATAGTACAGTACCAATAAATATATTGTATAAGAAGCTTTATTGATATAGTACATTTCCTACCCAGGGGCAACACGGTGTGCTTTTCATAAAAAACAGACATTCAACAGCAAGAACTGGACATAGGAAAACATACAGTCAGAAATGAATAAACAAAAAGTGAGAATATGAAACATTAAACATACAATACAGACATAACAAAACAGATATGTACGTGGTACTACGCCATCTACAGGAAGAGCGACGGTTAATGAATAATTTATTTGTATCATAAGATACAGAAAGTGTCAGCGCTCTGTGGGTGTGGCTCATGCCCGTCAACCAATCAACGTTCTGTATTTGCTACGTGGCGTCGGAATTCCCCTCAGCTCCGGGGCTTTCCACGCTTGATTGACAGTTTCTATGACAACAGGCCTCTCCTCCGTCAGGCTCGCGAGGGAAAGCTGTGGTGCAACTTCTGCTGCAGTGGTTTCTCTTCAAATTAAAGGTCGTAAGCGTATGGAGTTAACCTCGGGGTTCGCACGTTCTCGTCACGTCTGCGTGAGCTTTAACGCATATGTATTGTGGATGAGAGAGTGAATGGTACCTGTTGTGTCACTGGCATAGCAGATATTCCAGATTCATAATGGTGCAATAGAATTAGGGACAATTCATACCCCAGGGCCCAAACGCCAAACTCTAACCATTGAAACGTGAACAGGACTGGTTAGCCCGCAAATACCTTTATTTTGAAAACTCCTAATACGAAGTTGCCTCCGGTACCTTACGGATTATTGACGTTTATGTGGTTTGGGAGTTTTGCGAGTTCGGTGAAACAGAAGAGCGGAGTGAACTACGAGAGACAGGTAAAACTCACCTTTTTTAACTGTTTGGTTCAGTCACTGTTTACTTGAATATTGGAATAAAATTAGAAACTTAGACCAGTCAGTAATATATCTAAGACAATCAACTGCAGACACCGACTAGAACCAGAGCAGGGTCTGTTCATCGGAACCATCAGACTTTAACAGTGTAGACAGACGATCCAGTGTGACTCTGAATATGGCATTTTTCGATTCAGTTTGTCTCAGTTTGACCCTAAGCAAAAAGTCAAAGTTGCAAACTTTCCGTCCCCCCTCTTATTTGGTAGAAATCAAACGGGTTATGTGATAGTCCAGTTTGAATTTGCTTGACAAATGGTCTATTCGTGAATAGATGGCTATTGTTGTTGGAGCAATTTAATATTTCATTTTTCTAAATTAGGAACTATATAATTTAGAGTTTTTGTGAAGAACCTACACATAAAACTAACATGAAATTCAGAAAAGAAAGGTGTGTTTTTCTGCTGTTTGATCTGATTGTGTAACTGAGTGGAAATGTACCCTGGCTGGATGCAAGTTTTCAAGAATTTGTGCAATTAACATCGTATTTAACCGCACATTTGCTTTGCTTTTCCCCTTGTCTCACATCCGTTCGACCTTTAGTTAATAGCCAATACGCATCACTTTGTACAGAAATCTCTCATTTTGTGGTGAATCATCAGATTCTCCAATCATAGTGTAACTGTTGATCATATGATTGAACTCAACAAGCATGTTGCCTACAACAAAGGGAAGTGCAGATTAAAGCAAAACATCATTGACTCTATAAATATATAATAATAATAATAATAATAATATATAATGATTATATATATATATATATATATATATATATATATATATATATATAGACGAAGGATATATGTATATATGTATTTCAGACTATTGGAGGAGGCTTGAGTACCTGGAGAAAACCCACACAGACATAGGGAGAACTTTAACCCCAAAAGGTCATCCATCCATTCTTATACGCAGGTCCAACTATTAGAAATAATGATGTAGGAATGTAAAAAAATTTTTTTCTGTTTTGGAAAAATTAAACAGAAAATTCTCTGACATCAGCTTTTGAGATGGGAATTTCTTAACAAAGGCAAATTGAATACACTTGAGGTGACGATAAAACAACATTTCAACATTTTATTGAGCAAACAACTGAGAGATAGGTAAGAATCGAAAGAATAACGGAGAGCAACGGTCATGTCTTGTGGCAGCTCTGTGGTCGACTGAGCTGGACCAACAGCTTCCTCCTGCTCCCTCCTGTCCATGAGCTCTGAGGGAAGCGTCGGCTCTGTTTCGTCAAACGAGAGTTGCAGCTTGTTGTTTGTTCTGCCTGTTTTGAAGTTGAGGATTGTCCCCAAATAATCAGCGAGCAGGAGAAGGAGGAGGAGGAGGAGAATTGGAAATTCCCTCTGGTGTATTTAGATATGATTCTATGACACACGCGCACACCACACACACACACACACACACACACGCACAAGTAACTCCTGATTTGGCATCTGCAGGAAACTCCCAAGAGGAGAAAGAACAAAACAACCGCCTCCTGCAGGGCGTAGAGCCTTCGTCACCTTCATCACCGTCACTGCTGGGGGTCCTTGTTGTGCTGAGCCATGGCCGGTGCACTCAGGTACGTTTTTGGCTCGTCTGGCCAACCAGAGGAGAGAGGGACGTGAGCTGAGCTCGGGAGGCTGAGATTTGTTGTCATGTGCAGTCGTGCTCAGACCAGGTGCATGAGGAGGAAATACGATATTTTGATTTAGTTTGAGATCTGTAAATGTCGAGGCTCTGCATATCCGTTAACATCCACAGCATGTCAGTCAGGTTTAACAGGACGATCGTGGAGAAGAAATGGCCATCCCGATCTGGTTTTCCTGGTTTTAGCCTTTTCCATCCAGAGAAGGGAAATATGCGGCACAAAATTCTAATTCAGACCCATGGCTGGTGTCTGACCTGTCAGATCGATCACCTGACCGCTGAATGAGGTTTGACCCCTCAGACCTGTGAACTCAGTGATCTCACTTGTTTCTTTTGTATCCAGAGTTTTGCACCAACGGCGAGTTCTAATCAATGCATCAAATCCATTTCCCCCCTCATAAAACACTGGAGATGTTGTTTTCTTCGTCCGAAGTTTAAAGGCTGCATTGTTTAAATCCAACTTTGAGTCATCTTTGTGCATCTGTTTGATACCACATTGCTGCTTTTCTTGTCTCAAACAGAGGAGTTGTCAAAGTCAATCAAACGGACAAACTCCTTTAAACTTTGCTGCACACCAAGCCTGTGGTGTCCCACATCAGACCACAGCCATGTCCCAGAGATAACAGATCCGGTTCCACCCAGTTCCTTGTGACTTTATATTTCCTAAAACAGTAGCTGTGCATTTAATGCCAAGGTTGAATCTCAGTGTCTGATAGAGTTTTCGGGTATCTGTCCCTTTGAAAGTAAGCTAAACCTGAAGACATCATCACATCACGCAGATTAGGTTCAGCTTGGTATTCAATATGATTTTGTGAGAGGGTCATGTAAGCTGAGTTGAACAGTGAAAGCTGGTGGCTGTATTTGGATCAGTTCAGCCGTGTTTGGGACAGATTGTCCCTGCAGATACAGACAGTCACCTCCTCTCCTCTGCTCTCAGTGGCTCAGACTCTGAATGTGGCGGTGCGGTCTGCTTACTCACCTTCTCTCTGACTTTCACGCAGTTGGAATCACACTGAGGTCCATCATGCAACTTTAGAAGGGTGAGCAGGACAATTTATTTTCTTTTTTATGTGTTGTTCTGTCGAACAGTGAGAGTACCAATAATCAATGTGAAATGGGTTATGTCAAAATCCAGACATCGAGACCGAATCTTGCTTTCAAGCGGCAATTCATAACAAACGTTTTTTGAGCCAAACAGACACAACGATGTCAAATAAAAGTAAGACGGTAAAGAAGAAAGCAGGAGTTGTGGACGTCAGGCAGGTTTATCGAAAGGGAACATTATAAGTCTGCTTCTCAACTTTGGCAACGTGACTGCCTCAGCATGCAGACTTGTAATGAAATCAGAGAGTATTTATATTGATGCAAAGTGTGCAAATAGTATGAAGAAAAGACTCTTAATCGTAACTAGATTTGTGCTGAAAATTAACGTAAGGCTGTTTAGTGACTGCCTGCAAAAAGTTTGCAAAATCAAGGTAGTTTGACAAGTGAAGGGGCTTTGCATTGATTGGCAGGTTGAAGATGGAAAAATGTAAGGTCATGGACAGGCTCAGAGAAACACATTTATGAATTATTTTGCAGAAAATCACCTCTGTGGATTCCTGCAGAGGTCAGAGGTCACGCAGAAATACCCCAGACATAAACTCCCCCTTGGGGTTTCTCTGCCCTGACTCCTAACTGTAGCTGGTGGCGGCTCACTATGAATGAGTGTCTCTGTTGGCACCTTATTGGCTGCTGCTGTAGCGTAGGGGATGTCCCTCCAGAGGGTACACAAACCCTTGCAGATTAGTTTTGATTCAGATTCTCAAGTGAGGCACATGTTTCTGACGCTGAAGAGCTGAGGGCAGACAGAGTCGAGTCGAAGGGTAGCTGGAACCTGAACATGAAACAGGTTTGTCTTCCTATTCTCTCCACTTTTAGAGCTTTGACACTCCTTTATTTCTTACAACACATTTGAGTTCCAGTCAACAAACCCGTCTGACTCTTAGACATGTATTGGTGGCGTAATGGTGACATACGCTCCACATGGAGCTGCTGTAAATATGTATCTGAAAGAATGAAAGAGGGGGTCTTAGAAATACCGATAGAAATCTGTTTGTTGTGAACTTGTGGATTCTCTAGGTCGAGGATAAAATTTAGTTTTTGGAAGCAGTCAGTTTTTTGTAGTCCAAACAGTAAACAATCATCTGTGAGAAGGCTTCGGTTAGATGTTGTTAACCCATTCTGTAAGAAGACAATGCTGCAATGTTTTGATTATACCACTGCCATTCATCATTTCTGCTACATTACATTACATGTGGCTGTGAGAAGTGTTTGCCATTTGCACATTTACACACTGAGTGCATTTATCCAACAGATGGGTTGTGTCAAGCTAGACTGAAGTGAAGTATCAGATGAAAGTTTGCATGCTAAGCTAAGCTAAGCATCTGCAGGCTGTGGTTTGGTAGGTGATGGAGATGTGGGTCTGCGAGGAGCAGCTTCCTGCTTTGTCTCTCTCTCTCTCTCCTCGCTGCGGACTGTCAGCAGCACAGTGACATCACCACTAGCTCCGCCCACCCTCAGAGCTGATCTGGAATTCTGGGGGTTTTCCTCTGCTCAGCCACTTCCAGGAAGTGACTGAAAACAGACTTTGAGAAGGGGAGGGGTAAAACGATAGAGAGGCATTCAGAGACGGAGAGAGAGAGAGAGAGAGCGAGGGCGAGAGATGTGGTTGCTTGTGTAAAAGTGAAACTGCTGCAGACTTTTTTTTCTGTCGTGCAGATCGTTGTTTTGTTGTTCCTGCTTCTTGGTGTTGGGACTTTTAGACTTCAAGGGTGACAGACAGGGGATTTAGAGTGACTCAGGTTAGATGTGTTCATGTGCATATATATATAAAGTCCTGAGTTTCAACATCTCACTGTTGACGTTTCTGTTTGTTTGTGCTGCAGGATGACTGAACCTAACATCGTCTATGACGTGAGTCCTCTTCTCTTCACATATGTTTCCAGAAGCTGCCTTTACATCTATAGAGTATTATTGCTATTTGTAGTAGTAGTAGTAGTAATAGTAGTAGTAGTAGTCGTAGTAGTAGAGGAAGTAGTAGTAAGCTCTAGGTTGCAGTGGCAATCATGAACTTAACGACAAGATAGAATAAAGTTTACTAAGTCCTGAAAGAGAAAAAAAGAGCTATTCAAAAACATAGCATTAGAGTGAGCTATAATAATAACATTCTATTTTTTGACCTGCTTTGTACTCAAATGGAGTCATAAGGGTCAGCTAGGGTGTCCAATGGGCAAAGATAGGGAATACAGCCTGAGAATGTCACTTGTTCATTACAGGACACACACACCATTCACACTCGCACCTTGGGGCAATTTAGAGTTTCCATTCGCCCTAAACTCTAATGTTTTGGACTGTGGGTGCAAGCTGGAGTATCCGCAGAAAAACCCATGCCGACTCAGAAAGAGCATGCAAACTGCATCTCGGCTGGACCCAGGAGTGAACCCCAGAGGCTGTGATTTGTCTGCTAAGCCTTAGAATCATGTTTACAATAAACATCCCACGGTAAAACATATCCATTTAGGCGGTCTTAAAGATACCAAAGATGTGGCAGAAACCTACTAACATAACAAATATTAAAATGTAATTTAACCCATGTAACTTAACCAGAGTGATTGACTGATTGACTGACTAGTTTTTTTATTCTCCATGTTCTGCAGATGAATTTGATGCCGTACGACTATATTCCGCCCGTGGACATAAAGACTGAACCATATATACCTGAGACAGGTATGTAGACAGGTGTTGTGCGATGCAGACTTTACCCTCACTTACCACTGTCTCAATATCTAAACCATCACATTAAAACCAGGTGAAAGAGGTTAAATGTTCCCTGTGTTTTATTTGATTTTGTTTTCCATTATTTTCTGTCTTTGCCATATAATTTAGAATAGTCTGTAAAGTACAGTGTATGACAGAACAGTTACCTGCAGGAACTTATTAAGAATATGGCCAGATATTTTTTTAGCACCACAGTTTCTAGAAACTCCAAAAGGAAACAATTGCAAAACTGTGGAACTTAGAGTCATGAATCTCTTCCTGCTTGCTCGAGCTGAGGTTTCCAACCATCTAGGACCGTCTGTAAACATCCTGTCTAATGCCTTCTTCAGGCACGAGGGTGTGAAATCTTATTGTAATAGTTGAGTGCATGAAGAGATCTTTTTACCCCCTCTGATACCTAGACACTTGATGTAATTTTCTTAGGATAGTCTGGGGTTTTTCAGCATGAATTTGAGCTCAAAACTGAACTGTACCTGGCTTGTAGAGCACCACTTTGTACCCACTAATTTACTAATGGGGAAATCACCTCTATGGCAGGGGTTATGCAGTGGGTGATATAATGAAAACAGATGGTGAATTCCAGAAACCGTCAGTCAGGTTGAGCCCATCTCTGTGTCATTAACAAGATTTTTCTTTTCCAGCTCATGGGCCTTACATTCAAATCATCGAGGAGCCCAAACAGGTAAAAGAGTAAAACTGTACAGTCTTGGAAAGATTGTAGTGTTTTTGACTGAGATAGTTTCAGATTTAGTTCCACAGTTTCACATACATGCACACAGATGCACACTCTGCTCTGTTAGCCTGGAGCTAGCTGCTCCTCTTACCTGGAGCTAACTGCTCCTTTAGCTTTATCCTGTTGCTTTGCTCATCCTATTACTGATCAGTCAAATACACAAACACACACATTCAATTGGGGGTGTTTTCCCCGTCAGGTTGATCCATTTGTTACTGTAACAGCCACTTCCTGTCATCCTGGGATTTCCCATCAGTCATTTACCAACATGGTAGCAAGCGTAAAGGCCGCCTCAGGAAGCCAGGGATTTTCTGCAGTTTAAGGTTGTGTGACCACATGGCGTCCTCTGATTGTCGGTGTGTAAAATTATTCATTTCTGTTCTGAATAGAAATGAAACGGCTTCACACAATTGGTGGATTCACAAGCACAAGCTGATGTTAATGTAGTTCAAGCTCGTTCCACACATAGTTTCTGTTCAGACCTGTGACATATTCCACAGAAGCATATATGAAATGACAGCAATCAACTGTTTTTTTCTCGAATAAAGTGAAGCTAGAGCTTCAGGTTCCTTCATGAACTGCTACATATGAGACCACACTGTAATAAGTGACCCTGTGGACAGTATTTCACTAGACTCGCACTGTCTCGCCTGTCTGAATGGTGGCGATGGGTGTAGGAGACAACACACAGGCCTCATCAACAACCTGCTGTGCAGCAACAGTGTGTTCTGTGTCTACAGAGAGGCTTTCGATTCCGTTACGAGTGTGAGGGTCCGTCACATGGTGGCATCCCTGGGGCCTCCAGTGAGAAGAACAGGAGAACTTACCCAACTGTGAAGGTTTGTAACTTCACCCGTGTCTCGTCAACATTTGTCGACAACATGTCAACATTTGGGCATAATTTAAAAACACCATCTTATCAAAAAAGTTGATTTGTGGTTTGAGTCATGAGGGAGTTACAGAAAGTCCCTTTTGACATCATGATCATTTCATCATCAGTGATGAACTTCATCCTCAGTCAAAAAAACTCTTCATTTTCACATTTTATTTTAACCTGTTTATCGCTTATCATCAGACAAGTCTGGTTCATAACAGTTTGAGCTTTTCTTAGCCCAAATGTACATCCTATACTCAGAAATAGTAAAGTGATCCATAAAAAAAAAATCATCTTTAATGGTCACATGAGACAAAACACAACAGTAAAACCCCACTTTGAAACAAGTGATATCAGGCTTAACGGTGTAAAGGTGACTCCCTGTTCTCAGCATTTTCACCTTGAAGTAAACTATTAACCACCTACTTGTGCTTGTAAATGTGAGTTGTAGTAGGAGAAAAAGATACTAAGGGATACCTCAGTAAAGGTGGAATCAGCAGAACATCTGACGTGTTTCCTTCGCCACAGATTAATAACTACATGGGTCACGCCCGGGTGGAAGTGCAGTTGGTGACCCACACGGATCCTCCCCGTGTTCATGCCCACAGCCTGGTGGGCCGTCACTGCACAGAGAACGGCACCTGCACGCTGGACGTCGGCCCCAGCGACTTCACCGCCTCGTGAGTGTCTGCGTAGCTCCCCGGAGCATTTACTGCAGCTGCTGCACCATCCCAACACAGCAGGACTGCAGCCAGGAGCATAGCAGCTCTCATGCTCTCATCTCTGACGAGAAGTAGTGGATTATGTGGATGTTTCAAAAACCAAGTCATGGCTTTTCAAATCCTTGAAACAGTATTCTCTATTAACATGTAATTGACAAACAGCATATTTATATATATTTTAAAAAATGTCTGTTTTCATTGAATTTTGGCAGAGAATAAGAACAATAAAAAATTATAAAATTTCCTTTCCTTTCAAGCTGCTAAAAATATAGAGTATACTGTATATACATACACAAACATTGATACCATATGTGAAATATTTGTGAGTGTAAACACCCTAAATTTGTCTTATCAGATAAAGAACTGGAAACAAAAATGCTGTGAAATAACACAAATTATAGTGAAATTCTGTGAAATATTAACTGGCTGGTGATGTCACTTCCTGCAGCTTCAGTAACCTGGGGATCCTGCATGTGACCAAGAAAGGTGTGGTGGATGTTTTGAGGAGGAGGCTGAGAGAAGAGAAGAAGAGACAGAAGGGGGCACACTGCCACCTCACAGGTAAGCTCAGGCCACTCACAGTCTCACCTGCCACGCTAAAACTAAAATGAGGCTAGCAGCTCCATCCATCCATTATCTTTACCTGCTTTGTATTTTAACAGTGCCACTGGAGTTTTGTTGATATTAGATTAGATGATTTTAGATTACGCTTTGTGAACGTGCTGAGAAGCTACACATGGCAGTATTGCAGCTTCCATCAAAATACCGTACTTTCCACACTATAAGGCGCACCTTCAATGAATGACGTATTTTACAACTTTTTCCATATATAATGCGCATCACATTATAAGGCGCTACAGCAGAGGCTGGGGTTACGTTATGCATCCATTAGATGGTGCTGCGATAAAGTGAACGTCAAAAAAACAGTCAGATAGGTCAGTCAAACGTTATTAATAGATTTCAAATCAGCTTTCTGACAACTTCATTCACTCACAAAATGAATAAACAGCTGTTTTATTATTTTCTCCGAGGTAAAGCATGCGTATATTCGTTACACATCTTCAACATCTTTTAACTATCTTTTAACAACGGTAAGGTAAATTAAACTTTAGTGTAATCACAATATAGTGACACTCGTGATAGTGCAAAGCAATAACAAGAACAATAATAACTCAGCAATAGCATAATAACTGTGAGCTGTAAACACAAAAAAGAAACACTTGAAGCTCAGTTCCTCATCTAGAATCCCTCAAAATCTTCTTCTTCCGTGTCCGAATTGAACAGCTGGGCTAATGCGGCATCCAACACGTCCGGCTCCGTCTCATCAAAGTCGTCATTAATCGAGTCAGTGTCGCTGTTGTTGTCTGACGGTTCATTGACAATTCCTGCCTTCCTGAAAGCTCGGACCACAGTTGTGACTGATGTATCAGCCCAGGCATTTACGATCCACTGGCAGATCCAGTGGCATATGTTGTCCGGCGCTGTCTCCCCGTCTTGGTGAACGTGTGTTTGCCTTCGGTCATCCACTGCTCCCAAGCAGTTGGCAGTCGAGCTTTGAATGCTTATATATGTTTATTAATGTTTATTTAATGTCCCGGTATATACCGCGCACTACTTCTTCTACGGGGAAAAATCAAATCGGCGGCTGCTTACCGTAATTGCGAGACCTGTTGCGACTCAATATTGATCCATATATAAGGCGCACCGTATTATAAGGCGCATGGTCAGCTTTTTAAAAAAATGAAGGCTTTTATGTGCGCCTTATAGTGCGGAAAATACGGTAAATCTGACATCATCAACCTCTATGTGTGTTTGAGGGTTTGTTGTCTGCTCTCCTTCAGATGCAGAGGAAAGTGGCATCCTGAAGGAGGCTAAGGAGCTGGGGAAGGTGATGGACCTGAACATTGTCAGGTTGAAGTTTACGGCCTACCTGCAGGACAGTAACGGTGGCTTCACCCGGGCACTGAAACCTGTCGTCTCTAACCCCATCTACGACAGCAGTGAGTGCCAGTGTCCTAGAGGCAGACTCTAGTAAACTTTTCAGCATGGTGGGAATCACTGGGATGTGAGGTGGAGGTGGGCTGTCCTTAAAAGGATGAACTCATTTGAAAGACTGATGCAATAAAAGATGGTGGTACAAAATGTTCACCGCTGCGCTGTAGGTTATATTTCATTTCAGTTCATGTGACATTTTAGAACAAGAAGCTGCTTTGAATGCAACCTATTCTGGTTCAATTTTGAGCAGCTTCTTTCTTTTGCTATCCTCTAAGGCTGAATTTCTTATTTGTGTGTTGTGGGGTCAATTATCAGGCTTCCACGTGTGTTTTAAAAAGCAGAGAAACCATCAGTAATCCATTGTTTTCACTTGCAGAATCACCAAATGCCTCCAACTTGAAAATCTCCCGATTGGATAAGACATGCGGTTCGGTGCTGGGAGGAGATGAGATCTTCCTCCTCTGTGATAAGGTCCAGAAAGGTGAGAACATTTGATCCAGTGGAAAATCTATTAGGTCCAAGACGCACCAGCATCATTTCAGAGAAATAATATGATTGGTTCATAATTCCTGTAATGTTAATGCTGATTTCATCAACTTTTGTCACCACAGTATTGTTCATTTTATGCTCATATTATTGTAAATTATTGACATAGTAATGTACTTTTATAGTTCAGTTAAAAGTAGTGCTATTAGTACAGGAACGATCAAAATGAGCTGGTAAATGCAGCAGCTGAATATGATTATTCAAATGCCACACCTCTTACTATTTGGTGTTTTTGTTTTTTTAATATTTTATCATCAGGTCATGTTTGTTTTGATTCATATTAATTTTTTTATGATGTTTTACTGTACCTGAAATTGGAAAATATCCCATCATGCCTCTTTGTTGCACGTTGCAGATGACATTGAGATCCGATTTTATGAGGAAGATGATGAGGGAGGTTGGGAGGCATTCGGCGACTTCTCACCCACCGATGTTCACAAGCAGGTACACGGTGTGAATGTGTGCGTGTGAGCCATGGAAACATTAGTTCCATGAATGCTTGAAGTGAAAACTGTCCTGAAAACACAACAAAAAGATAAAAAGAGAGAAATGCACTCAGGTTTCACCCTTTGATCACTACTTGCAAATTCACAAACGTTTTTTAAGACTCTTGATTTCTCGGAGGCCTTTGAAAGATGGGCACTCCCTCTGTGAATGGTGCAGGTGTTTCACCGTGACAAGTTAAAAACCCCATACGGGTCCGTACTGTGCAGAGTATGCATATTCACCAGTCTGTGTGGGTTTTCTCTGGGTGCTCCAGTTTCACTCCTACAGGCTGTTTCACACAATGTCAAAAAGTGGCAAACAAGACAAAATGTCACGTTGTTGTCCATGTACAATACAATGCAATACAAACAATGTGCATTCAGTATACATGTTGGTACAATGTCACATTTCCTGCCATATCTCAGAATTTCAGTGCGGAGATCGTTTTTGTTGTATAATCAGTAACTCATCAATGCTTAACGTCTCCTCTCTGTCCTCAGTATGCCATCGTGTTCAAAACGCCGCCCTACCACAGCTCAGAGATTGAGCGGCCTGTCACAGTCTTCCTGCAGCTGAGGAGGAAAAAGGCTGGAGATAGCAGTGACCCCAAACAGTTCACCTACATACCACAGGTCCAAGGTCAGCTCCCCTGGTGGGACACCTCAGTGCATGAACACAGCAAAGGGGACACACACACAGTAACTAAGAAGGCATGATCTCCCAAGGAACACTGACCAGTTTAAGAGGGTTAAAGTCACAGCTTTAGGGTTTTCCATGGCTGAAATCTCAGTCCTCTTTTACTTGCATAGATTTGTTATAGGACCTTTATAAAAATTGCCTCACAAACTTTCCATCCTCCCACTTGGGCTTTCAGTATCTTTCCTCTCCCTCTGATCATCTGATCATCATCCTCTCTGTTGTTGTCTCAGATAAAGAGGAGGTACTGAGGAAGAAGCAGAAGCCACTGCCTCACTATGAACCCTGGAGAGGAGGGGGAGGACGGGGTGGAGGCGTTGGAGGATTTGGAGGAGGAGGAGCTACTGGCGGAGGAGGTAAGGCTTTTACCGCCTCCTAGCCGTAAGGGTGGAGGTTTCAGGCAACAGGACGAAGAATCAAATATTGTTTCCAGATGTCATCTTTTAATTAGGAAACATCTATCAATGTGTATTATGATTGTTAAGGTTTTTAAGATTATGGTGTATATTCTTGGTACCAGATTGGTGCGTGGCTTACTGATCTGGAGAAGCACTTTGAGTGGTCATCAAGACTAGAAAAGCCCTATTTTAGCCCCTTTTTACCCCTATTTATCATTTACCATGGTAACCAAGTAGAATGTGGAGGACGGCCTTTGCCACGAATGCATAAACACAAGTCAGCACAAGCCAATGGTGGCTTATGTTATGAAAAGAGTGTCATAAACAAAATTCTGGGGCAGATAGAATGTCTCTGTAGCTGCTCTCTTTCTTCCTTTCTTCTTCAGCTCATACAGAATACTTAGACTGGGTTCACTTTGGTTTACTGTCGGCTGTCTCCATTCACTATCTCCATCAGCAGGATTCCAGTTCAACCAGCAGATGAATGGGTCAGGAGGAGGAGGGTCAGGAGGTATCTTCTACACGGGGGGCTTCACAGGCTTCAGTGGAGGCGCTCAGATGTCAGGCTCCAGCTCCCAGCAGCCGACAGACAGACAGACTGCAGGACAGACTGCAGGACAGCATGGCTCACCACTGCAACAGCAGCTGTTTAAGATTGGTAAGACCCTCCGTGAAACATGTACGCAAACTTCAAATATGTTGTCCTGTTTTCTTTGGCTTTGTCCTCTGTATACAAACCATGTGACCCTGTTTGGGACTAACTTCTGATATGTGATGGACTGTTTCCAGCTTCCGCTTTCCATACCAGAGCCTCACAGAGCTCCAGACAGACAGCTGCGGCGATCCTGCAGTACTGCAGCACTGGGGATGTCCGAGTGCTTCTCGCAGTGCAGAGACACCTCTGTGGGGTCCAAGATGGAAATGGCGACACGTGAGTCCTTTGG
Organism: Karalla daura; assembly: GCA_029224185.1. NCBI lineage: Eukaryota > Metazoa > Chordata > Actinopteri > Chaetodontiformes > Leiognathidae > Karalla > Karalla daura. The sequence continues at coordinate 17,935,756 of CM055200.1, read as the reverse complement.
CCTTTAAGATGACTGAAATGTGATAACCATCCATTTTGAAACAAGGAAGTTGATTCTCAAAATTTGCTCAAATGTGTTGATGTTGGGACCATTGTTTTTCCGCAGTCCTCTGCACCTCGCCATCATCCATCAGCAGACCAGTGTGATCCAGCAGCTGATCCATACCCTGCTCACCAGCCAGCAGCAAAACATCCTCAACACAGCTAACCACCTTCAACAGGTAGCTCAATCCTGCTGAACTCAGCTTCCTGGGTCCAACTCAGACACAGGCTTTAGGCCATGTTCACTGGCCTCTGTGCAGCTGAGTACAGGTGGACTAAGTCCTCTAAATTAAGTCCCCTTTTTTTGTTGAGTGGTAACTGACAAGTGGCTGATAACTCCCTCACCTGCTCCTGCAGACTCCTCTCCACCTTGCCGTGATCACCCGGCAGGTGAAGGTGGTGGAGGCGTTGCTAAGGGCCGGGGCTGACCCCAGCCTCCTGGACAAAGATGGCCGCAGTCCCATCCACTTGGCAGCACTTGCCGGAGACAATGCCACCCTGCGGCCGTTGCTGGCACACCTGGGAGAGCAGCACAGCCACATCATCAACACGCCTGATTTCCATGGTGAGGAGAGGCCACGGGCAGAGAGAGGTTGACCAGTGTTGTTAGCCCAGGGCCGGCCTGCGATCCTGGACGTGGCACCATCTCAAAGAGTTTCATGATGAGTTGTCTCTGTCCGTCTCAGGTCTTCATCCTCTTCACCTGGCGGTGAGAAGGGATGGGGAGCGCTGCCTCCGCCTGCTGGTGGAGGGTGGAGCCAAAATCAATGCACCTGAGCAAAAGAGTGGAAACACTGCACTCCATTTGGCTGTTAGAGAAAACCTCTTCAAGGTGGCCTGCACACTCATCACAGAGGTATGCATACGAGACACGCACACACTCACACCCACACACACAGGCCAGCTGTGCATTGATTCACCGTGGTTGCGTTGTTTGCAGTTGAAGGCTGACGTAAACACGTGCACATTTGGAGGAAACACGCCTCTCCACCTAGCAGCAAGCCTGGGCTCCCCCACTCTCTGCTCCATGCTCATCGCTGCAGGTGAGTTCTGTGCAACACCAAACGAAATGTCCAGATATCTGAGTGAGCGATAAACAAGTGCCATTCAGCCTTTTTAAACTGGTAAATTGTGCTCTTAGGTTCTTTGGAGACAGTAATTACAAACTGTTATGTCTAACAGGGCATCTGTTTGTGCTCACTAGTATTTTTTTCATCCAATTACTTGATTAATTAATGAAATTATTCATAGAATAATCTAAAATAATCAATAGCAGCACTGGTATAGACACTGATAAGACAAATTAAAAGTCAAAATGAGACCTGTCTTGAATGGTTCCAAACATCCATCAGTGACACATCAAATCTTTTCTCCAGGTGCCGACAAGAACATGGAAAATGACGAGCCACTGTTCTTCAGCTCCTCTTCAGATGAAGAACAGGATGATGAAGAACCACCCAGAGAGGAGGCAAAAGAGCTAGAAGCTACTTCACTGCCACTCACCTCTCGCAAAAGACACGCAGGTGGACACACCCCTCTAGACCTTGCCAAATGCCAAAAGGTACGTATGTTATCCTTCAAGGCCAGAGAAATACAACATTCTTCATTCACAGTCAAAAATGACATACTTTCATGACTTATGATTGGAAGTCCTAACATATTACTCTAAACACCGAGATAGAAAAGTTTGATGAGAATCTGAACAATTTCTCCTGGGTAGACAAAAAGCATTCAGGGACATATCAGAATACTGGTGAAGCTTGGTTCTTTTTTCTTGCTGAGTATTCATGCTCTTCTCCTCTTCATCAGGTGAGGAATCTGTTAAATTCCAGACAGAGTCCAAAGTCGAGTCGCCACTGCAGTAAGAAGATCAAACCGAGCACCGCTGAAGGTTTGTTATTATACAGTTAAAGCTCATATCTTGTTAATATCTCCTGAAAACCTTCAATTTCACTTTGAGTTTATGGTTCAAGTACACAAACAGAAATTAAGTTGATTGAAAACTACCTTCACAACTGTCTTGCAGAGAAACTGTTTAGATTCAGAACACAGGGGAAAATGCATTGAAATCCTTACAGACCAAAACAAAATCCCTTGGTTGCTTCTGAAACAACCTTGTGCTGCTATTGCAGAGGTGGAACATCCGGGGTTAGATGAGGACACTCTGTCACGGCTGGTGGAGGTGCTGAGTGTAGGAGAGGTTCCCTGGGAGAAGCTGGCAGAGAAGCTGGGGATGATGACGCTCACTCATCTGTACCTGGACAGTGCGACGCCCTGCCACCAGCTGCTGCAGCACTACAAGGTGACCCCCGCACAGCTGCACACCTACAGTCACACACTAAAACCCAACCATGCCCTGTGTGTGCTCCTTTCCAAACTAATGCCCTGTGTGGGCTCCTTTTCAAACTAATGCCTGTGTGTGCTCCTTTCTAGCTGGGTGGAGGTCCGGTGGAAGGTCTGGTTGAAGCTCTCCAGTCTCTTGGTCTAACAGAAGGAGTTAGACTGCTTAGAAACACAGAGTTACGTGACGACAAACACAGCACAGGTGAGACACACAAACACACACATTTACTTGCTTAGATTCTGTTTGTGGACATTAAAGGGTGAGAGGTTACTAAACGCCTCATAACCTACCGCAGCACAGAGGCATGGTGGGGAAATCTCCAGTTCAGAGACAGAAAAATGACATTTAAACATATGAATATATAATAATCTAATCAAAACAACAGACATTGTGGCTTGGGTTAGGGTTAGGGGAACTGCCATCTCACAGACAAAGGGACCACGGTTCAACACTCATATCTTTGTGGACTTCTATTTGGATTTTCTCCAAACACTCTGGTTTCCTCCCACAGTCCAAAAACATGCATGTTCAGGTTGATTGGATAGTCTGAATTGACTCTACCTGTGACTGTGAGAGTGAATGAGAGAGCGTGTGCATCAGAATGAACCGGTCCCCTGTCTGGTTGTATTCACGGCCTTCGCCCTCTGTGTTGGGAGACGTTCCAGCAGACCCATGTCACACTGTTAGGTTGTAAAGAGAGTAAGATAATGAATGAAAGGAGAAAATTTAAATCGAAAATATTTGCACACAGGTGAGGTTCAGATGAAGAGAAGGTCCAGTCTGAAACAGCAGACACACTCATCTCTCTCATACTTCTCTGTCCAACCAGATGCCACAGTTGACAGTGGTTTCGGCAGCCAGCCAATGGAGGACGAGGAGCCACCTGTGGCCAATCAGTGACAAGAAGGAAGCAACACTCCATCTGATTTCTGCCAGTCACCTCATCCCACAGGAATAAGACAGGATCACGTGCCGAGCTCGACTTGAACTTTCGATCTGACAGAACTTTGTCCTTGTGGTGGATGTTTGAGTATTCCTCAACAGGGCTGGACTGAATGTTTGGTTCCCTGCAGAGACCATGGCTCCATAACAGATGGACACAAAGATTGTAAATTCACAACAGAATTTTGTGGGTTTTAAAGTTGTTTGCTTGCTTGTTTTTTGTCAACATGTTACATGCCAGAAGTTTAGAAATTAACCAGTTTTAAAATAGTCTTTTTAAGAACTGAATTGAAGGACAAACTGCAGATTCAAAATGAATTTTACTATGTGGCTGCATCAGTTCATCAAACAAAATGGTTGCTTTTCTGCCAGTTAGTTTTATTTGCTGAAAGTGGTTATTTTTCTTTCAACTTATTTCTATGTTTAGTGGTGCAGAGAGATGTCACAGTGCCTTTGTGATGATTTCTGTCTAAACATCTCAAGGAAATCAACTCAGCATGTCCAGGTGGGATCACAAGCCAGCTCAAATGAATGAACTGAGCTGAACAAGCATAGCATTACCAGATGATGTCTGGTATCTCTGGTAAATCTATCAATGATTTCTGCCATGTTTAGTGAAATTCAAGTTTCTTGAATTTCAGTGAACTTCTTAAGAGTTTCCCGGATACACTTTGAATATTAGACAGCCACAGAGATGACAGGGAGTCATCCCTCAACCATCCTATTTTATGAAAGTGAACGAGAAATGTTTGAGGATGAGCTTTAGCTGTAAATCTGCATTTTGTTTCTGAAATATATGCTACCTTGTTGACCCTGCATTTTGTTCATCTTGAATGAAAATCGAATTTCCAATATTCTCTGCCAGTTTGAGTACTGGGGTCATCTGAGCAGGTTTACATGAGTTCAGACACCAACTACTTGTTCATTATTTAACATAGTCTCTTCAATAAAAAGCTATGGTGGAAACCAAATGATGTTAGCAGGAAAATGTTTAAAAATTTTATGAATGACATAGAAGTAAAGGTAGTGCACGTAAAAGTCATGAACATGCGCTACATATTTTGAATAACATAAAAGACGCGTCGTGCTCTCTGAAGTAATAGCAAGTTAATCAACATTTGTTGAATTCAAATAGAATCCAGTAAAGGCTGTCTATGTTTTACTAATACTGTGTATTCTTGTGGTTTCTCTTTCTGGAAATTGAATATATTTAATCTGTATTTAACGAGACACAAATGCTGTACTGTCAAGGTTGAAACTCTGAATAAAATCACTCTCAGATCTTTCAGATCCATATATATAGATATTTTGCCTTTGTTGCCACAATAAGGTGTTCCCTATTTTCATCCAGACATGGTTAAAGGTGAGTAGGTAGGTAGGCAGCTCCCCTCTTCTACATCAGTTGCCAACCCATCTCAGACTGCATCACTGCCATCATTGCTACCTTCTATAGACCCCCTAAACCAATACTATACTATTCTATATGTCTATTGTAACCTTTAGTTCTAGGAACCTTTAGTTCTTTGAACCTTTAGTTCTTTGAACCATTATAGTTCTTAGAACCTTTAGTTCTAGGAACCTTTATAGTTATAGGAACCTTTAGTTCTTTGAACCTTTAGTTCTTAGAACCTTTAGTTCTAGGAACCTTTAGTTCTTTGAACCTTTATAGTTCTTAGAACCTTTAGTTCTAGGAACCTTTATAGTTCTAGGAACCTTTAGTTCTTTGAACCTTTATAGTTCTTAGAACCTTTAGTTCTTTGAACCTTTATAGTTCTTAGAACCTTTAGTTCTAGGAACCTTTATGGTTCTTAGAACCTTTAGTTCTAGGAATCTTTATGGTTCTAGGAACCTATAGTCCCTGGAACGAGCACAGCATCCATTTGTGTGTGTTTGGGTTTTGTTTATGATTTCTTTTAATTGCTTTTAACAAGTCAATTACTTTGTGCTGCAATTTAAAAAGTGCTCAACGAATAAAGTCTTATTAACTTAATGATTTCCTTAAACAAAAAGAGTTTTTGTTTGTTTTTCTCATCATTGACCCTTGGATTAAGGAAAGACCTAACAAACTAAATTGAAGTGTTTATTATCAAGGCATTTCAGTGGAATTTGCCAGAGCCTGGTTTTTCCTTGCAATAAAGATAAACACATGTCATGAATGCCAGTGTGTGGACAATACTCCACAAAACATTTCTCGGTCAAATCTTTTTTGTGTGTCAAGCACAAGCTGACTGCTGAACCACATATACCACTTATAGAATATTATCGTTGGAGCCAGTGTTTACCACCTGAGTTTCTGACAGGCCATTATCTTATCTATGTCGTGCTGATGACCTGCTTTAGAGACAAAGCCACTGTTGATCTCTGTGGCTTGAAGCTCCATTGCTGGGATGTTACATTTGTAGCCAAGAGAACATTCGGGAGCAGATGCTGGTTTCTTCATCACGGTTTCCCTGATTGATACTGAATTGATTATTTCCCTTTATTGTCTTCAATGCATACATCAATGAGAGAATTAGAAATAATGTAATACACAGTAATCGTGCTGACTATTCTTATGTTGATATTACATATGCTTCAACACCATGTTGGTGAGCTATGTACAGTGTCTTAGTAGCCCACCATACACTATGAGCACAAATAAACATTTCCCTCATTCATTCATGGTTGATTGACTGAGGAAAGATTATTTGTACATTTTAATAGTTAGCAGATATTCACATAGCATTCAAAAAAACATACAAAAATGTTGAAAAAACTGATCATGCAGACCACCTCAAATGTTGAGTATGGGTTAAGGCAGGGAACACACCCTGGACAGGTCTCCAGTCCATCCCAGGACACACACACAGTCATCACTCTGACACTCACAGCTACAGAACATTTGGAGTCTCCAATCGACCTAAACATGTATGTTCTGAACTGTGATAAAAGACTGGAGAACCCAGAGAAACTAGAACACATAGAGAGAAGACATACAGATTACACACAGAGACACCATCTGTCTGACTGGGAGTCAAACCCAGGACCTTCTTGCTGTGAGGCAGCCGCACTATTACCCAAAGAGGCGAGTAAACAACTTAGAGACATAATCATTGATATTGTACTTGATTTAGCATTAGATGTATAGATGGGGTAACTTCAGGGCAAATGCTTCCTTCCTCAGAGAACTGACATCAACTTTGTGGCACTAATTGGGTCCAAACGATGAACAACTTGTTGTTGCTTCAAATGTTTCCTTGCTTGTCTGTGAAGTTGATATGAGGCAAACATTTCTTTAATAAATAATCGTTCCTAATAAGTGAAAAAGATTTCTGCCAGATGTACAGCACTGCTGATCATTTGTGGACTTTTATTACTTGTCACTAATTTCCTTGTTCTACTTTAGGCGCCCAGGAAAATCCTTATCTAAAGTCTCTGTAGATTTCAGTGAACTGAGATGTTTTTTCAGATTGGAAATGATTGATCAGCCCAATAGAAAAGGTTTTCTATGTCACCTGAGTCATGTTATCACAACACAGGTGACATCAGCCTCCCTCAGCCTATAAAAGAGCTCTGTCTTTCTGCTGCCTCCTTCACAACTCCTGCCAACTCCCAGCGGTGCACATCACAAGCTGTACTCCAGCGACTCCGAGGGCCACTCTGACAGCACCATGCTCTTCCTCCTCTTCCTCGTTGGTGTGGCTGTGGCCACAACCACGCCTCCTGCAGAAGACCATCCAGTGGTGATGCAGCGTGGTGGCTGTCCACCGTTCTGGTTCAGTTACAACAGCCGCTGCTACAGATATGTGGCCACACCGTTGTCCTGGGCTGATGCTGAGCTCAACTGTCTGTCGCTGGGAGGCAACCTGGTGTCCATCCACAGTAAGGAGGAGGACAACTTTGTCATCAGCTTCATCGACTTCTTGGGCCAATCAGGGAACAACATCTGGATTGGACTCACTGACATTCTGAAAGAAGGCAGCTGGATGTGGTCTGATGGCTCCAGAGCTGAGTTCTTCTCTTGGCATCATGTACAGCCAGACAACTTCCTTGGGACTGAACACTGTGGACATTACCGTAAAGACTTTAAATGGAATGACATCAGATGTAGTGCCACATTTGGCTCTGTTTGCGTAACTCGCATTGGTTGCTAGACACTAACAATGTCTGATAAAAAACAATGTCTGTTTACTGTTTATCTGTTTTTCATTTTCCTGATTGTATCGAATGAACACAGGGAACCCCTGTTTGTTAACATCATGATGATTGTCTCAGCAATGTGATGTTTTCATTTACACTGCTGATGCAAAACTGTGTTTGTTGCAGGTGTCAAATTCTGTGTGTGTGTGATCATTGGTTGTATTCAAATGCAACAAATTACTGAGAATGATTCAACGCTGATTTTCCTCTTGTTGCTGTGAAGTGATAAATTAAGTACTCAAATGTGAAAACAAAACTTCTCATGTCAGATGCTTTACAGAAATAGATCTACTGAAGCGCATGTAGATACATTAAATGATTCCAAAAACTTTCAATGATCTCAGATTTGCTTGTTTTTCTCAACATTGGCCCTTGGATAAAGGGGAAACCTAAGTAACTAATCTGAAGTGTGACAACAATTATCAAAGTGTTTGAGTTGAACTTGCCTTAGACTCTAACCCTCATTTCCTGTGTTTTCCCTTGCAATAAATATAAACACATGAGATGAATGACAGTGGCTGAACAATACAATATAATGCAGTTCTCAGTCTATTCATTTTGTGAATCTGGCATCAGCAGACTACTAATGATCTTTTGGTCTTTTTTTGTCACCCACATTTACAACATTTTAAAGCAAATAATATTTGTTCAATCCGAGAGCCACAAGCATTATCTAACTCACTTTGCACTCTTCAGTGTTGTGGGGGTCAGCTGAAGCTCATCTCCAGTGCACATAGGGTGAAGGCAGGGAACACACCCTGGACAGGTCTCCAGTCCATCCCAGGACACACACACAGTCATCACTCTGACACTCACAGCTACAGAACATTTGGAGTCTCCGATCGACCTAAACATGTATGTTTCTGAACTGTGATAAAAGACTGGAGAACTCAGAGAAACTAGCACACATAGAGAGAAGACATACAGATTACACACAGAGACACCATCGGTCTGACTGGGAGTCAAACCCAGGACCTTCTTGCTGTGAGGCAGCCGCACTATTACCCAAAGAGGCGAGTAAACAACTTAGAGACATAATCATTGTTATTGTATTTAATTTAGCATTTTTTACAAAAAGAAGAAGAGAGTCACTTAATTATCTCATTTTCTGTTTTAAATATATACATCATACATTTTTGTTCCAAATGTCAGGGCAGGGTGAAGAAATTTAGGTCCAGGGGGTCTTCCAGTTCTCCTTTCAGTGACGTTCCAGACTGTCACATGATTATCATCATGTGATGTGTTATGAAATAGCTTTTGACCATTGTCATACTGAATGCTATTGATGGTGAACAAAAGTCAGGATACAAGTGATTGAAGCTGTTTAATATTGTCTTAAAGCACAAGCAGGAAAGAAGAGACAAAGTAAATCAAAGTATCACTTTGAAAATGTTCAAAAGCCTTTGAAAGCACTGCTTGAGTCTATTAAGAAGGGACATGAATCACTTGGAAACAATAAAACTGACCTTTATACAAATTCAACATCATTCTGATTATTAGTTTTATTTTTTGTATATCTTGACTGACTTGGACTTACATCAAGTCATCAATGACTTTATAATGTATCCATTTGTTGTTCATGCCAAGGATGTATTCCCCGCCTTCACCCGGTGTCCTGGAGATAGGCACCAGTAGACCCCACAGGGTACAAAGCAGGAAGGACCAGAGATGAACAGATGGGGTAATTTCAAGGCAGACGCTTCCTTCTTCAAGAGAACTGACATCAGCTTTGTGGTATTAATTGGGTCCAAAGGTTGAGTCGCTTGTTGTTTCAAAAGTTTCCTGGTTTTTCTCTGGAACCCATATCAGAGAACATGTCTTTAATAAATAACCCTTGTTCATTGTCGTTCCCAGTGAACGTTGTATCACAACACAGGTGAAAGCAGCCTCCTTCAGCCTATAGAAGAGCGCTGTCTTACGTTGACCATTCTAGAAGACCTGCCTGGATTGGACTCACTGACAGTCCGTAAGAAGGCAGGTGGATGTGGTCTGATGGCTCCAGAGCTGAGTTTTTCTCTTGGGGTCGTGGAGAGCCAAACAATGTGGAACATGGAAATGAGCACTGTGGACAGACCAACTTTAGTTATGCCCTTAAATGGAATAAAAGTATATGCTGTCTTGCATTTCCCTCTGTTTGTGTAACTCGTATTGGCTATTAGCAACAGAGACAGCTACAATGTCTAAATCAGTCTGGATACTGTTCACCTGATGCTGTAATTTCACAAACCTTCATTTTCCTGATTGTATGGAATGAACACAGGGAAATGTAAAGATACATGAAACAAATAAAAAACTTTCAACGATCTCAGATCAAAAACGATCTCCCTACAAAGGGCCCCTGGTCCGACTCAGGGGTTAAACCCAGGGAGCTAAAAACCAGGCCACCTCACTGCATCAGCGGACCAGTTCACTGCTGGGTGAATGAGAACTGCATTAAGAGTATAGAGGAATATGAAGCTGTGTTTTCTTGGAATTCTAAGCCTCATCCCCCTCCTCCTACTCCTCCTCCTCCTCCTTCGTAATTCCATCAGTGCCCTCCTCCCTCCTTCAGCTTTTCCTCCCTCTATATTTGCCGATCAACATGTCGGTCGTCCATCCCCCCTGGAAGCTTCTCCCCAGGCGGAGAAGCTGCCAGAGTCTCACATGTCACAGAACAGTTTGTAACCTGCAGGCGAGGGAAGTATAAATTCAGTAAGTGCTACATGTTGGGGTAATTTTGTTGACTTCTCCACTCACTGTTTCTCCAAGTGGAATTGCAATCAGATCACCTCAAATGGAGATTGTAATGATTCTATCCAGTGATTCATTCTGGACATGGCATTATAGTGTCTTAATTCCACCCCACCACAAACACTAACTTTGTTTCTATGTACAGTAAGTGCTTTTGTTGGGGTAGTGTTAACCACCTCTGCATCTCCAGGTGTGCAAGATGCACACATAATTGAAAACGTGGTGGCTTAAGCTGAGAGCCAAATGATGCATAGAATCCAGGGTTCATAGGGAACAACTTTTTTGTTAATTTGTGAGATTCATTCTGCACAGTTGCATGCTGTATTGTTGAAGCTGACCTGAAACTAGCAGCCATCATGGAATAAAACAGTGCATTGGTCTGTGATTGGCCAATCAATTCCTGTGAACAGTTCACATGTATTTAAATGGATGGTCGTCTGCTCATCACTTGCAAATACTGCTATTGTTCATCCATGTTGTAAACAGCCAAGGCAGAGCTTTGGACAGATTGTTTGACTACTTAAGTTTGGAGAAGGTGGGCATGAAACATCACTTCCGCTTCATCACAGCAGAGAGGGAAGCTACCAGAAGAATCACCAAGGCCAAAGAACAGGAATGTATTTATGTATGTATGTCTGCGTTATTGACCTAACTTCAGCACTGACTGGATTGATACATTCAGTGCGTGCTTTTTGTTGGGGCGGTGGCCTGTGACAAATGCTACAGACTGCCTCTGAAGATGAAGCAGAATTACACTCAGATCACCTCAAATGGAGACACTAATGATTCTGACTTCATAAGTGCTTCCCTTTGGGGTTGTCTTGGTTGTGAATTCTTCAACGGGACCATTGCTTTTGCTGGACCTATGCAGAGCTTGCAAACTCATCAATCTCGTTTGTCATCAGTATCACTTTGACACGGGCACTGACTTGAGCTATGAATTCAGTAAGTGCTACATGTTGGGGTAGTATTGCTGATTTCTCCAGTCACTCTTTCTCCAAGTGGAATTACATCCAGACCACCTCAAAAGGAAACACTCGTGATTGTTGCTTCATAAGTGCTTCCCTTTGGGGTTGTCTTGGCTGTGAGTTCTTCTGCACAAAAGTTTCTATCTCTAGTCATTTGCAGAGTTTACAGTCTTTGTCATCAAAATAACCTTAACTTGAGCCCTCACTTGAAGTACGAATTCAGTAAGTGCTACATGTTGGGGTAATTTTGTTGACTTCTCCACTCAGTGTTTCTCCAAGTGGAATCGCAATCAGATCACCTGAAATGTAATGATTCTATCCAGCGATTCATTCTGGACATGGCATTATAGTGTCTTAATTCCACCCCACCACAAACACTAACTTTGTTTCTATGTACAGTAAGTGCTTTTGTTGGGGTAGTTTTAACCACCTCTGCATCTCCAGGTGTGCAAGTTGCACACATAATTGAAAATGTGGTGGCTTAAGATGAGAGCCAAATGATGCATAGAATCCAGGGTTCATAGGGAATAACTTTTTTGTTAATTTGTGAGATTCATTCTGCACAGTTGCATGCTGTATTGTTGAAGCTGACCTGAAACTAGCAGCCATCATGGAATAAAACAGCTCATTGGTCTGTGATTGGCCAATCAATTCCTGTGAACAGTTCACATGTATTTAAATGGATGGTCGTCTGCTCATCACTTGCAAATACTGCTATTGTTCATCCATGTTGTAAACAGCCAAGGCGGAGCTTTGGACAGATTGTTTGACTACTTAAGTTTGGAGAAGGTGGGCATGAAACATCACTTCCACTTCATCACAGCAGAGAGGGAAGGTACCAGAAGAATCACCAAGACCAAAGAACAGGAAAAGTCTGCGTTATTGACCTAACTTCAGCACTGACTGGACTGATACATTCAGTAAGTGCTTTTTGTTGGGGCGGTGGCCTGTGACAAATGCTACAGACTGCATCTGAAGATGAAGCAGAATTACACTCAGATCACCTCAAATGGAGACACTAATGATTCTGACTTCATAAGTGCTTCCCTTTGGGGTTGTCTTGGTTGTGAATTCTTCAACAGGACCATTGCTTTTGCTGGACCTATGCAGAGCTTGCAAACTCATCAATCTCGTTTGTCATCAGTATCACCTTGACACGGGCACTGACTTGAGCTATGAATTCAGTAAGTGCTACATGTTGGGGTAGTATTGCTGATTTCTCCAGTCACTCTTTCTCCAAGTGGAATTACATCCAGACCACCTCAAAAGGAGACACTCGTGATTGTTGCTTCATAAGTGCTTCCCTTTGGGGTTGTCTTGGCTGTGAGTTCTTCTGCACAACTGTTTCTATCTCTAGTTATTTGCAGAGTTTACAATCTTTGTCATCAAAATAACCTTAACTTGAGCCCTCACTTGAAGTACGAATTCAGTAAGTGCTACATGTTGGGGCAATTTTGTTGACTTCTCCACTCAGTGTTTCTCCAAGTGGAATCGCAATCAGATCACCTGAAATGTAATGATTCTATCCAGTGAATCATTCTGGACATGGCATTATAGTGTCTTAATTCCACCCCACCACAAACACTAACTTTGTTTCTATGTACAGTAAGTGCTTTTGTTGGGGTAGTTTTAACCACCTCTGCATCTCCAGGTGTGCAAGTTGCACACACAATTGAAAATGTGGTGGCTTAAGCTGAGAGCCAAATGATGCATAGAATCCAGGGTTCATAGGGAATAACTTTTTTGTTAATTTGTGAGATTCATTCTGCACAGTTGCATGCTGTATTGTTGAAGCTGACCTGAAACTAGCAGCCATCATGGAATAAAACAGCTCATTGGTCTGTGATTGGCCAATCAATTCCTGTGAACAGTTCACATGTATTTAAATGGATGGTCGTCTGCTCATCACTTGCAAATACTGCTATTGTTCATCCATGTTGTAAACAGCCAAGGCGGAGCTTTGGACAGATTGTTTGACTACTTAAGTTTGGAGAAGGTGGGCATGAAACATCACTTCCACTTCATCACAGCAGAGAGGGAAGCGACCAGAAGAATCACCAAGACCAAAGAACAGGAAAAGTCTGCGTTATTGACCTAACTTCAGCACTGACTGGACTGATACATTCAGTAAGTGCTTTTTGTTGGGGCGGTGGCCTGTGACAAATGCTACAGACTGCATCTGAAGATGAAGCAGAATTACACTCAGATCACCTCAAATGGAGACACTAATGATTCTGACTTCATAAGTGCTTCCCTTTGGGGTTGTCTTGGTTGTGAATTCTTCAACGGGACCATTGCTTTTGCTGGACCTATGCAGAGCTTGCAAACTCATCAATCTCGTTTGTCATCAGTATCACCTTGACACGGGCACTGACTTGAGCTATGAATTCAGTAAGTGCTACATGTTGGGGTAGTATTGCTGATTTCTCCAGTCACTCTTTCTCCAAGTGGAATTACATCCAGACCACCTCAAAAGGAGACACTCGTGATTGTTGCTTCATAAGTGCTTCCCTTTGGGGTTGTCTTGGCTGTGAGTTCTTCTGCACAATTGTTTCTATCTCTAGTCATTTGCAGAGTTTACAATCTTTGTCATCAAAATAACCTTAACTTGAGCCCTCACTTGAAGTACGAATTCAGTAAGTGCTACATGTTGGGGTAATTTTGTTGACTTCTCCACTCAGTGTTTCTCCAAGTGGAATCGCAATCAGATCACCTGAAATGTAATGATTCTATCCAGTGATTCATTCTGGACATGGCATTATAGTGTCTTAATTCCACCCCACCTCAAACACTAACTTTGTTTCTATGTACAGTAAGTGCTTTTGTTGGGGTAGTTTTAACCACCTCTGCATCTCCAGGTGTGCAAGTTGCACACATAATTGAAAATGTGGTGGCTTAAGCTGAGAGCCAAATGATGCATAGAATCCAGGGTTCATAGGGACTAACTTTTTTGTTAATTTGTGAGATTCATTCTGCACAGTTGCATGCTGTATTGTTGAAGCTGACCTGAAACTAGCAGCCATCATGGAATAAAACAGCTCATTGGTCTGTGATTGGCCAATCAATTCCTGTGAACAGTTCACATGTATTCAAATGGATGGTCGTCTGCTCGTCACTAGCAAATACTGCTATTGTTCATCCATGTTGTAAACAGCCAAGGCGGAGCTTTGGACAGATTGTTTGACTACTTAAGTTTGGAGAAGGTGGGCATGAAACATCACTTCCACTTCATCACAGCAGAGAGGGAAGCTACCAGAAGAATCACCAAGACCAAAGAACAGGAAAAGTCTGCGTTATTGACCTAACTTCAGCACTGACTGGACTGATACATTCAGTAAGTGCTTTTTGTTGGGGCGGTGGCCTGTGACAAATGCTACAGACTGCATCTGAAGATGAAGCAGAATTACACTCAGATCACCTCAAATGGAGACACTAATGATTCTGACTTCATAAGTGCTTCCCTTTGGGGTTGTCTTGGTTGTGAATTCTTCAACGGGACCATTGCTTTTGCTGGACCTATGCAGAGCTAGCAAACTCATCAATCTCGTTTGTCATCAGTATCACCTTGACACGGGCACTGACTTGAGCTATGAATTCAGTAAGTGCTACATGTTGGGGTAGTATTGCTGATTTCTCCAGTCACTCTTTCTCCAAGTGGAATTACATCCAGACCACCTCAAAAGGAGACACTCGTGATTGTTGCTTCATAAGTGCTTCCCTTTGGGGTTGTCTTGGCTGTGAGTTCTTCTGCACAACTGTTTCTATCTCTAGTCATTTGCAGAGTTTACAGTCTTTGTCATCAAAATAACCTTAACTTGAGCCCTCACTTGAAGTACGAATTCAGTAAGTGCTACATGTTGGGGTAATTTTGTTGACTTCTCCACTCAGTGTTTCTCCAAGTGGAATCGCAATCAGATCACCTGAAATGTAATGATTCTATCCAGTGATTCATTCTGGACATGGCATTATAGTGTCTTAATTCCACCCCACCTCAAACACTAACTTTGTTTCTATGTACAGTAAGTGCTTTTGTTGGGGTAGTTTTAACCACCTCTGCATCTCCAGGTGTGCAAGTTGCACACATAATTGAAAATGTGGTGGCTTAAGCTGAGAGCCAAATGATGCATTGAATCCAGGGTTCATAGGGAATAACTTTTTTGTTAATTTGTGAGATTCATTCTGCACAGTTGCATGCTGTATTGTTGAAGCTGACCTGAAACTAGCAGCCATCATGGAATAAAACAGCTCATTGGTCTGTGATTGGCCAATCAATTCCTGTGAACAGTTCACATGTATTTAAATGGATGGTCGTCTGCTCATCACTTGCAAATACTGCTATTGTTCATCCATGTTGTAAACAGCCAAGGCGGAGCTTTGGACAGATTGTTTGACTACTTAAGTTTGGAGAAGGTGGGCATGAAACATCACTTCCACTTCATCACAGCAGAGAGGGAAGCTACCAGAAGAATCACCAAGACCAAAGAACAGGAAAAGTCTGCGTTATTGACCTAACTTCAGCACTGACTGGACTGATACATTCAGTAAGTGCTTTTTGTTGGGGCGGTGGCCTGTGACAAATGCTACAGACTGCATCTGAAGATGAAGCAGAATTACACTCAGATCACCTCAAATGGAGACACTAATGATTCTGACTTCATAAGTGCTTCCCTTTGGGGTTGTCTTGGTTGTGAATTCTTCAACGGGACCATTGCTTTTGCTGGGCCTATGCAGAGCTAGCAAACTCATCAATCTCATTTGTCATCAGTATCACCTTGACACGGGCACTGACTTGAGCTATGAATTCAGTAAGTGCTACATGTTGGGGTAGTATTGCTGATTTCTCCAGTCACTCTTTCTCCAAGTGGAATTACATCCAGACCACCTCAAAAGGAGACACTCGTGATTGTTGCATCATAAGTGCTTCCCTTTGGGGTTGTCTTGGCTGTGAGTTCTTCTGCACAACTGTTTCTATCTCTAGTAATTTGCAGAGTTTACAGTCTTTGTCATCAAAATAACCTTAACTTGAGCCCTCACTTGAAGTACGAATTCAGTAAGTGCTACATGTTGGGGTAATTTTGTTGACTTCTCCACTCAATGTTTCTCCAAGTGGAATCGCAATCAGATCACCTGAAATGTAATGATTCTATCCAGCGATTCATTCTGGACATGGCATTATAGTGTCTTAATTCCACCCCACCACAAACACTAACTTTGTTTCTATGTACAGTAAGTGCTTTTGTTGGGGTAGTTTTAACCACCTCTGCATCTCCAGGTGTGCAAGTTGCACACATAATTGAAAATGTGGTGGCTTAAGATGAGAGCCAAATGATGCATAGAATCCAGGGTTCATAGGGAATAACTTTTTTGTTAATTTGTGAGATTCATTCTGCACAGTTGCATGCTGTATTGTTGAAGCTGACCTGAAACTAGCAGCCATCATGGAATAAAACAGCTCATTGGTCTGTGATTGGCCAATCAATTCCTGTGAACAGTTCACATGTATTTAAATGGATGGTCGTCTGCTCATCACTTGCAAATACTGCTATTGTTCATCCATGTTGTAAACAGCCAAGGCGGAGCTTTGGACAGATTGTTTGACTACTTAAGTTTGGAGAAGGTGGGCATGAAACATCACTTCCACTTCATCACAGCAGAGAGGGAAGCTACCAGAAGAATCACCAAGACCAAAGAACAGGAAAAGTCTGCGTTATTGACCTAACTTCAGCACTGACTGGACTGATACATTCAGTAAGTGCTTTTTGTTGGGGCGGTGGCCTGTGACAAATGCTACAGACTGCATCTGAAGATGAAGCAGAATTACACTCAGATCACCTCAAATGGAGACACTAATGATTCTGACTTCATAAGTGCTTCCCTTTGGGGTTGTCTTGGTTGTGAATTCTTCAACGGGACCATTGCTTTTGCTGGACCTATGCAGAGCTAGCAAACTCATCAATCTCGTTTGTCATCAGTATCACCTTGACACGGGCACTGACTTGAGCTATGAATTCAGTAAGTGCTACATGTTGGGGTAGTATTGCTGATTTCTCCAGTCACTCTTTCTCAAAGTGGAATTACATCCAGACCACCTCAAAAGGAGACACTCGTGATTGTTGCTTCATAAGTGCTTCCCTTTGGGGTTGTCTTGGCTGTTCTTCTGCACAACTGTTTCTATCTCTAGTCATTTGCAGAGTTTACAGTCTTTGTCATCAAAATAACCTTAACTTGAGCCCTCACTTGAAGTACGAATTCAGTAAGTGCTACATGTTGGGGTAATTTTGTTGACTTCTCCACTCAGTGTTTCTCCAAGTGGAATCGCAATCAGATCACCTGAAATGTAATGATTCTATCCAGCGATTCATTCTGGACATGGCATTATAGTGTCTTAATTCCACCCCACCACAAACACTAACTTTGTTTCTATGTACAGTAAGTGCTTTTGTTGGGGTAGTTTTAACCACCTCTGCATCTCCAGGTGTGCAAGTTGCACACACAATTGAAAATGTGGTGGCTTAAGCTGAGAGCCAAATGATGCATAGAATCCAGGGTTCATAGGGAATAACTTTTTTGTTAATTTGTGAGATTCATTCTGCACAGTTGCATGCTGTATTGTTGAAGCTGACCTGAAACTAGCAGCCATCATGGAATAAAACAGCTCATTGGTCTGTGATTGGCCAATCAATTCCTGTGAACAGTTCACATGTATTTAAATGGATGGTCGTCTGCTCATCACTTGCAAATACTGCTATTGTTCATCCATGTTGTAAACAGCCAAGGCGGAGCTTTGGACAGATTGTTTGACTACTTAAGTTTGGAGAAGGTGGGCATGAAACATCACTTCCACTTCATCACAGCAGAGAGGGAAGCTACCAGAAGAATCACCAAGACCAAAGAACAGGAAAAGTCTGCGTTATTGACCTAACTTCAGCACTGACTGGACTGATACATTCAGTAAGTGCTTTTTGTTGGGGCGGTGGCCTGTGACAAATGCTACAGACTGCATCTGAAGATGAAGCAGAATTACACTCAGATCACCTCAAATGGAGACACTAATGATTCTGACTTCATAAGTGCTTCCCTTTGGGGTTGTCTTGGTTGTGAATTCTTCAACGGGACCATTGCTTTTGCTGGACCTATGCAGAGCTAGCAAACTCATCAATCTCGTTTGTCATCAGTATCACCTTGACACGGGCACTGACTTGAGCTATGAATTCAGTAAGTGCTACATGTTGGGGTAGTATTGCTGATTTCTCCAGTCACTCTTTCTCAAAGTGGAATTACATCCAGACCACCTCAAAAGGAGACACTCGTGATTGTTGCTTCATAAGTGCTTCCCTTTGGGGTTGTCTTGGCTGTTCTTCTGCACAACTGTTTCTATCTCTAGTCATTTGCAGAGTTTACAGTCTTTGTCATCAAAATAACCTTAACTTGAGCCCTCACTTGAAGTACGAATTCAGTAAGTGCTACATGTTGGGGTAATTTTGTTGACTTCTCCACTCAGTGTTTCTCCAAGTGGAATCGCAATCAGATCACCTGAAATGTAATGATTCTATCCAGCGATTCATTCTGGACATGGCATTATAGTGTCTTAATTCCACCCCACCACAAACACTAACTTTGTTTCTATGTACAGTAAGTGCTTTTGTTGGGGTAGTTTTAACCACCTCTGCATCTCCAGGTGTGCAAGTTGCACACATAATTGAAAATGTGGTGGCTTAAGATGAGAGCCAAATGATGCATAGAATCCAGGGTTCATAGGGAATAACTTTTTTGTTAATTTGTGACTACTTAAGTTTGGAGAAGGTGGGCATGAAACATCACTTCCACTTCATCACAGCAGAGAGGGAAGCGACCAGAAGAATCACCAAGACCAAAGAACAGGAAAAGTCTGCGTTATTGACCCAACTTCAGCACTGACTGGACTGATACATTCAGTAAGTGCTTTTTGTTGGGGCGGTGGCCTGTGACAAATGCTACAGACTGCATCTGAAGATGAAGCAGAATTACACTCAGATCACCTCAAATGGAGACACTAATGATTCTGACTTCATAAGTGCTTCCCTTTGGGGTTGTCTTGGTTGTGAATTCTTCAACGGGACCATTGCTTTTGCTGGACCTATGCAGAGCTAGCAAACTCATCAATCTCGTTTGTCATCAGTATCACCTTGACACGGGCACTGACTTGAGCTATGAATTCAGTAAGTGCTACATGTTGGGGTAGTATTGCTGATTTCTCCAGTCACTCTTTCTCCAAGTGGAATTACATCCAGACCACCTCAAAAGGAGACACTCGTGATTGTTGCATCATAAGTGCTTCCCTTTGGGGTTGTCTTGGCTGTGAGTTCTTCTGCACAACTGTTTCTATCTCTAGTAATTTGCAGAGTTTACAGTCTTTGTCATCAAAATAACCTTAACTTGAGCCCTCACTTGAAGTACGAATTCAGTAAGTGCTACATGTTGGGGTAATTTTGTTGACTTCTCCACTCAATGTTTCTCCAAGTGGAATCGCAATCAGATCACCTGAAATGTAATGATTCTATCCAGCGATTCATTCTGGACATGGCATTATAGTGTCTTAATTCCACCCCACCACAAACACTAACTTTGTTTCTATGTACAGTAAGTGCTTTTGTTGGGGTAGTTTTAACCACCTCTGCATCTCCAGGTGTGCAAGTTGCACGCATAATTGAAAATGTGGTGGCTTAAGATGAGAGCCAAATGATGCATAGAATCCAGGGTTCATAGGGAATAACTTTTTTGTTAATTTGTGAGATTCATTCTGCACAGTTGCATGCTGTATTGTTGAAGCTGACCTGAAACTAGCAGCCATCATGGAATAAAACAGCTCATTGGTCTGTGATTGGCCAATCAATTCCTGTGAACAGTTCACATGTATTTAAATGGATGGTCGTCTGCTCATCACTTGCAAATACTGCTATTGTTCATCCATGTTGTAAACAGCCAAGGCGGAGCTTTGGACAGATTGTTTGACTACTTAAGTTTGGAGAAGGTGGGCATGAAACATCACTTCCACTTCATCACAGCAGAGAGGGAAGCTACCAGAAGAATCACCAAGACCAAAGAACAGGAAAAGTCTGCGTTATTGACCTAACTTCAGCACTGACTGGACTGATACATTCAGTAAGTGCTTTTTGTTGGGGCGGTGGCCTGTGACAAATGCTACAGACTGCATCTGAAGATGAAGCAGAATTACACTCAGATCACCTCAAATGGAGACACTAATGATTCTGACTTCATAAGTGCTTCCCTTTGGGGTTGTCTTGGTTGTGAATTCTTCAACGGGACCATTGCTTTTGCTGGACCTATGCAGAGCTAGCAAACTCATCAATCTCGTTTGTCATCAGTATCACCTTGACACGGGCACTGACTTGAGCTATGAATTCAGTAAGTGCTACATGTTGGGGTAGTATTGCTGATTTCTCCAGTCACTCTTTCTCAAAGTGGAATTACATCCAGACCACCTCAAAAGGAGACACTCGTGATTGTTGCTTCATAAGTGCTTCCCTTTGGGGTTGTCTTGGCTGTTCTTCTGCACAACTGTTTCTATCTCTAGTCATTTGCAGAGTTTACAGTCTTTGTCATCAAAATAACCTTAACTTGAGCCCTCACTTGAAGTACGAATTCAGTAAGTGCTACATGTTGGGGTAATTTTGTTGACTTCTCCACTCAGTGTTTCTCCAAGTGGAATCGCAATCAGATCACCTGAAATGTAATGATTCTATCCAGCGATTCATTCTGGACATGGCATTATAGTGTCTTAATTCCACCCCACCACAAACACTAACTTTGTTTCTATGTACAGTAAGTGCTTTTGTTGGGGTAGTTTTAACCACCTCTGCATCTCCAGGTGTGCAAGTTGCACACATAATTGAAAATGTGGTGGCTTAAGATGAGAGCCAAATGATGCATAGAATCCAGGGTTCATAGGGAATAACTTTTTTGTTAATTTGTGAGATTCATTCTGCACAGTTGCATGCTGTATTGTTGAAGCTGACCTGAAACTAGCAGCCATCATGGAATAAAACAGCTCATTGGTCTGTGATTGGCCAATCAATTCCTGTGAACAGTTGACATGTATTTAAATGGATGGCCGTCTGCTCGTCACTTGCAAATACTGCTATTGTTCATCCATGTTGTAAACAGCCAAGGCGGAGCTTTGGACAGATTGTTTGACTACTTAAGTTTGGAGAAGGTGGGCATGAAACATCACTTCCACTTCATCACAGCAGAGAGGGAAGCTACCAGAAGAATCACCAAGACCAAAGAACAGGAAAAGTCTGCGTTATTGACCTAACTTCAGCACTGACTGGACTGATACATTCAGTAAGTGCTTTTTGTTGGGGCGGTGGCCTGTGACAAATGCTACAGACTGCATCTGAAGATGAAGCAGAATTACACTCAGATCACCTCAAATGGAGACACTAATGATTCTGACTTCATAAGTGCTTCCCTTTGGGGTTGTCTTGGTTGTGAATTCTTCAACGGGACCATTGCTTTTGCTGGACCTATGCAGAGCTTGCAAACTCATCAATCTCGTTTGTCATCAGTATCACCTTGACACGGGCACTGACTTGAGCTATGAATTCAGTAAGTGCTACATGTTGGGGTAGTATTGCTGATTTCTCCAGTCACTCTTTCTCCAAGTGGAACTACATCCAGACCACCTCAAAAGGAGACACTCGTGATTGTTGCTTCATAAGTGCTTCCCTTTGGGGTTGTCTTGGCTGTGAGTTCTTCTGCACAACTGTTTCTATCTCTAGTCATTTGCAGAGTTTACAGTCTTTGTCATCAAAATAACCTTAACTTGAGCCCTCACTTGAAGTACGAATTCAGTAAGTGCTACATGTTGGGGTAATTTTGTTGACTTCTCCACTCAGTGTTTCTCCAAGTGGAATCGCAATCAGATCACCTGAAATGTAATGATTCTATCCAGTGATTCATTCTGGACATGGCATTATAGTGTCTTAATTCCACCCCACCTCAAACACTAACTTTGTTTCTATGTACAGTAAGTGCTTTTGTTGGGGTAGTTTTAACCACCTCTGCATCTCCAGGTGTGCAAGTTGCACACATAATTGAAAATGTGGTGGCTTAAGCTGAGAGCCAAATGATGCATAGAATCCAGGGTTCATAGGGACTAACTTTTTTGTTAATTTGTGAGATTCATTCTGCACAGTTGCATGCTGTATTGTTGAAGCTGACCTGAAAGTAGCAGCCATCATGGAATAAAACAGCTCATTGGTCTGTGATTGGCCAATCAATTCCTGTGAACAGTTCACATGTATTCAAATGGATGGTCGTCTGCTCGTCACTTGCAAATACTGCTATTGTTCATCCATGTTGTAAACAGCCAAGGCGGAGCTTTGGACAGATTGTTTGACTACTTAAGTTTGGAGAAGGTGGGCATGAAACATCACTTCCACTTCATCACAGCAGAGAGGGAAGCGACCAGAAGAATCACCAAGACCAAAGAACAGGAAAAGTCTGCGTTATTGACCTAACTTCAGCACTGACTGGACTGATACATTCAGTAAGTGCTTTTTGTTGGGGCGGTGGCCTGTGACAAATGCTACAGACTGCATCTGAAGATGAAGCAGAATTACACTCAGATCACCTCAAATGGAGACACTAATGATTCTGACTTCATAAGTGCTTCCCTTTGGGGTTGTCTTGGTTGTGAATTCTTCAACGGGACCATTGCTTTTGCTGGACCTATGCAGAGCTTGCAAACTCATCAATCTCGTTTGTCATCAGTATCACCTTGACACGGGCACTGACTTGAGCTATGAATTCAGTAAGTGCTACATGTTGGGGTAGTATTGCTGATTTCTCCAGTCACTCTTTCTCCAAGTGGAATTACATCCAGACCACCTCAAAAGGAGACACTCGTGATTGTTGCTTCATAAGTGCTTCCCTTTGGGGTTGTCTTGGCTGTGAGTTCTTCTGCACAACTGTTTCTATCTCTAGTCATTTGCAGAGTTTACAGTCTTTGTCATCAAAATAACCTTAACTTGAGCCCTCACTTGAAGTACGAATTCAGTAAGTGCTACATGTTGGGGTAATTTTGTTGACTTCTCCACTCAATGTTTCTCCAAGTGGAATCGCAATCAGATCACCTGAAATGTAATGATTCTATCCAGCGATTCATTCTGGACATGGCATTATAGTGTCTTAATTCCACCCCACCACAAACACTAACTTTGTTTCTATGTACAGTAAGTGCTTTTGTTGGGGTAGTTTTAACCACCTCTGCATCTCCAGGTGTGCAAGTTGCACACATAATTGAAAATGTGGTGGCTTAAGATGAGAGCCAAATGATGCATAGAATCCAGGGTTCATAGGGAATAACTTTTTTGTTAATTTGTGAGATTCATTCTGCACAGTTGCATGCTGTATTGTTGAAGCTGACCTGAAACTAGCAGCCATCATGGAATAAAACAGCTCATTGGTCTGTGATTGGCCAATCAATTCCTGTGAACAGTTGACATGTATTTAAATGGATGGTCGTCTGCTCGTCACTTGCAAATACTGCTATTGTTCATCCATGTTGTAAACAGCCAAGGCGGAGCTTTGGACAGATTGTTTGACTACTTAAGTTTGGAGAAGGTGGGCATGAAACATCACTTCCACTTCATCACAGCAGAGAGGGAAGCTACCAGAAGAATCACCAAGACCAAAGAACAGGAAAAGTCTGCGTTATTGACCTAACTTCAGCACTGACTGGACTGATACATTCAGTAAGTGCTTTTTGTTGGGGCGGTGGCCTGTGACAAATGCTACAGACTGCATCTGAAGATGAAGCAGAATTACACTCAGATCACCTCAAATGGAGACACTAATGATTCTGACTTCATAAGTGCTTCCCTTTGGGGTTGTCTTGGTTGTGAATTCTTCAACGGGACCATTGCTTTTGCTGGACCTATGCAGAGCTTGCAAACTCATCAATCTCGTTTGTCATCAGTATCACCTTGACACGGGCACTGACTTGAGCTATGAATTCAGTAAGTGCTACATGTTGGGGTAGTATTGCTGATTTCTCCAGTCACTCTTTCTCCAAGTGGAATTACATCCAGACCACCTCAAAAGGAGACACTCGTGATTGTTGCTTCATAAGTGCTTCCCTTTGGGGTTGTCTTGGCTGTGAGTTCTTCTGCACAACTGTTTCTATCTCTAGTCATTTGCAGAGTTTACAGTCTTTGTCATCAAAATAACCTTAACTTGAGCCCTCACTTGAAGTACGAATTCAGTAAGTGCTACATGTTGGGGTAATTTTGTTGACTTCTCCACTCAGTGTTTCTCCAAGTGGAATCGCAATCAGATCACCTGAAATGTAATGATTCTATCCAGCGATTCATTCTGGACATGGCATTATAGTGTCTTAATTCCACCCCACCACAAACACTAACTTTGTTTCTATGTACAGTAAGTGCTTTTGTTGGGGTAGTTTTAACCACCTCTGCATCTCCAGGTGTGCAAGTTGCACACATAATTGAAAATGTGGTGGCTTAAGATGAGAGCCAAATGATGCATCGAATCCAGGGTTCATAGGGAATAACTTTTTTGTTAATTTGTGAGATTCATTCTGCACAGTTGCATGCTGTATTGTTGAAGCTGACCTGAAACTAGCAGCCATCATGGAATAAAACAGCTCATTGGTCTGTGATTGGCCAATCAATTCCTGTGAACAGTTGACATGTATTTAAATGGATGGCCGTCTGCTCGTCACTTGCAAATACTGCTATTGTTCATCCATGTTGTAAACAGCCAAGGCGGAGCTTTGGACAGATTGTTTGACTACTTAAGTTTGGAGAAGGTGGGCATGAAACATCACTTCCACTTCATCACAGCAGAGAGGGAAGCTACCAGAAGAATCACCAAGACCAAAGAACAGGAAAAGTCTGCGTTATTGACCTAACTTCAGCACTGACTGGACTGATACATTCAGTAAGTGCTTTTTGTTGGGGCGGTGGCCTGTGACAAATGCTACAGACTGCATCTGAAGATGAAGCAGAATTACACTCAGATCACCTCAAATGGAGACACTAATGATTCTGACTTCATAAGTGCTTCCCTTTGGGGTTGTCTTGGTTGTGAATTCTTCAACGGGACCATTGCTTTTGCTGGACCTATGCAGAGCTAGCAAACTCATCAATCTCGTTTGTCATCAGTATCACCTTGACACGGGCACTGACTTGAGCTATGAATTCAGTAAGTGCTACATGTTGGGGTAGTATTGCTGATTTCTCCAGTCACTCTTTCTCAAAGTGGAATTACATCCAGACCACCTCAAAAGGAGACACTCGTGATTGTTGCTTCATAAGTGCTTCCCTTTGGGGTTGTCTTGGCTGTTCTTCTGCACAACTGTTTCTATCTCTAGTCATTTGCAGAGTTTACAGTCTTTGTCATCAAAATAACCTTAACTTGAGCCCTCACTTGAAGTACGAATTCAGTAAGTGCTACATGTTGGGGTAATTTTGTTGACTTCTCCACTCAGTGTTTCTCCAAGTGGAATCGCAATCAGATCACCTGAAATGTAATGATTCTATCCAGCGATTCATTCTGGACATGGCATTATAGTGTCTTAATTCCACCCCACCACAAACACTAACTTTGTTTCTATGTACAGTAAGTGCTTTTGTTGGGGTAGTTTTAACCACCTCTGCATCTCCAGGTGTGCAAGTTGCACACATAATTGAAAATGTGGTGGCTTAAGATGAGAGCCAAATGATGCATAGAATCCAGGGTTCATAGGGAATAACTTTTTTGTTAATTTGTGAGATTCATTCTGCACAGTTGCATGCTGTATTGTTGAAGCTGACCTGAAACTAGCAGCCATCATGGAATAAAACAGCTCATTGGTCTGTGATTGGCCAATCAATTCCTGTGAACAGTTGACATGTATTTAAATGGATGGCCGTCTGCTCGTCACTTGCAAATACTGCTATTGTTCATCCATGTTGTAAACAGCCAAGGCGGAGCTTTGGACAGATTGTTTGACTACTTAAGTTTGGAGAAGGTGGGCATGAAACATCACTTCCACTTCATCACAGCAGAGAGGGAAGCTACCAGAAGAATCACCAAGACCAAAGAACAGGAAAAGTCTGCGTTATTGACCTAACTTCAGCACTGACTGGACTGATACATTCAGTAAGTGCTTTTTGTTGGGGCGGTGGCCTGTGACAAATGCTACAGACTGCATCTGAAGATGAAGCAGAATTACACTCAGATCACCTCAAATGGAGACACTAATGATTCTGACTTCATAAGTGCTTCCCTTTGGGGTTGTCTTGGTTGTGAATTCTTCAACGGGACCATTGCTTTTGCTGGACCTATGCAGAGCTTGCAAACTCATCAATCTCGTTTGTCATCAGTATCACCTTGACACGGGCACTGACTTGAGCTATGAATTCAGTAAGTGCTACATGTTGGGGTAGTATTGCTGATTTCTCCAGTCACTCTTTCTCCAAGTGGAACTACATCCAGACCACCTCAAAAGGAGACACTCGTGATTGTTGCTTCATAAGTGCTTCCCTTTGGGGTTGTCTTGGCTGTGAGTTCTTCTGCACAACTGTTTCTATCTCTAGTCATTTGCAGAGTTTACAGTCTTTGTCATCAAAATAACCTTAACTTGAGCCCTCACTTGAAGTACGAATTCAGTAAGTGCTACATGTTGGGGTAATTTTGTTGACTTCTCCACTCAGTGTTTCTCCAAGTGGAATCGCAATCAGATCACCTGAAATGTAATGATTCTATCCAGTGATTCATTCTGGACATGGCATTATAGTGTCTTAATTCCACCCCACCTCAAACACTAACTTTGTTTCTATGTACAGTAAGTGCTTTTGTTGGGGTAGTTTTAACCACCTCTGCATCTCCAGGTGTGCAAGTTGCACACATAATTGAAAATGTGGTGGCTTAAGCTGAGAGCCAAATGATGCATAGAATCCAGGGTTCATAGGGACTAACTTTTT
This sequence comes from Karalla daura, assembly GCA_029224185.1. Taxonomy (NCBI): domain Eukaryota; kingdom Metazoa; phylum Chordata; class Actinopteri; order Chaetodontiformes; family Leiognathidae; genus Karalla; species Karalla daura. Next base: position 17,908,560 of record CM055200.1, on the reverse strand, counting down.
TGTTAATTTGTGAGATTCATTCTGCACAGTTGCATGCTGTATTGTTGAAGCTGACCTGAAAGTAGCAGCCATCATGGAATAAAACAGCTCATTGGTCTGTGATTGGCCAATCAATTCCTGTGAACAGTTCACATGTATTCAAATGGATGGTCGTCTGCTCGTCACTTGCAAATACTGCTATTGTTCATCCATGTTGTAAACAGCCAAGGCGGAGCTTTGGACAGATTGTTTGACTACTTAAGTTTGGAGAAGGTGGGCATGAAACATCACTTCCACTTCATCACAGCAGAGAGGGAAGCGACCAGAAGAATCACCAAGACCAAAGAACAGGAAAAGTCTGCGTTATTGACCTAACTTCAGCACTGACTGGACTGATACATTCAGTAAGTGCTTTTTGTTGGGGCGGTGGCCTGTGACAAATGCTACAGACTGCATCTGAAGATGAAGCAGAATTACACTCAGATCACCTCAAATGGAGACACTAATGATTCTGACTTCATAAGTGCTTCCCTTTGGGGTTGTCTTGGTTGTGAATTCTTCAACGGGACCATTGCTTTTGCTGGACCTATGCAGAGCTTGCAAACTCATCAATCTCGTTTGTCATCAGTATCACCTTGACACGGGCACTGACTTGAGCTATGAATTCAGTAAGTGCTACATGTTGGGGTAGTATTGCTGATTTCTCCAGTCACTCTTTCTCCAAGTGGAATTACATCCAGACCACCTCAAAAGGAGACACTCGTGATTGTTGCTTCATAAGTGCTTCCCTTTGGGGTTGTCTTGGCTGTGAGTTCTTCTGCACAACTGTTTCTATCTCTAGTCATTTGCAGAGTTTACAGTCTTTGTCATCAAAATAACCTTAACTTGAGCCCTCACTTGAAGTACGAATTCAGTAAGTGCTACATGTTGGGGTAATTTTGTTGACTTCTCCACTCAATGTTTCTCCAAGTGGAATCGCAATCAGATCACCTGAAATGTAATGATTCTATCCAGCGATTCATTCTGGACATGGCATTATAGTGTCTTAATTCCACCCCACCACAAACACTAACTTTGTTTCTATGTACAGTAAGTGCTTTTGTTGGGGTAGTTTTAACCACCTCTGCATCTCCAGGTGTGCAAGTTGCACACATAATTGAAAATGTGGTGGCTTAAGATGAGAGCCAAATGATGCATAGAATCCAGGGTTCATAGGGAATAACTTTTTTGTTAATTTGTGAGATTCATTCTGCACAGTTGCATGCTGTATTGTTGAAGCTGACCTGAAACTAGCAGCCATCATGGAATAAAACAGCTCATTGGTCTGTGATTGGCCAATCAATTCCTGTGAACAGTTGACATGTATTTAAATGGATGGTCGTCTGCTCGTCACTTGCAAATACTGCTATTGTTCATCCATGTTGTAAACAGCCAAGGCGGAGCTTTGGACAGATTGTTTGACTACTTAAGTTTGGAGAAGGTGGGCATGAAACATCACTTCCACTTCATCACAGCAGAGAGGGAAGCTACCAGAAGAATCACCAAGACCAAAGAACAGGAAAAGTCTGCGTTATTGACCTAACTTCAGCACTGACTGGACTGATACATTCAGTAAGTGCTTTTTGTTGGGGCGGTGGCCTGTGACAAATGCTACAGACTGCATCTGAAGATGAAGCAGAATTACACTCAGATCACCTCAAATGGAGACACTAATGATTCTGACTTCATAAGTGCTTCCCTTTGGGGTTGTCTTGGTTGTGAATTCTTCAACAGGACCATTGCTTTTGCTGGACCTATGCAGAGCTTGCAAACTCATCAATCTCGTTTGTCATCAGTATCACCTTGACACGGGCACTGACTTGAGCTATGAATTCAGTAAGTGCTACATGTTGGGGTAGTATTGCTGATTTCTCCAGTCACTCTTTCTCCAAGTGGAATTACATCCAGACCACCTCAAAAGGAGACACTCGTGATTGTTGCTTCATAAGTGCTTCCCTTTGGGGTTGTCTTGGCTGTGAGTTCTTCTGCACAACTGTTTCTATCTCTAGTCATTTGCAGAGTTTACAGTCTTTGTCATCAAAATAACCTTAACTTGAGCCCTCACTTGAAGTACGAATTCAGTAAGTGCTACATGTTGGGGTAATTTTGTTGACTTCTCCACTCAGTGTTTCTCCAAGTGGAATCGCAATCAGATCACCTGAAATGTAATGATTCTATCCAGCGATTCATTCTGGACATGGCATTATAGTGTCTTAATTCCACCCCACCACAAACACTAACTTTGTTTCTATGTACAGTAAGTGCTTTTGTTGGGGTAGTTTTAACCACCTCTGCATCTCCAGGTGTGCAAGTTGCACACATAATTGAAAATGTGGTGGCTTAAGATGAGAGCCAAATGATGCATCGAATCCAGGGTTCATAGGGAATAACTTTTTTGTTAATTTGTGAGATTCATTCTGCACAGTTGCATGCTGTATTGTTGAAGCTGACCTGAAACTAGCAGCCATCATGGAATAAAACAGCTCATTGGTCTGTGATTGGCCAATCAATTCCTGTGAACAGTTGACATGTATTTAAATGGATGGCCGTCTGCTCGTCACTTGCAAATACTGCTATTGTTCATCCATGTTGTAAACAGCCAAGGCGGAGCTTTGGACAGATTGTTTGACTACTTAAGTTTGGAGAAGGTGGGCATGAAACATCACTTCCACTTCATCACAGCAGAGAGGGAAGCTACCAGAAGAATCACCAAGACCAAAGAACAGGAAAAGTCTGCGTTATTGACCTAACTTCAGCACTGACTGGACTGATACATTCAGTAAGTGCTTTTTGTTGGGGCGGTGGCCTGTGACAAATGCTACAGACTGCATCTGAAGATGAAGCAGAATTACACTCAGATCACCTCAAATGGAGACACTAATGATTCTGACTTCATAAGTGCTTCCCTTTGGGGTTGTCTTGGTTGTGAATTCTTCAACGGGACCATTGCTTTTGCTGGACCTATGCAGAGCTTGCAAACTCATCAATCTCGTTTGTCATCAGTATCACCTTGACACGGGCACTGACTTGAGCTATGAATTCAGTAAGTGCTACATGTTGGGGTAGTATTGCTGATTTCTCCAGTCACTCTTTCTCCAAGTGGAATTACATCCAGACCACCTCAAAAGGAGACACTCGTGATTGTTGCTTCATAAGTGCTTCCCTTTGGGGTTGTCTTGGCTGTGAGTTCTTCTGCACAACTGTTTCTATCTCTAGTCATTTGCAGAGTTTACAGTCTTTGTCATCAAAATAACCTTAACTTGAGCCCTCACTTGAAGTACGAATTCAGTAAGTGCTACATGTTGGGGTAATTTTGTTGACTTCTCCACTCAATGTTTCTCCAACTGGAATCGCAATCAGATCACCTGAAATGTAATGATTCTATCCAGCGATTCATTCTGGACATGGCATTATAGTGTCTTAATTCCACCCCACCACAAACACTAACTTTGTTTCTATGTACAGTAAGTGCTTTTGTTGGGGTAGTTTTAACCACCTCTGCATCTCCAGATGTGCAAGTTGCACACATAATTGAAAATGTGGTGGCTTAAGATGAGAGCCAAATGATGCATAGAATCCAGGGTTCATAGGGAATAACTTTTTTGTTAATTTGTGAGATTCATTCTGCACAGTTGCATGCTGTATTGTTGAAGCTGACCTGAAACTAGCAGCCATCATGGAATAAAACAGCTCATTGGTCTGTGATTGGCCAATCAATTCCTGTGAACAGTTGACATGTATTTAAATGGATGGTCGTCTGCTCGTCACTTGCAAATACTGCTATTGTTCATCCATGTTGTAAACAGCCAAGGCGGAGCTTTGGACAGATTGTTTGACTACTTAAGTTTGGAGAAGGTGGGCATGAAACATCACTTCCACTTCATCACAGCAGAGAGGGAAGCTACCAGAAGAATCACCAAGACCAAAGAACAGGAAAAGTCTGCGTTATTGACCTAACTTCAGCACTGACTGGACTGATACATTCAGTAAGTGGTTTTTGTTGGGGCGGTGGCCTGTGACAAATGCTACAGACTGCATCTGAAGATGAAGCAGAATTACACTCAGATCACCTCAAATGGAGACACTAATGATTCTGACTTCATAAGTGCTTCCCTTTGGGGTTGTCTTGGTTGTGAATTCTTCAACGGGACCATTGCTTTTGCTGGACCTATGCAGAGCTTGCAAACTCATCAATCTCGTTTGTCATCAGTATCACCTTGACACGGGCACTGACTTGAGCTATGAATTCAGTAAGTGCTACATGTTGGGGTAGTATTGCTGATTTCTCCAGTCACTCTTTCTCCAAGTGGAATTACATCCAGACCACCTCAAAAGGAGACACTCGTGATTGTTGCTTCATAAGTGCTTCCCTTTGGGGTTGTCTTGGCTGTGAGTTCTTCTGCACAACTGTTTCTATCTCTAGTCATTTGCAGAGTTTACAGTCTTTGTCATCAAAATAACCTTAACTTGAGCCCTCACTTGAAGTACGAATTCAGTAAGTGCTACATGTTGGGGTAATTTTGTTGACTTCTCCACTCAGTGTTTCTCCAAGTGGAATCGCAATCAGATCACCTGAAATGTAATGATTCTATCCAGCGATTCATTCTGGACATGGCATTATAGTGTCTTAATTCCACCCCACCACAAACACTAACTTTGTTTCTATGTACAGTAAGTGCTTTTGTTGGGGTAGTTTTAACCACCTCTGCATCTCCAGGTGTGCAAGTTGCACACATAATTGAAAATGTGGTGGCTTAAGATGAGAGCCAAATGATGCATCGAATCCAGGGTTCATAGGGAATAACTTTTTTGTTAATTTGTGAGATTCATTCTGCACAGTTGCATGCTGTATTGTTGAAGCTGACCTGAAACTAGCAGCCATCATGGAATAAAACAGCTCATTGGTCTGTGATTGGCCAATCAATTCCTGTGAACAGTTCACATGTATTTAAATGGATGGTCGTCTGCTCATCACTTGCAAATACTGCTATTGTTCATCCATGTTGTAAACAGCCAAGGCGGAGCTTTGGACAGATTGTTTGACTACTTAAGTTTGGAGAAGGTGGGCATGAAACATCACTTCCACTTCATCACAGCAGAGAGGGAAGCGACCAGAAGAATCACCAAGACCAAAGAACAGGAAAAGTCTGCGTTATTGACCCAACTTCAGCACTGACTGGACTGATACATTCAGTAAGTGCTTTTTGTTGGGGCGGTGGCCTGTGACAAATGCTACAGACTGCATCTGAAGATGAAGCAGAATTACACTCAGATCACCTCAAATGGAGACACTAATGATTCTGACTTCATAAGTGCTTCCCTTTGGGGTTGTCTTGGTTGTGAATTCTTCAACGGGACCATTGCTTTTGCTGGACCTATGCAGAGCTTGCAAACTCATCAATCTCGTTTGTCATCAGTATCACCTTGACACGGGCACTGACTTGAGCTATGAATTCAGTAAGTGCTACATGTTGGGGTAGTATTGCTGATTTCTCCAGTCACTCTTTCTCCAAGTGGAATTACATCCAGACCACCTCAAAAGGAGACACTCGTGATTGTTGCTTCATAAGTGCTTCCCTTTGGGGTTGTCTTGGCTGTGAGTTCTTCTGCACAACTGTTTCTATCTCTAGTCATTTGCAGAGTTTACAGTCTTTGTCATCAAAATAACCTTAACTTGAGCCCTCACTTGAAGTACGAATTCAGTAAGTGCTACATGTTGGGGTAATTTTGTTGACTTCTCCACTCAATGTTTCTCCAAGTGGAATCGCAATCAGATCACCTGAAATGTAATGATTCTATCCAGTGATTCATTCTGGACATGGCATTATAGTGTCTTAATTCCACCCCACCACAAACACTAACTTTGTTTCTATGTACAGTAAGTGCTTTTGTTGGGGTAGTTTTAACCACCTCTGCATCTCCAGGTGTGCAAGTTGCACACACAATTGAAAATGTGTTGGCTTAAGCTGAGAGCCAAATGATGCATCGAATCCAGGGTTCATAGGGAATAACTTTTTTGTTAATTTGTGAGATTCATTCTGCACAGTTGCATGCTGTATTGTTGAAGCTGACCTGAAACTAGCAGCCATCATGGAATAAAACAGCTCATTGGTCTGTGATTGGCCAATCAATTCCTGTGAACAGTTCACATGTATTTAAATGGATGGTCGTCTGCTCATCACTTGCAAATACTGCTATTGTTCATCCATGTTGTAAACAGCCAAGGCGGAGCTTTGGACAGATTGTTTGACTACTTAAGTTTGGAGAAGGTGGGCATGAAACATCACTTCCACTTCATCACAACAGAGAGGGAAGCTACCAGAAGAATCACCAAGACCAAAGAACAGGAAAAGTCTGCGTTATTGACCTAACTTCAGCACTGACTGGACTGATACATTCAGTAAGTGCTTTTTGTTGGGGCGGTGGCCTGTGACAAATGCTACAGACTGCATCTGAAGATGAAGCAGAATTACACTCAGATCACCTCAAATGGAGACACTAATGATTCTGACTTCATAAGTGCTTCCCTTTGGGGTTGTCTTGGTTGTGAATTCTTCAACGGGACCATTGCTTTTGCTGGACCTATGCAGAGCTAGCAAACTCATCAATCTCGTTTGTCATCAGTATCACCTTGACACGGGCACTGACTTGAGCTATGAATTCAGTAAGTGCTACATGTTGGGGTAGTATTGCTGATTTCTCCAGTCACTCTTTCTCCAAGTGGAATTACATCCAGACCACCTCAAAAGGAGACACTCGTGATTGTTGCATCATAAGTGCTTCCCTTTGGGGTTGTCTTGGCTGTGAGTTCTTCTGCACAACTGTTTCTATCTCTAGTCATTTGCAGAGTTTACAGTCTTTGTCATCAAAATAACCTTAACTTGAGCCCTCACTTGAAGTACGAATTCAGTAAGTGCTACATGTTGGGGTAATTTTGTTGTCTTCTCCACTCAATGTTTCTCCAAGTGGAATCGCAATCAGATCACCTGAAATGTAATTATTCTATCCAGCGATTCATTCTGGACATGGCATTATAGTGTCTTAATTCCACCCCACCACAAACACTAACTTTGTTTCTATGTACAGTAAGTGTTTTTGTTGGGGTAGTTTTAACCACCTCTGCATCTCCAGGTGTGCAAGTTGCACACATAATTGAAAATGTGGTGGCTTAAGATGAGAGCCAAATGATGCATAGAATCCAGGGTTCATAGGGAATAACTTTTTTGTTAATTTGTGAGATTCATTCTGCACAGTTGCATGCTGTATTGTTGAAGCTGACCTGAAACTAGCAGCCATCATGGAATAAAACAGCTCATTGGTCTGTGATTGGCCAATCAATTCCTGTGAACAGTTCACATGTATTTAAATGGATGGTCGTCTGCTCGTCACTTGCAAATACTGCTATTGTTCATCCATGTTGTAAACAGCCAAGGCGGAGCTTTGGACAGATTGTTTGACTACTTAAGTTTGGAGAAGGTGGGCATGAAACATCACTTCCACTTCATCACAGCAGAGAGGGAAGCGACCAGAAGAATCACCAAGACCAAAGAACAGGAAAAGTCTGCGTTATTGACCTAACTTCAGCACTGACTGGACTGATACATTCAGTAAGTGCTTTTTGTTGGGGCGGTGGCCTGTGACAAATGCTACAGACTGCATCTGAAGATGAAGCAGAATTACACTCAGATCACCTCAAATGGAGACACTAATGATTCTGACTTCATAAGTGCTTCCCTTTGGGGTTGTCTTGGTTGTGAATTCTTCAACGGGACCATTGCTTTTGCTGGACCTATGCAGAGCTTGCAAACTCATCAATCTCGTTTGTCATCAGTATCACCTTGACACGGGCACTGACTTGAGCTATGAATTCAGTAAGTGCTACATGTTGGGGTAGTATTGCTGATTTCTCCAGTCACTCTTTCTCCAAGTGGAATTACATCCAGACCACCTCAAAAGGAGACACTCGTGATTGTTGCTTCATAAGTGCTTCCCTTTGGGGTTGTCTTGGCTGTGAGTTCTTCTGCACAACTGTTTCTATCTCTAGTCATTTGCAGAGTTTACAGTCTTTGTCATCAAAATAACCTTAACTTGAGCCCTCACTTGAAGTACGAATTCAGTAAGTGCTACATGTTGGGGTAATTTTGTTGACTTCTCCACTCAGTGTTTCTCCAAGTGGAATCGCAATCAGATCACCTGAAATGTAATGATTCTATCCAGCGATTCATTCTGGACATGGCATTATAGTGTCTTAATTCCACCCCACCACAAACACTAACTTTGTTTCTATGTACAGTAAGTGCTTTTGTTGGGGTAGTTTTAACCACCTCTGCATCTCCAGGTGTGCAAGTTGCACACATAATTGAAAATGTGGTGGCTTAAGATGAGAGCCAAATGATGCATAGAATCCAGGGTTCATAGGGAATAACTTTTTTGTTAATTTGTGAGATTCATTCTGCACAGTTGCATGCTGTATTGTTGAAGCTGACCTGAAACTAGCAGCCATCATGGAATAAAACAGCTCATTGGTCTGTGATTGGCCAATCAATTCCTGTGAACAGTTGACATGTATTTAAATGGATGGCCGTCTGCTCATCACTTGCAAATACTGCTATTGTTCATCCATGTTGTAAACAGCCAAGGCGGAGCTTTGGACAGATTGTTTGACTACTTAAGTTTGGAGAAGGTGGGCATGAAACATCACTTCCACTTCATCACAGCAGAGAGGGAAGCGACCAGAAGAATCACCAAGACCAAAGAACAGGAAAAGTCTGCGTTATTGACCTAACTTCAGCACTGACTGGACTGATACATTCAGTAAGTGCTTTTTGTTGGGGCGGTGGCCTGTGACAAATGCTACAGACTGCATCTGAAGATGAAGCAGAATTACACTCAGATCACCTCAAATGGAGACACTAATGATTCTGACTTCATAAGTGCTTCCCTTTGGGGTTGTCTTGGTTGTGAATTCTTCAACGGGACCATTGCTTTTGCTGGACCTATGCAGAGCTTGCAAACTCATCAATCTCGTTTGTCATCAGTATCACCTTGACACGGGCACTGACTTGAGCTATGAATTCAGTAAGTGCTACATGTTGGGGTAGTATTGCTGATTTCTCCAGTCACTCTTTCTCCAAGTGGAATTACATCCAGACCACCTCAAAAGGAGACACTCGTGATTGTTGCTTCATAAGTGCTTCCCTTTGGGGTTGTCTTGGCTGTGAGTTCTTATGCACAACTGTTTCTATCTCTAGTCATTTGCAGAGTTTACAGTCTTTGTCATCAAAATAACCTTAACTTGAGCCCTCACTTGAAGTACGAATTCAGTAAGTGCTACATGTTGGGGTAATTTTGTTGACGTCTCCACTCAGTGTTTCTCCAAGTGGAATCGCAATCAGATCACCTGAAATGTAATGATTCTATCCAGTGATTCATTCTGGACATGGCATTATAGTGTCTTAATTCCACCCCACCACAAACACTAACTTTGTTTCTATGTACAGTAAGTGCTTTTGTTGGGGTAGTTTTAACCACCTCTGCATCTCCAGGTGTGCAAGTTGCACACACAATTGAAAATGTGGTGGCTTAAGCTGAGAGCCAAATGATGCATAGAATCCAGGGTTCATAGGGAATAACTTTTTTGTTAATTTGTGAGATTCATTCTGCACAGTTGCATGCTGTATTGTTGAAGCTGACCTGAAACTAGCAGCCATCATGGAATAAAACAGCTCATTGGTCTGTGATTGGCCAATCAATTCCTGTGAACAGTTCACATGTATTTAAATGGATGGTCGTCTGCTCATCACTTGCAAATACTGCTATTGTTCATCCATGTTGTAAACAGCCAAGGCGGAGCTTTGGACAGATTGTTTGACTACTTAAGTTTGGAGAAGGTGGGCATGAAACATCACTTCCACTTCATCACAGCAGAGAGGGAAGCGACCAGAAGAATCACCAAGACCAAAGAACAGGAAAAGTCTGCGTTATTGACCTAACTTCAGCACTGACTGGACTGATACATTCAGTAAGTGCTTTTTGTTGGGGCGGTGGCCTATGACAAATGCTACAGACTGCATCTGAAGATGAAGCAGAATTACACTCAGATCACCTCAAATGGAGACACTAATGATTCTGACTTCATAAGTGCTTCCCTTTGGGGTTGTCTTGGTTGTGAATTCTTCAACGGGACCATTGCTTTTGCTGGACCTATGCAGAGCTTGCAAACTCATCAATCTCGTTTGTCATCAGTATCACCTTGACACGGGCACTGACTTGAGCTATGAATTCAGTAAGTGCTACATGTTGGGGTAGTATTGCTGATTTCTCCAGTCACTCTTTCTCCAAGTGGAATTACATCCAGACCACCTCAAAAGGAGACACTCGTGATTGTTGCTTCATAAGTGCTTCCCTTTGGGGTTGTCTTGGCTGTGAGTTCTTCTGCACAACTGTTTCTATCTCTAGTCATTTGCAGAGTTTACAATCTTCCAGGTTTGTCATCAAAATAACCTTAACTTGAGCCCTCACTTGAAGTACGAATTCAGTAAGTGCTACATGTTGGGGTAATTTTGTTGACGTCTCCACTCAGTGTTTCTCCAAGTGGAATCGCAATCAGATCACCTGAAATGTAATGATTCTATCCAGTGATTCATTCTGGACATGGCATTATAGTGTCTTAATTCCACCCCACCACAAACACTAACTTTGTTTCTATGTACAGTAAGTGCTTTTGTTGGGGTAGTTTTAACCACCTCTGCATCTCCAGGTGTGCAAGTTGCACACATAATTGAAAATGTGTTGGCTAAAGATGAGAGCCAAATGATGCATCGAATCCAGGGTTCATAGGGAATAACTTTTTTGTTAATTTGTGAGATTCATTCTGCACAGTTGCATGCTGTATTGTTGAAGCTGACCTGAAACTAGCAGCCATCATGGAATAAAACAGCTCATTGGTCTGTGATTGGCCAATCAATTCCTGTGAACAGTTCACATGTATTTAAATGGATGGTCGTCTGCTCATCACTTGCAAATACTGCTATTGTTCATCCATGTTGTAAACAGCCAAGGCGGAGCTTTGGACAGATTGTTTGACTACTTAAGTTTGGAGAAGGTGGGCATGAAACATCACTTCCACTTCATCACAGCAGAGAGGGAAGCTACCAGAAGAATCACCAAGACCAAAGAACAGGAAAAGTCTGCGTTATTGACCTAACTTCAGCACTGACTGGACTGATACATTCAGTAAGTGCTTTTTGTTGGGGCGGTGGCCTGTGACAAATGCTACAGACTGCATCTGAAGATGAAGCAGAATTACACTCAGATCACCTCAAATGGAGACACTAATGATTCTGACTTCATAAGTGCTTCCCTTTGGGGTTGTCTTGGTTGTGAATTCTTCAACGGGACCATTGCTTTTGCTGGACCTATGCAGAGCTTGCAAACTCATCAATCTCGTTTGTCATCAGTATCACCTTGACACGGGCACTGACTTGAGCTATGAATTCAGTAAGTGCTACATGTTGGGGTAGTATTGCTGATTTCTCCAGTCACTCTTTCTCCAAGTGGAATTACATCCAGACCACCTCAAAAGGAGACACTCGTGATTGTTGCTTCATAAGTGCTTCCCTTTGGGGTTGTCTTGGCTGTGAGTTCTTCTGCACAACTGTTTCTATCTCTAGTCATTTGCAGAGTTTACAGTCTTTGTCATCAAAATAACCTTAACTTGAGCCCTCACTTGAAGTACGAATTCAGTAAGTGCTACATGTTGGGGTAATTTTGTTGACGTCTCCACTCAGTGTTTCTCCAAGTGGAATCGCAATCAGATCACCTGAAATGTAATGATTCTATCCAGTGATTCATTCTGGACATGGCATTATAGTGTCTTAATTCCACCCCACCACAAACACTAACTTTGTTTCTATGTACAGTAAGTGCTTTTGTTGGGGTAGTTTTAACCACCTCTGCATCTCCAGGTGTGCAAGTTGCACACATAATTGAAAATGTGTTGGCTAAAGATGAGAGCCAAATGATGCATCGAATCCAGGGTTCATAGGGAATAACTTTTTTGTTAATTTGTGAGATTCATTCTGCACAGTTGCATGCTGTATTGTTGAAGCTGACCTGAAACTAGCAGCCATCATGGAATAAAACAGCTCATTGGTCTGTGATTGGCCAATCAATTCCTGTGAACAGTTCACATGTATTTAAATGGATGGTCGTCTGCTCATCACTTGCAAATACTGCTATTGTTCATCCATGTAAACAGCCAAGGCGGAGCTTTGGACAGATTGTTTGACTACTTAAGTTTGGAGAAGGTGGGCATGAAACATCACTTCCACTTCATCACAGCAGAGAGGGAAGCTACCAGAAGAATCACCAAGACCAAAGAACAGGAAAAGTCTGCGTTATTGACCTAACTTCAGCACTGACTGGACTGATACATTCAGTAAGTGCTTTTTGTTGGGGCGGTGGCCTGTGACAAATGCTACAGACTGCATCTGAAGATGAAGCAGAATTACACTCAGATCACCTCAAATGGAGACACTAATGATTCTGACTTCATAAGTGCTTCCCTTTGGGGTTGTCTTGGTTGTGAATTCTTCAACGGGACCATTGCTTTTGCTGGACCTATGCAGAGCTTGCAAACTCATCAATCTCGTTTGTCATCAGTATCACCTTGACACGGGCACTGACTTGAGCTATGAATTCAGTAAGTGCTACATGTTGGGGTAGTATTGCTGATTTCTCCAGTCACTCTTTCTCCAAGTGGAATTACATCCAGACCACCTCAAAAGGAGACACTCGTGATTGTTGCTTCATAAGTGCTTCCCTTTGGGGTTGTCTTGGCTGTGAGTTCTTCTGCACAACTGTTTCTATCTCTAGTCATTTGCAGAGTTTACAGTCTTTGTCATCAAAATAACCTTAACTTGAGCCCTCACTTGAAGTACGAATTCAGTAAGTGCTACATGTTGGGGTAATTTTGTTGACTTCTCCACTCAGTGTTTCTCCAAGTGGAATCGCAATCAGATCACCTGAAATGTAATGATTCTATCCAGCGATTCATTCTGGACATGGCATTATAGTGTCTTAATTCCACCCCACCACAAACACTAACTTTGTTTCTATGGACAGTAAGTGCTTTTGTTGGGGTAGTTTTAACCACCTCTGCATCTCCAGGTGTGCAAGTTGCACACACAATTGAAAATGTGGTGGCTTAAGCTGAGAGCCAAATGATGCATAGAATCCAGGGTTCATAGGGAATAACTTTTTTGTTAATTTGTGAGATTCATTCTGCACAGTTGCATGCTGTATTGTTGAAGCTGACCTGAAACTAGCAGCCATCATGGAATAAAACAGCTCATTGGTCTGTGATTGGCCAATCAATTCCTGTGAACAGTTCACATGTATTTAAATGGATGGTCGTCTGCTCATCACTTGCAAATACTGCTATTGTTCATCCATGTTGTAAACAGCCAAGGCGGAGCTTTGGACAGATTGTTTGACTACTTAAGTTTGGAGAAGGTGGGCATGAAACATCACTTCCACTTCATCACAGCAGAGAGGGAAGCGACCAGAAGAATCACCAAGACCAAAGAACAGGAAAAGTCTGCGTTATTGACCTAACTTCAGCACTGACTGGACTGATACATTCAGTAAGTGCTTTTTGTTGGGGCGGTGGCCTGTGACAAATGCTACAGACTGCATCTGAAGATGAAGCAGAATTACACTCAGATCACCTCAAATGGAGACACTAATGATTCTGACTTCATAAGTGCTTCCCTTTGGGGTTGTCTTGGTTGTGAATTCTTCAACGGGACCATTGCTTTTGCTGGACCTATGCAGAGCTTGCAAACTCATCAATCTCGTTTGTCATCAGTATCACCTTGACACGGGCACTGACTTGAGCTATGAATTCAGTAAGTGCTACATGTTGGGGTAGTATTGCTGATTTCTCCAGTCACTCTTTCTCCAAGTGGAATTACATCCAGACCACCTCAAAAGGAGACACTCGTGATTGTTGCTTCATAAGTGCTTCCCTTTGGGGTTGTCTTGGCTGTGAGTTCTTCTGCACAACTGTTTCTATCTCTAGTCATTTGCAGAGTTTACAATCTTCCAGGTTTGTCATCAAAATAACCTTAACTTGAGCCCTCACTTGAAGTACGAATTCAGTAAGTGCTACATGTTGGGGTAATTTTGTTGACGTCTCCACTCAGTGTTTCTCCAAGTGGAATCGCAATCAGATCACCTGAAATGTAATGATTCTATCCAGTGATTCATTCTGGACATGGCATTATAGTGTCTTAATTCCACCCCACCACAAACACTAACTTTGTTTCTATGTACAGTAAGTGCTTTTGTTGGGGTAGTTTTAACCACCTCTGCATCTCCAGGTGTGCAAGTTGCACACATAATTGAAAATGTGTTGGCTAAAGATGAGAGCCAAATGATGCATAGAATCCAGGGTTCATAGGGAATAACTTTTTTGTTAATTTGTGAGATTCATTCTGCACAGTTGCATGCTGTATTGTTGAAGCTGACCTGAAACTAGCAGCCATCATGGAATAAAACAGCTCATTGGTCTGTGATTGGCCAATCAATTCCTGTGAACAGTTCACATGTATTTAAATGGATGGTCGTCTGCTCATCACTTGCAAATACTGCTATTGTTCATCCATGTTGTAAACAGCCATGGCGGAGCTTTGGACAGATTGTTTGACTACTTAAGTTTGGAGAAGGTGGGCATGAAACATCACTTCCACTTCATCACAGCAGAGAGGGAAGCTACCAGAAGAATCACCAAGACCAAAGAACAGGAAAAGTCTGCGTTATTGACCTAACTTCAGCACTGACTGGACTGATACATTCAGTAAGTGCTTTTTGTTGGGGCGGTGGCCTGTGACAAATGCTACAGACTGCATCTGAAGATGAAGCAGAATTACACTCAGATCACCTCAAATGGAGACACTAATGATTCTGACTTCATAAGTGCTTCCCTTTGGGGTTGTCTTGGTTGTGAATTCTTCAACGGGACCATTGCTTTTGCTGGACCTATGCAGAGCTTGCAAACTCATCAATCTCGTTTGTCATCAGTATCACCTTGACACGGGCACTGACTTGAGCTATGAATTCAGTAAGTGCTACATGTTGGGGTAGTATTGCTGATTTCTCCAGTCACTCTTTCTCCAAGTGGAATTACATCCAGACCACCTCAAAAGGAGACACTCGTGATTGTTGCTTCATAAGTGCTTCCCTTTGGGGTTGTCTTGGCTGTGAGTTCTTCTGCACAACTGTTTCTATCTCTAGTCATTTGCAGAGTTTACAGTCTTTGTCATCAAAATAACCTTAACTTGAGCCCTCACTTGAAGTACGAATTCAGTAAGTGCTACATGTTGGGGTAATTTTGTTGACTTCTCCACTCAGTGTTTCTCCAAGTGGAATCGCAATCAGATCACCTGAAATGTAATGATTCTATCCAGCGATTCATTCTGGACATGGCATTATAGTGTCTTAATTCCACCCCACCACAAACACTAACTTTGTTTCTATGGACAGTAAGTGCTTTTGTTGGGGTAGTTTTAACCACCTCTGCATCTCCAGGTGTGCAAGTTGCACACACAATTGAAAATGTGGTGGCTTAAGCTGAGAGCCAAATGATGCATAGAATCCAGGGTTCATAGGGAATAACTTTTTTGTTAATTTGTGAGATTCATTCTGCACAGTTGCATGCTGTATTGTTGAAGCTGACCTGAAACTAGCAGCCATCATGGAATAAAACAGCTCATTGGTCTGTGATTGGCCAATCAATTCCTGTGAACAGTTCACATGTATTTAAATGGATGGTCGTCTGCTCATCACTTGCAAATACTGCTATTGTTCATCCATGTTGTAAACAGCCAAGGCGGAGCTTTGGACAGATTGTTTGACTACTTAAGTTTGGAGAAGGTGGGCATGAAACATCACTTCCACTTCATCACAGCAGAGAGGGAAGCGACCAGAAGAATCACCAAGACCAAAGAACAGGAAAAGTCTGCGTTATTGACCTAACTTCAGCACTGACTGGACTGATACATTCAGTAAGTGCTTTTTGTTGGGGCGGTGGCCTGTGACAAATGCTACAGACTGCATCTGAAGATGAAGCAGAATTACACTCAGATCACCTCAAATGGAGACACTAATGATTCTGACTTCATAAGTGCTTCCCTTTGGGGTTGTCTTGGTTGTGAATTCTTCAACGGGACCATTGCTTTTGCTGGACCTATGCAGAGCTTGCAAACTCATCAATCTCGTTTGTCATCAGTATCACCTTGACACGGGCACTGACTTGAGCTATGAATTCAGTAAGTGCTACATGTTGGGGTAGTATTGCTGATTTCTCCAGTCACTCTTTCTCCAAGTGGAATTACATCCAGACCACCTCAAAAGGAGACACTCGTGATTGTTGCTTCATAAGTGCTTCCCTTTGGGGTTGTCTTGGCTGTGAGTTCTTCTGCACAACTGTTTCTATCTCTAGTCATTTGCAGAGTTTACAATCTTCCAGGTTTGTCATCAAAATAACCTTAACTTGAGCCCTCACTTGAAGTACGAATTCAGTAAGTGCTACATGTTGGGGTAATTTTGTTGACGTCTCCACTCAGTGTTTCTCCAAGTGGAATCGCAATCAGATCACCTGAAATGTAATGATTCTATCCAGTGATTCATTCTGGACATGGCATTATAGTGTCTTAATTCCACCCCACCACAAACACTAACTTTGTTTCTATGTACAGTAAGTGCTTTTGTTGGGGTAGTTTTAACCACCTCTGCATCTCCAGGTGTGCAAGTTGCACACATAATTGAAAATGTGTTGGCTAAAGATGAGAGCCAAATGATGCATAGAATCCAGGGTTCATAGGGAATAACTTTTTTGTTAATTTGTGAGATTCATTCTGCACAGTTGCATGCTGTATTGTTGAAGCTGACCTGAAACTAGCAGCCATCATGGAATAAAACAGCTCATTGGTCTGTGATTGGCCAATCAATTCCTGTGAACAGTTCACATGTATTTAAATGGATGGTCGTCTGCTCATCACTTGCAAATACTGCTATTGTTCATCCATGTTGTAAACAGCCATGGCGGAGCTTTGGACAGATTGTTTGACTACTTAAGTTTGGAGAAGGTGGGCATGAAACATCACTTCCACTTCATCACAGCAGAGAGGGAAGCTACCAGAAGAATCACCAAGACCAAAGAACAGGAAAAGTCTGCGTTATTGACCTAACTTCAGCACTGACTGGACTGATACATTCAGTAAGTGCTTTTTGTTGGGGCGGTGGCCTGTGACAAATGCTACAGACTGCATCTGAAGATGAAGCAGAATTACACTCAGATCACCTCAAATGGAGACACTAATGATTCTGACTTCATAAGTGCTTCCCTTTGGGGTTGTCTTGGTTGTGAATTCTTCAACGGGACCATTGCTTTTGCTGGACCTATGCAGAGCTTGCAAACTCATCAATCTCGTTTGTCATCAGTATCACCTTGACACGGGCACTGACTTGAGCTATGAATTCAGTAAGTGCTACATGTTGGGGTAGTATTGCTGATTTCTCCAGTCACTCTTTCTCCAAGTGGAATTACATCCAGACCACCTCAAAAGGAGACACTCGTGATTGTTGCTTCATAAGTGCTTCCCTTTGGGGTTGTCTTGGCTGTGAGTTCTTCTGCACAACTGTTTCTATCTCTAGTCATTTGCAGAGTTTACAGTCTTTGTCATCAAAATAACCTTAACTTGAGCCCTCACTTGAAGTACGAATTCAGTAAGTGCTACATGTTGGGGTAATTTTGTTGACTTCTCCACTCAGTGTTTCTCCAAGTGGAATCGCAATCAGATCACCTGAAATGTAATGATTCTATCCAGTGATTCATTCTGGACATGGCATTATAGTGTCTTAATTCCACCCCACCACAAACACTAACTTTGTTTCTATGTACAGTAAGTGCTTTTGTTGGGGTAGTTTTAACCACCTCTGCATCTCCAGGTGTGCAAGTTGCACACACAATTGAAAATGTGTTGGCTTAAGCTGAGAGCCAAATGATGCATCGAATCCAGGGTTCATAGGGAATAACTTTTTTGTTAATTTGTGAGATTCATTCTGCACAGTTGCATGCTGTATTGTTGAAGCTGACCTGAAACTAGCAGCCATCATGGAATAAAACAGCTCATTGGTCTGTGATTGGCCAATCAATTCCTGTGAACAGTTCACATGTATTTAAATGGGTGGTCGTCTGCTCATCACTTGCAAATACTGCTATTGTTCATCCATGTAAACAGCCAAGGCGGAGCTTTGGACAGATTGTTTGACTACTTAAGTTTGGAGAAGGTGGGCATGAAACATCACTTCCACTTCATCACAGCAGAGAGGGAAGCTACCAGAAGAATCACCAAGACCAAAGAACAGGAAAAGTCTGCGTTATTGACCTAACTTCAGCACTGACTGGACTGATACATTCAGTAAGTGCTTTTTGTTGGGGCGGTGGCCTGTGACAAATGCTACAGACTGCATCTGAAGATGAAGCAGAATTACACTCAGATCACCTCAAATGGAGACACTAATGATTCTGACTTCATAAGTGCTTCCCTTTGGGGTTGTCTTGGTTGTGAATTCTTCAACGGGACCATTGCTTTTGCTGGACCTATGCAGAGCTTGCAAACTCATCAATCTCGTTTGTCATCAGTATCACCTTGACACGGGCACTGACTTGAGCTATGAATTCAGTAAGTGCTACATGTTGGGGTAGTATTGCTGATTTCTCCAGTCACTCTTTCTCCAAGTGGAATTACATCCAGACCACCTCAAAAGGAGACACTCGTGATTGTTGCTTCATAAGTGCTTCCCTTTGGGGTTGTCTTGGCTGTGAGTTCTTCTGCACAACTGTTTCTATCTCTAGTCATTTGCAGAGTTTACAGTCTTTGTCATCAAAATAACCTTAACTTGAGCCCTCACTTGAAGTACGAATTCAGTAAGTGCTACATGTTGGGGTAATTTTGTTGACTTCTCCACTCAGTGTTTCTCCAAGTGGAATCGCAATCAGATCACCTGAAATGTAATGATTCTATCCAGCGATTCATTCTGGACATGGCATTATAGTGTCTTAATTCCACCCCACCACAAACACTAACTTTGTTTCTATGTACAGTAAGTGCTTTTGTTGGGGTAGTTTTAACCACCTCTGCATCTCCAGGTGTGCAAGTTGCACACACAATTGAAAATGTGGTGGCTTAAGCTGAGAGCCAAATGATGCATAGAATCCAGGGTTCATAGGGAATAACTTTTTTGTTAATTTGTGAGATTCATTCTGCACAGTTGCATGCTGTATTGTTGAAGCTGACCTGAAACTAGCAGCCATCATGGAATAAAACAGCTCATTGGTCTGTGATTGGCCAATCAATTCCTGTGAACAGTTCACATGTATTTAAATGGATGGTCGTCTGCTCATCACTTGCAAATACTGCTATTGTTCATCCATGTTGTAAACAGCCAAGGCGGAGCTTTGGACAGATTGTTTGACTACTTAAGTTTGGAGAAGGTGGGCATGAAACATCACTTCCACTTCATCACAGCAGAGAGGGAAGCTACCAGAAGAATCACCAAGACCAAAGAACAGGAAAAGTCTGCGTTATTGACCTAACTTCAGCACTGACTGGACTGATACATTCAGTAAGTGCTTTTTGTTGGGGCGGTGGCCTGTGACAAATGCTACAGACTGCATCTGAAGATGAAGCAGAATTACACTCAGATCACCTCAAATGGAGACACTAATGATTCTGACTTCATAAGTGCTTCCCTTTGGGGTTGTCTTGGTTGTGAATTCTTCAACGGGACCATTGCTTTTGCTGGACCTATGCAGAGCTTGCAAACTCATCAATCTCGTTTGTCATCAGTATCACCTTGACACGGGCACTGACTTGAGCTATGAATTCAGTAAGTGCTACATGTTGGGGTAGTATTGCTGATTTCTCCAGTCACTCTTTCTCCAAGTGGAATTACATCCAGACCACCTCAAAAGGAGACACTCGTGATTGTTGCTTCATAAGTGCTTCCCTTTGGGGTTGTCTTGGCTGTGAGTTCTTCTGCACAACTGTGTCTATCTCTAGTCATTTGCAGAGTTTACAGTCTTTGTCATCAAAATAACCTTAACTTGAGCCCTCACTTGAAGTACAAATTCAGTAAGTGCTACATGTTGGGGTAATTTTGTTGACTTCTCCACTCAATGTTTCTCCAAGTGGAATCGCAATCAGATCACCTGAAATGTAATGATTCTATCCAGCGATTCATTCTGGACATGGCATTATAGTGTCTTAATTCCACCCCACCACAAACACTAACTTTGTTTCTATGGACAGTAAGTGCTTTTGTTGGGGGTAGTTTTAACCACCTCTGCATCTCCAGGTGTGCAAGTTGCACACACAATTGAAAATGTGGTGGCTTAAGCTGAGAGCCAAATGATGCATAGAATCCAGGGTTCATAGGGAATAACTTTTTTGTTAATTTGTGAGATTCATTCTGCACAGTTGCATGCTGTATTGTTGAAGCTGACCTGAAACTAGCAGCCATCATGGAATAAAACAGCTCATTGGTCTGTGATTGGCCAATCAATTCCTGTGAACAGTTGACATGTATTTAAATGGATGGTCGTCTGCTCGTCACTTGCAAATACTGCTATTCTTCATCCATGTTGTAAACAGCCAAGGCGGAGCTTTGGACAGATTGTTTGACTACTTAAGTTTGGAGAAGGTGGGCATGAAACATCACTTCCACTTCATCACAGCAGAGAGGGAAGCTACCAGAAGAATCACCAAGACCAAAGAACAGGAAAAGTCTGCGTTATTGACCTAACTTCAGCACTGACTGGACTGATACATTCAGTAAGTGCTTTTTGTTGGGGCGGTGGCCTGTGACAAATGCTACAGACTGCATCTGAAGATGAAGCAGAATTACACTCAGATCACCTCAAATGGAGACACTAATGATTCTGACTTCATAAGTGCTTCCCTTTGGGGTTGTCTTGGTTGTGAATTCTTCAACGGGACCATTGCTTCTGCTGGACCTATGCAGAGCTTGCAAACTCATCAATCTCGTTTGTCATCAGTATCACCTTGACACGGGCACTGACTTGAGCTATGAATTCAGTAAGTGCTACATGTTGGGGTAGTATTGCTGATTTCTCCAGTCACTCTTTCTCCAAGTGGAATTACATCCAGACCACCTCAAAAGGAGACACTCGTGATTGTTGCATCATAAGTGCTTCCCTTTGGGGTTGTCTTGGCTGTGAGTTCTTCTGCACAACTGTTTCTATCTCTAGTCATTTGCAGAGTTTACAGTCTTTGTCATCAAAATAACCTTAACTTGAGCCCTCACTTGAAGTACGAATTCAGTAAGTGCTACATGTTGGGGTAATTTTGTTGACTTCTCCACTCAGTGTTTCTCCAAGTGGAATCGCAATCAGATCACCTGAAATGTAATGATTCTATCCAGCGATTCATTCTGGACATGGCATTATAGTGTCTTAATTCCACCCCACCACAAACACTAACTTTGTTTCTATGTACAGTAAGTGCTTTTGTTGGGGTAGTTTTAACCACCTCTGCATCTCCAGGTGTGCAAGTTGCACACACAATTGAAAATGTGGTGGCTTAAGCTGAGAGCCAAATGATGCATAGAATCCAGGGTTCATAGGGAATAACTTTTTTGTTAATTTGTGAGATTCATTCTGCACAGTTGCATGCTGTATTGTTGAAGCTGACCTGAAACTAGCAGCCATCATGGAATAAAACAGCTCATTGGTCTGTGATTGGCCAATCAATTCCTGTGAACAGTTCACATGTATTTAAATGGATGGTCGTCTGCTCGTCACTTGCAAATACTGCTATTCTTCATCCATGTTGTAAACAGCCAAGGCGGAGCTTTGGACAGATTGTTTGACTACTTAAGTTTGGAGAAGGTGGGCATGAAACATCACTTCCACTTCATCACAGCAGAGAGGGAAGCTACCAGAAGAATCACCAAGACCAAAGAACAGGAAAAGTCTGCGTTATTGACCTAACTTCAGCACTGACTGGACTGATACATTCAGTAAGTGCTTTTTGTTGGGGCGGTGGCCTGTGACAAATGCTACAGACTGCATCTGAAGATGAAGCAGAATTACACTCAGATCACCTCAAATGGAGACACTAATGATTCTGACTTCATAAGTGCTTCCCTTTGGGGTTGTCTTGGTTGTGAATTCTTCAACGGGACCATTGCTTTTGCTGGACCTATGCAGAGCTTGCAAACTCATCAATCTCGTTTGTCATCAGTATCACCTTGACACGGGCACTGACTTGAGCTATGAATTCAGTAAGTGCTACATGTTGGGGTAGTATTGCTGATTTCTCCAGTCACTCTTTCTCCAAGTGGAATTACATCCAGACCACCTCAAAAGGAGACACTCGTGATTGTTGCTTCATAAGTGCTTCCCTTTGGGGTTGTCTTGGCTGTGAGTTCTTCTGCACAACTGTTTCTATCTCTAGTCATTTGCAGAGTTTACAGTCTTTGTCATCAAAATAACCTTAACTTGAGCCCTCACTTGAAGTACGAATTCAGTAAGTGCTACATGTTGGGGTAATTTTGTTGACTTCTCCACTCAGTGTTTCTCCAAGTGGAATCGCAATCAGATCACCTGAAATGTAATGATTCTATCCAGCGATTCATTCTGGACATGGCATTATAGTGTCTTAATTCCACCCCACCACAAACACTAACTTTGTTTCTATGTACAGTAAGTGCTTTTGTTGGGGTAGTTTTAACCACCTCTGCATCTCCAGGTGTGCAAGTTGCACACACAATTGAAAATGTGGTGGCTTAAGCTGAGAGCCAAATGATGCATAGAATCCAGGGTTCATAGGGAATAACTTTTTTGTTAATTTGTGAGATTCATTCTGCACAGTTGCATGCTGTATTGTTGAAGCTGACCTGAAACTAGCAGCCATCATGGAATAAAACAGCTCATTGGTCTGTGATTGGCCAATCAATTCCTGTGAACAGTTCACATGTATTTAAATGGATGGTCGTCTGCTCGTCACTTGCAAATACTGCTATTGTTCATCCATGTTGTAAACAGCCAAGGCGGAGCTTTGGACAGATTGTTTGACTACTTAAGTTTGGAGAAGGTGGGCATGAAACATCACTTCCACTTCATCACAGCAGAGAGGGAAGCGACCAGAAGAATCACCAAGACCAAAGAACAGGAAAAGTCTGCGTTATTGACCTAACTTCAGCACTGACTGGACTGATACATTCAGTAAGTGCTTTTTGTTGGGGCGGTGGCCTGTGACAAATGCTACAGACTGCATCTGAAGATGAAGCAGAATTACACTCAGATCACCTCAAATGGAGACACTAATGATTCTGACTTCATAAGTGCTTCCCTTTGGGGTTGTCTTGGTTGTGAATTCTTCAACGGGACCATTGCTTTTGCTGGACCTATGCAGAGCTTGCAAACTCATCAATCTCGTTTGTCATCAGTATCACCTTGACACGGGCACTGACTTGAGCTATGAATTCAGTAAGTGCTACATGTTGGGGTAGTATTGCTGATTTCTCCAGTCACTCTTTCTCCAAGTGGAATTACATCCAGACCACCTCAAAAGGAGACACTCGTGATTGTTGCTTCATAAGTGCTTCCCTTTGGGGTTGTCTTGGCTGTGAGTTCTTCTGCACAACTGTTTCTATCTCTAGTCATTTGCAGAGTTTACAGTCTTTGTCATCAAAATAACCTTAACTTGAGCCCTCACTTGAAGTACGAATTCAGTAAGTGCTACATGTTGGGGTAATTTTGTTGACTTCTCCACTCAGTGTTTCTCCAAGTGGAATCGCAATCAGATCACCTGAAATGTAATGATTCTATCCAGCGATTCATTCTGGACATGGCATTATAGTGTCTTAATTCCACCCCACCACAAACACTAACTTTGTTTCTATGTACAGTAAGTGCTTTTGTTGGGGTAGTTTTAACCACCTCTGCATCTCCAGGTGTGCAAGTTGCACACATAATTGAAAATGTGGTGGCTTAAGATGAGAGCCAAATGATGCATAGAATCCAGGGTTCATAGGGAATAACTTTTTTGTTAATTTGTGAGATTCATTCTGCACAGTTGCATGCTGTATTGTTGAAGCTGACCTGAAACTAGCAGCCATCATGGAATAAAACAGCTCATTGGTCTGTGATTGGCCAATCAATTCCTGTGAACAGTTGACATGTATTTAAATGGATGGCCGTCTGCTCATCACTTGCAAATACTGCTATTGTTCATCCATGTTGTAAACAGCCAAGGCGGAGCTTTGGACAGATTGTTTGACTACTTAAGTTTGGAGAAGGTGGGCATGAAACATCACTTCCACTTCATCACAGCAGAGAGGGAAGCGACCAGAAGAATCACCAAGACCAAAGAACAGGAAAAGTCTGCGTTATTGACCTAACTTCAGCACTGACTGGACTGATACATTCAGTAAGTGCTTTTTGTTGGGGCGGTGGCCTGTGACAAATGCTACAGACTGCATCTGAAGATGAAGCAGAATTACACTCAGATCACCTCAAATGGAGACACTAATGATTCTGACTTCATAAGTGCTTCCCTTTGGGGTTGTCTTGGTTGTGAATTCTTCAACGGGACCATTGCTTTTGCTGGACCTATGCAGAGCTTGCAAACTCATCAATCTCGTTTGTCATCAGTATCACCTTGACACGGGCACTGACTTGAGCTATGAATTCAGTAAGTGCTACATGTTGGGGTAGTATTGCTGATTTCTCCAGTCACTCTTTCTCCAAGTGGAATTACATCCAGACCACCTCAAAAGGAGACACTCGTGATTGTTGCTTCATAAGTGCTTCCCTTTGGGGTTGTCTTGGCTGTGAGTTCTTATGCACAACTGTTTCTATCTCTAGTCATTTGCAGAGTTTACAGTCTTTGTCATCAAAATAACCTTAACTTGAGCCCTCACTTGAAGTACGAATTCAGTAAGTGCTACATGTTGGGGTAATTTTGTTGACGTCTCCACTCAGTGTTTCTCCAAGTGGAATCGCAATCAGATCACCTGAAATGTAATGATTCTATCCAGTGATTCATTCTGGACATGGCATTATAGTGTCTTAATTCCACCCCACCACAAACACTAACTTTGTTTCTATGTACAGTAAGTGCTTTTGTTGGGGTAGTTTTAACCACCTCTGCATCTCCAGGTGTGCAAGTTGCACACACAATTGAAAATGTGGTGGCTTAAGCTGAGAGCCAAATGATGCATAGAATCCAGGGTTCATAGGGAATAACTTTTTTGTTAATTTGTGAGATTCATTCTGCACAGTTGCATGCTGTATTGTTGAAGCTGACCTGAAACTAGCAGCCATCATGGAATAAAACAGCTCATTGGTCTGTGATTGGCCAATCAATTCCTGTGAACAGTTCACATGTATTTAAATGGATGGTCGTCTGCTCATCACTTGCAAATACTGCTATTGTTCATCCATGTTGTAAACAGCCAAGGCGGAGCTTTGGACAGATTGTTTGACTACTTAAGTTTGGAGAAGGTGGGCATGAAACATCACTTCCACTTCATCACAGCAGAGAGGGAAGCGACCAGAAGAATCACCAAGACCAAAGAACAGGAAAAGTCTGCGTTATTGACCTAACTTCAGCACTGACTGGACTGATACATTCAGTAAGTGCTTTTTGTTGGGGCGGTGGCCTATGACAAATGCTACAGACTGCATCTGAAGATGAAGCAGAATTACACTCAGATCACCTCAAATGGAGACACTAATGATTCTGACTTCATAAGTGCTTCCCTTTGGGGTTGTCTTGGTTGTGAATTCTTCAACGGGACCATTGCTTTTGCTGGACCTATGCAGAGCTTGCAAACTCATCAATCTCGTTTGTCATCAGTATCACCTTGACACGGGCACTGACTTGAGCTATGAATTCAGTAAGTGCTACATGTTGGGGTAGTATTGCTGATTTCTCCAGTCACTCTTTCTCCAAGTGGAATTACATCCAGACCACCTCAAAAGGAGACACTCGTGATTGTTGCTTCATAAGTGCTTCCCTTTGGGGTTGTCTTGGCTGTGAGTTCTTCTGCACAACTGTTTCTATCTCTAGTCATTTGCAGAGTTTACAATCTTCCAGGTTTGTCATCAAAATAACCTTAACTTGAGCCCTCACTTGAAGTACGAATTCAGTAAGTGCTACATGTTGGGGTAATTTTGTTGACGTCTCCACTCAGTGTTTCTCCAAGTGGAATCGCAATCAGATCACCTGAAATGTAATGATTCTATCCAGTGATTCATTCTGGACATGGCATTATAGTGTCTTAATTCCACCCCACCACAAACACTAACTTTGTTTCTATGTACAGTAAGTGCTTTTGTTGGGGTAGTTTTAACCACCTCTGCATCTCCAGGTGTGCAAGTTGCACACATAATTGAAAATGTGTTGGCTAAAGATGAGAGCCAAATGATGCATCGAATCCAGGGTTCATAGGGAATAACTTTTTTGTTAATTTGTGAGATTCATTCTGCACAGTTGCATGCTGTATTGTTGAAGCTGACCTGAAACTAGCAGCCATCATGGAATAAAACAGCTCATTGGTCTGTGATTGGCCAATCAATTCCTGTGAACAGTTCACATGTATTTAAATGGATGGTCGTCTGCTCATCACTTGCAAATACTGCTATTGTTCATCCATGTTGTAAACAGCCAAGGCGGAGCTTTGGACAGATTGTTTGACTACTTAAGTTTGGAGAAGGTGGGCATGAAACATCACTTCCACTTCATCACAGCAGAGAGGGAAGCTACCAGAAGAATCACCAAGACCAAAGAACAGGAAAAGTCTGCGTTATTGACCTAACTTCAGCACTGACTGGACTGATACATTCAGTAAGTGCTTTTTGTTGGGGCGGTGGCCTGTGACAAATGCTACAGACTGCATCTGAAGATGAAGCAGAATTACACTCAGATCACCTCAAATGGAGACACTAATGATTCTGACTTCATAAGTGCTTCCCTTTGGGGTTGTCTTGGTTGTGAATTCTTCAACGGGACCATTGCTTTTGCTGGACCTATGCAGAGCTTGCAAACTCATCAATCTCGTTTGTCATCAGTATCACCTTGACACGGGCACTGACTTGAGCTATGAATTCAGTAAGTGCTACATGTTGGGGTAGTATTGCTGATTTCTCCAGTCACTCTTTCTCCAAGTGGAATTACATCCAGACCACCTCAAAAGGAGACACTCGTGATTGTTGCTTCATAAGTGCTTCCCTTTGGGGTTGTCTTGGCTGTGAGTTCTTCTGCACAACTGTTTCTATCTCTAGTCATTTGCAGAGTTTACAGTCTTTGTCATCAAAATAACCTTAACTTGAGCCCTCACTTGAAGTACGAATTCAGTAAGTGCTACATGTTGGGGTAATTTTGTTGACGTCTCCACTCAGTGTTTCTCCAAGTGGAATCGCAATCAGATCACCTGAAATGTAATGATTCTATCCAGTGATTCATTCTGGACATGGCATTATAGTGTCTTAATTCCACCCCACCACAAACACTAACTTTGTTTCTATGTACAGTAAGTGCTTTTGTTGGGGTAGTTTTAACCACCTCTGCATCTCCAGGTGTGCAAGTTGCACACATAATTGAAAATGTGTTGGCTAAAGATGAGAGCCAAATGATGCATCGAATCCAGGGTTCATAGGGAATAACTTTTTTGTTAATTTGTGAGATTCATTCTGCACAGTTGCATGCTGTATTGTTGAAGCTGACCTGAAACTAGCAGCCATCATGGAATAAAACAGCTCATTGGTCTGTGATTGGCCAATCAATTCCTGTGAACAGTTCACATGTATTTAAATGGATGGTCGTCTGCTCATCACTTGCAAATACTGCTATTGTTCATCCATGTAAACAGCCAAGGCGGAGCTTTGGACAGATTGTTTGACTACTTAAGTTTGGAGAAGGTGGGCATGAAACATCACTTCCACTTCATCACAGCAGAGAGGGAAGCTACCAGAAGAATCACCAAGACCAAAGAACAGGAAAAGTCTGCGTTATTGACCTAACTTCAGCACTGACTGGACTGATACATTCAGTAAGTGCTTTTTGTTGGGGCGGTGGCCTGTGACAAATGCTACAGACTGCATCTGAAGATGAAGCAGAATTACACTCAGATCACCTCAAATGGAGACACTAATGATTCTGACTTCATAAGTGCTTCCCTTTGGGGTTGTCTTGGTTGTGAATTCTTCAACGGGACCATTGCTTTTGCTGGACCTATGCAGAGCTTGCAAACTCATCAATCTCGTTTGTCATCAGTATCACCTTGACACGGGCACTGACTTGAGCTATGAATTCAGTAAGTGCTACATGTTGGGGTAGTATTGCTGATTTCTCCAGTCACTCTTTCTCCAAGTGGAATTACATCCAGACCACCTCAAAAGGAGACACTCGTGATTGTTGCTTCATAAGTGCTTCCCTTTGGGGTTGTCTTGGCTGTGAGTTCTTCTGCACAACTGTTTCTATCTCTAGTCATTTGCAGAGTTTACAGTCTTTGTCATCAAAATAACCTTAACTTGAGCCCTCACTTGAAGTACGAATTCAGTAAGTGCTACATGTTGGGGTAATTTTGTTGACTTCTCCACTCAGTGTTTCTCCAAGTGGAATCGCAATCAGATCACCTGAAATGTAATGATTCTATCCAGCGATTCATTCTGGACATGGCATTATAGTGTCTTAATTCCACCCCACCACAAACACTAACTTTGTTTCTATGGACAGTAAGTGCTTTTGTTGGGGTAGTTTTAACCACCTCTGCATCTCCAGGTGTGCAAGTTGCACACACAATTGAAAATGTGGTGGCTTAAGCTGAGAGCCAAATGATGCATAGAATCCAGGGTTCATAGGGAATAACTTTTTTGTTAATTTGTGAGATTCATTCTGCACAGTTGCATGCTGTATTGTTGAAGCTGACCTGAAACTAGCAGCCATCATGGAATAAAACAGCTCATTGGTCTGTGATTGGCCAATCAATTCCTGTGAACAGTTCACATGTATTTAAATGGATGGTCGTCTGCTCATCACTTGCAAATACTGCTATTGTTCATCCATGTTGTAAACAGCCAAGGCGGAGCTTTGGACAGATTGTTTGACTACTTAAGTTTGGAGAAGGTGGGCATGAAACATCACTTCCACTTCATCACAGCAGAGAGGGAAGCGACCAGAAGAATCACCAAGACCAAAGAACAGGAAAAGTCTGCGTTATTGACCTAACTTCAGCACTGACTGGACTGATACATTCAGTAAGTGCTTTTTGTTGGGGCGGTGGCCTGTGACAAATGCTACAGACTGCATCTGAAGATGAAGCAGAATTACACTCAGATCACCTCAAATGGAGACACTAATGATTCTGACTTCATAAGTGCTTCCCTTTGGGGTTGTCTTGGTTGTGAATTCTTCAACGGGACCATTGCTTTTGCTGGACCTATGCAGAGCTTGCAAACTCATCAATCTCGTTTGTCATCAGTATCACCTTGACACGGGCACTGACTTGAGCTATGAATTCAGTAAGTGCTACATGTTGGGGTAGTATTGCTGATTTCTCCAGTCACTCTTTCTCCAAGTGGAATTACATCCAGACCACCTCAAAAGGAGACACTCGTGATTGTTGCTTCATAAGTGCTTCCCTTTGGGGTTGTCTTGGCTGTGAGTTCTTCTGCACAACTGTTTCTATCTCTAGTCATTTGCAGAGTTTACAATCTTCCAGGTTTGTCATCAAAATAACCTTAACTTGAGCCCTCACTTGAAGTACGAATTCAGTAAGTGCTACATGTTGGGGTAATTTTGTTGACGTCTCCACTCAGTGTTTCTCCAAGTGGAATCGCAATCAGATCACCTGAAATGTAATGATTCTATCCAGTGATTCATTCTGGACATGGCATTATAGTGTCTTAATTCCACCCCACCACAAACACTAACTTTGTTTCTATGTACAGTAAGTGCTTTTGTTGGGGTAGTTTTAACCACCTCTGCATCTCCAGGTGTGCAAGTTGCACACATAATTGAAAATGTGTTGGCTAAAGATGAGAGCCAAATGATGCATAGAATCCAGGGTTCATAGGGAATAACTTTTTTGTTAATTTGTGAGATTCATTCTGCACAGTTGCATGCTGTATTGTTGAAGCTGACCTGAAACTAGCAGCCATCATGGAATAAAACAGCTCATTGGTCTGTGATTGGCCAATCAATTCCTGTGAACAGTTCACATGTATTTAAATGGATGGTCGTCTGCTCATCACTTGCAAATACTGCTATTGTTCATCCATGTTGTAAACAGCCATGGCGGAGCTTTGGACAGATTGTTTGACTACTTAAGTTTGGAGAAGGTGGGCATGAAACATCACTTCCACTTCATCACAGCAGAGAGGGAAGCTACCAGAAGAATCACCAAGACCAAAGAACAGGAAAAGTCTGCGTTATTGACCTAACTTCAGCACTGACTGGACTGATACATTCAGTAAGTGCTTTTTGTTGGGGCGGTGGCCTGTGACAAATGCTACAGACTGCATCTGAAGATGAAGCAGAATTACACTCAGATCACCTCAAATGGAGACACTAATGATTCTGACTTCATAAGTGCTTCCCTTTGGGGTTGTCTTGGTTGTGAATTCTTCAACGGGACCATTGCTTTTGCTGGACCTATGCAGAGCTTGCAAACTCATCAATCTCGTTTGTCATCAGTATCACCTTGACACGGGCACTGACTTGAGCTATGAATTCAGTAAGTGCTACATGTTGGGGTAGTATTGCTGATTTCTCCAGTCACTCTTTCTCCAAGTGGAATTACATCCAGACCACCTCAAAAGGAGACACTCGTGATTGTTGCTTCATAAGTGCTTCCCTTTGGGGTTGTCTTGGCTGTGAGTTCTTCTGCACAACTGTTTCTATCTCTAGTCATTTGCAGAGTTTACAGTCTTTGTCATCAAAATAACCTTAACTTGAGCCCTCACTTGAAGTACGAATTCAGTAAGTGCTACATGTTGGGGTAATTTTGTTGACTTCTCCACTCAGTGTTTCTCCAAGTGGAATCGCAATCAGATCACCTGAAATGTAATGATTCTATCCAGCGATTCATTCTGGACATGGCATTATAGTGTCTTAATTCCACCCCACCACAAACACTAACTTTGTTTCTATGGACAGTAAGTGCTTTTGTTGGGGTAGTTTTAACCACCTCTGCATCTCCAGGTGTGCAAGTTGCACACACAATTGAAAATGTGGTGGCTTAAGCTGAGAGCCAAATGATGCATAGAATCCAGGGTTCATAGGGAATAACTTTTTTGTTAATTTGTGAGATTCATTCTGCACAGTTGCATGCTGTATTGTTGAAGCTGACCTGAAACTAGCAGCCATCATGGAATAAAACAGCTCATTGGTCTGTGATTGGCCAATCAATTCCTGTGAACAGTTCACATGTATTTAAATGGATGGTCGTCTGCTCATCACTTGCAAATACTGCTATTGTTCATCCATGTTGTAAACAGCCAAGGCGGAGCTTTGGACAGATTGTTTGACTACTTAAGTTTGGAGAAGGTGGGCATGAAACATCACTTCCACTTCATCACAGCAGAGAGGGAAGCGACCAGAAGAATCACCAAGACCAAAGAACAGGAAAAGTCTGCGTTATTGACCTAACTTCAGCACTGACTGGACTGATACATTCAGTAAGTGCTTTTTGTTGGGGCGGTGGCCTGTGACAAATGCTACAGACTGCATCTGAAGATGAAGCAGAATTACACTCAGATCACCTCAAATGGAGACACTAATGATTCTGACTTCATAAGTGCTTCCCTTTGGGGTTGTCTTGGTTGTGAATTCTTCAACGGGACCATTGCTTTTGCTGGACCTATGCAGAGCTTGCAAACTCATCAATCTCGTTTGTCATCAGTATCACCTTGACACGGGCACTGACTTGAGCTATGAATTCAGTAAGTGCTACATGTTGGGGTAGTATTGCTGATTTCTCCAGTCACTCTTTCTCCAAGTGGAATTACATCCAGACCACCTCAAAAGGAGACACTCGTGATTGTTGCTTCATAAGTGCTTCCCTTTGGGGTTGTCTTGGCTGTGAGTTCTTCTGCACAACTGTTTCTATCTCTAGTCATTTGCAGAGTTTACAATCTTCCAGGTTTGTCATCAAAATAACCTTAACTTGAGCCCTCACTTGAAGTACGAATTCAGTAAGTGCTACATGTTGGGGTAATTTTGTTGACGTCTCCACTCAGTGTTTCTCCAAGTGGAATCGCAATCAGATCACCTGAAATGTAATGATTCTATCCAGTGATTCATTCTGGACATGGCATTATAGTGTCTTAATTCCACCCCACCACAAACACTAACTTTGTTTCTATGTACAGTAAGTGCTTTTGTTGGGGTAGTTTTAACCACCTCTGCATCTCCAGGTGTGCAAGTTGCACACATAATTGAAAATGTGTTGGCTAAAGATGAGAGCCAAATGATGCATAGAATCCAGGGTTCATAGGGAATAACTTTTTTGTTAATTTGTGAGATTCATTCTGCACAGTTGCATGCTGTATTGTTGAAGCTGACCTGAAACTAGCAGCCATCATGGAATAAAACAGCTCATTGGTCTGTGATTGGCCAATCAATTCCTGTGAACAGTTCACATGTATTTAAATGGATGGTCGTCTGCTCATCACTTGCAAATACTGCTATTGTTCATCCATGTTGTAAACAGCCATGGCGGAGCTTTGGACAGATTGTTTGACTACTTAAGTTTGGAGAAGGTGGGCATGAAACATCACTTCCACTTCATCACAGCAGAGAGGGAAGCTACCAGAAGAATCACCAAGACCAAAGAACAGGAAAAGTCTGCGTTATTGACCTAACTTCAGCACTGACTGGACTGATACATTCAGTAAGTGCTTTTTGTTGGGGCGGTGGCCTGTGACAAATGCTACAGACTGCATCTGAAGATGAAGCAGAATTACACTCAGATCACCTCAAATGGAGACACTAATGATTCTGACTTCATAAGTGCTTCCCTTTGGGGTTGTCTTGGTTGTGAATTCTTCAACGGGACCATTGCTTTTGCTGGACCTATGCAGAGCTTGCAAACTCATCAATCTCGTTTGTCATCAGTATCACCTTGACACGGGCACTGACTTGAGCTATGAATTCAGTAAGTGCTACATGTTGGGGTAGTATTGCTGATTTCTCCAGTCACTCTTTCTCCAAGTGGAATTACATCCAGACCACCTCAAAAGGAGACACTCGTGATTGTTGCTTCATAAGTGCTTCCCTTTGGGGTTGTCTTGGCTGTGAGTTCTTCTGCACAACTGTTTCTATCTCTAGTCATTTGCAGAGTTTACAGTCTTTGTCATCAAAATAACCTTAACTTGAGCCCTCACTTGAAGTACGAATTCAGTAAGTGCTACATGTTGGGGTAATTTTGTTGACTTCTCCACTCAGTGTTTCTCCAAGTGGAATCGCAATCAGATCACCTGAAATGTAATGATTCTATCCAGTGATTCATTCTGGACATGGCATTATAGTGTCTTAATTCCACCCCACCACAAACACTAACTTTGTTTCTATGTACAGTAAGTGCTTTTGTTGGGGTAGTTTTAACCACCTCTGCATCTCCAGGTGTGCAAGTTGCACACACAATTGAAAATGTGTTGGCTTAAGCTGAGAGCCAAATGATGCATCGAATCCAGGGTTCATAGGGAATAACTTTTTTGTTAATTTGTGAGATTCATTCTGCACAGTTGCATGCTGTATTGTTGAAGCTGACCTGAAACTAGCAGCCATCATGGAATAAAACAGCTCATTGGTCTGTGATTGGCCAATCAATTCCTGTGAACAGTTCACATGTATTTAAATGGGTGGTCGTCTGCTCATCACTTGCAAATACTGCTATTGTTCATCCATGTAAACAGCCAAGGCGGAGCTTTGGACAGATTGTTTGACTACTTAAGTTTGGAGAAGGTGGGCATGAAACATCACTTCCACTTCATCACAGCAGAGAGGGAAGCTACCAGAAGAATCACCAAGACCAAAGAACAGGAAAAGTCTGCGTTATTGACCTAACTTCAGCACTGACTGGACTGATACATTCAGTAAGTGCTTTTTGTTGGGGCGGTGGCCTGTGACAAATGCTACAGACTGCATCTGAAGATGAAGCAGAATTACACTCAGATCACCTCAAATGGAGACACTAATGATTCTGACTTCATAAGTGCTTCCCTTTGGGGTTGTCTTGGTTGTGAATTCTTCAACGGGACCATTGCTTTTGCTGGACCTATGCAGAGCTTGCAAACTCATCAATCTCGTTTGTCATCAGTATCACCTTGACACGGGCACTGACTTGAGCTATGAATTCAGTAAGTGCTACATGTTGGGGTAGTATTGCTGATTTCTCCAGTCACTCTTTCTCCAAGTGGAATTACATCCAGACCACCTCAAAAGGAGACACTCGTGATTGTTGCTTCATAAGTGCTTCCCTTTGGGGTTGTCTTGGCTGTGAGTTCTTCTGCACAACTGTTTCTATCTCTAGTCATTTGCAGAGTTTACAGTCTTTGTCATCAAAATAACCTTAACTTGAGCCCTCACTTGAAGTACGAATTCAGTAAGTGCTACATGTTGGGGTAATTTTGTTGACTTCTCCACTCAGTGTTTCTCCAAGTGGAATCGCAATCAGATCACCTGAAATGTAATGATTCTATCCAGCGATTCATTCTGGACATGGCATTATAGTGTCTTAATTCCACCCCACCACAAACACTAACTTTGTTTCTATGTACAGTAAGTGCTTTTGTTGGGGTAGTTTTAACCACCTCTGCATCTCCAGGTGTGCAAGTTGCACACACAATTGAAAATGTGGTGGCTTAAGCTGAGAGCCAAATGATGCATAGAATCCAGGGTTCATAGGGAATAACTTTTTTGTTAATTTGTGAGATTCATTCTGCACAGTTGCATGCTGTATTGTTGAAGCTGACCTGAAACTAGCAGCCATCATGGAATAAAACAGCTCATTGGTCTGTGATTGGCCAATCAATTCCTGTGAACAGTTCACATGTATTTAAATGGATGGTCGTCTGCTCATCACTTGCAAATACTGCTATTGTTCATCCATGTTGTAAACAGCCAAGGCGGAGCTTTGGACAGATTGTTTGACTACTTAAGTTTGGAGAAGGTGGGCATGAAACATCACTTCCACTTCATCACAGCAGAGAGGGAAGCTACCAGAAGAATCACCAAGACCAAAGAACAGGAAAAGTCTGCGTTATTGACCTAACTTCAGCACTGACTGGACTGATACATTCAGTAAGTGCTTTTTGTTGGGGCGGTGGCCTGTGACAAATGCTACAGACTGCATCTGAAGATGAAGCAGAATTACACTCAGATCACCTCAAATGGAGACACTAATGATTCTGACTTCATAAGTGCTTCCCTTTGGGGTTGTCTTGGTTGTGAATTCTTCAACGGGACCATTGCTTTTGCTGGACCTATGCAGAGCTTGCAAACTCATCAATCTCGTTTGTCATCAGTATCACCTTGACACGGGCACTGACTTGAGCTATGAATTCAGTAAGTGCTACATGTTGGGGTAGTATTGCTGATTTCTCCAGTCACTCTTTCTCCAAGTGGAATTACATCCAGACCACCTCAAAAGGAGACACTCGTGATTGTTGCTTCATAAGTGCTTCCCTTTGGGGTTGTCTTGGCTGTGAGTTCTTCTGCACAACTGTGTCTATCTCTAGTCATTTGCAGAGTTTACAGTCTTTGTCATCAAAATAACCTTAACTTGAGCCCTCACTTGAAGTACAAATTCAGTAAGTGCTACATGTTGGGGTAATTTTGTTGACTTCTCCACTCAATGTTTCTCCAAGTGGAATCGCAATCAGATCACCTGAAATGTAATGATTCTATCCAGCGATTCATTCTGGACATGGCATTATAGTGTCTTAATTCCACCCCACCACAAACACTAACTTTGTTTCTATGGACAGTAAGTGCTTTTGTTGGGGGTAGTTTTAACCACCTCTGCATCTCCAGGTGTGCAAGTTGCACACACAATTGAAAATGTGGTGGCTTAAGCTGAGAGCCAAATGATGCATAGAATCCAGGGTTCATAGGGAATAACTTTTTTGTTAATTTGTGAGATTCATTCTGCACAGTTGCATGCTGTATTGTTGAAGCTGACCTGAAACTAGCAGCCATCATGGAATAAAACAGCTCATTGGTCTGTGATTGGCCAATCAATTCCTGTGAACAGTTGACATGTATTTAAATGGATGGTCGTCTGCTCGTCACTTGCAAATACTGCTATTCTTCATCCATGTTGTAAACAGCCAAGGCGGAGCTTTGGACAGATTGTTTGACTACTTAAGTTTGGAGAAGGTGGGCATGAAACATCACTTCCACTTCATCACAGCAGAGAGGGAAGCTACCAGAAGAATCACCAAGACCAAAGAACAGGAAAAGTCTGCGTTATTGACCTAACTTCAGCACTGACTGGACTGATACATTCAGTAAGTGCTTTTTGTTGGGGCGGTGGCCTGTGACAAATGCTACAGACTGCATCTGAAGATGAAGCAGAATTACACTCAGATCACCTCAAATGGAGACACTAATGATTCTGACTTCATAAGTGCTTCCCTTTGGGGTTGTCTTGGTTGTGAATTCTTCAACGGGACCATTGCTTTTGCTGGACCTATGCAGAGCTTGCAAACTCATCAATCTCGTTTGTCATCAGTATCACCTTGACACGGGCACTGACTTGAGCTATGAATTCAGTAAGTGCTACATGTTGGGGTAGTATTGCTGATTTCTCCAGTCACTCTTTCTCCAAGTGGAATTACATCCAGACCACCTCAAAAGGAGACACTCGTGATTGTTGCATCATAAGTGCTTCCCTTTGGGGTTGTCTTGGCTGTGAGTTCTTCTGCACAACTGTTTCTATCTCTAGTCATTTGCAGAGTTTACAGTCTTTGTCATCAAAATAACCTTAACTTGAGCCCTCACTTGAAGTACGAATTCAGTAAGTGCTACATGTTGGGGTAATTTTGTTGACTTCTCCACTCAGTGTTTCTCCAAGTGGAATCGCAATCAGATCACCTGAAATGTAATGATTCTATCCAGCGATTCATTCTGGACATGGCATTATAGTGTCTTAATTCCACCCCACCACAAACACTAACTTTGTTTCTATGTACAGTAAGTGCTTTTGTTGGGGTAGTTTTAACCACCTCTGCATCTCCAGGTGTGCAAGTTGCACACACAATTGAAAATGTGGTGGCTTAAGCTGAGAGCCAAATGATGCATAGAATCCAGGGTTCATAGGGAATAACTTTTTTGTTAATTTGTGAGATTCATTCTGCACAGTTGCATGCTGTATTGTTGAAGCTGACCTGAAACTAGCAGCCATCATGGAATAAAACAGCTCATTGGTCTGTGATTGGCCAATCAATTCCTGTGAACAGTTCACATGTATTTAAATGGATGGTCGTCTGCTCGTCACTTGCAAATACTGCTATTCTTCATCCATGTTGTAAACAGCCAAGGCGGAGCTTTGGACAGATTGTTTGACTACTTAAGTTTGGAGAAGGTGGGCATGAAACATCACTTCCACTTCATCACAGCAGAGAGGGAAGCTACCAGAAGAATCACCAAGACCAAAGAACAGGAAAAGTCTGCGTTATTGACCTAACTTCAGCACTGACTGGACTGATACATTCAGTAAGTGCTTTTTGTTGGGGCGGTGGCCTGTGACAAATGCTACAGACTGCATCTGAAGATGAAGCAGAATTACACTCAGATCACCTCAAATGGAGACACTAATGATTCTGACTTCATAAGTGCTTCCCTTTGGGGTTGTCTTGGTTGTGAATTCTTCAACGGGACCATTGCTTTTGCTGGACCTATGCAGAGCTTGCAAACTCATCAATCTCGTTTGTCATCAGTATCACCTTGACACGGGCACTGACTTGAGCTATGAATTCAGTAAGTGCTACATGTTGGGGTAGTATTGCTGATTTCTCCAGTCACTCTTTCTCCAAGTGGAATTACATCCAGACCACCTCAAAAGGAGACACTCGTGATTGTTGCTTCATAAGTGCTTCCCTTTGGGGTTGTCTTGGCTGTGAGTTCTTCTGCACAACTGTTTCTATCTCTAGTCATTTGCAGAGTTTACAGTCTTTGTCATCAAAATAACCTTAACTTGAGCCCTCACTTGAAGTACGAATTCAGTAAGTGCTACATGTTGGGGTAATTTTGTTGACTTCTCCACTCAGTGTTTCTCCAAGTGGAATCGCAATCAGATCACCTGAAATGTAATGATTCTATCCAGCGATTCATTCTGGACATGGCATTATAGTGTCTTAATTCCACCCCACCACAAACACTAACTTTGTTTCTATGTACAGTAAGTGCTTTTGTTGGGGTAGTTTTAACCACCTCTGCATCTCCAGGTGTGCAAGTTGCACACACAATTGAAAATGTGGTGGCTTAAGCTGAGAGCCAAATGATGCATAGAATCCAGGGTTCATAGGGAATAACTTTTTTGTTAATTTGTGAGATTCATTCTGCACAGTTGCATGCTGTATTGTTGAAGCTGACCTGAAACTAGCAGCCATCATGGAATAAAACAGCTCATTGGTCTGTGATTGGCCAATCAATTCCTGTGAACAGTTGACATGTATTTAAATGGATGGTCGTCTGCTCGTCACTTGCAAATACTGCTATTCTTCATCCATGTTGTAAACAGCCAAGGCGGAGCTTTGGACAGATTGTTTGACTACTTAAGTTTGGAGAAGGTGGGCATGAAACATCACTTCCACTTCATCACAGCAGAGAGGGAAGCTACCAGAAGAATCACCAAGACCAAAGAACAGGAAAAGTCTGCGTTATTGACCTAACTTCAGCACTGACTGGACTGATACATTCAGTAAGTGCTTTTTGTTGGGGCGGTGGCCTGTGACAAATGCTACAGACTGCATCTGAAGATGAAGCAGAATTACACTCAGATCACCTCAAATGGAGACACTAATGATTCTGACTTCATAAGTGCTTCCCTTTGGGGTTGTCTTGGTTGTGAATTCTTCAACGGGACCATTGCTTTTGCTGGACCTATGCAGAGCTTGCAAACTCATCAATCTCGTTTGTCATCAGTATCACCTTGACACGGGCACTGACTTGAGCTATGAATTCAGTAAGTGCTACATGTTGGGGTAGTATTGCTGATTTCTCCAGTCACTCTTTCTCCAAGTGGAATTACATCCAGACCACCTCAAAAGGAGACACTCGTGATTGTTGCATCATAAGTGCTTCCCTTTGGGGTTGTCTTGGCTGTGAGTTCTTCTGCACAACTGTTTCTATCTCTAGTCATTTGCAGAGTTTACAGTCTTTGTCATCAAAATAACCTTAACTTGAGCCCTCACTTGAAGTACGAATTCAGTAAGTGCTACATGTTGGGGTAATTTTGTTGACTTCTCCACTCAGTGTTTCTCCAAGTGGAATCGCAATCAGATCACCTGAAATGTAATGATTCTATCCAGTGATTCATTCTGGACATTGCATTATAGTGTCTTAATTCCACCCCACCACAAACACTAACTTTGTTTCTATGTACAGTAAGTGCTTTTGTTGGGGTTGTTTTAACCACCTCTGCATCTCCAGGTGTGCAAGTTGCACACACAATTGAAAATGTGTTGGCTTAAGCTGAGAGCCAAATGATGCATCGAATCCAGGGTTCATAGGGAATAACTTTTTTGTTAATTTGTGAGATTCATTCTGCACAGTTGCATGCTGTATTGTTGAAGCTGACCTGAAACTAGCAGCCATCATGGAATAAAACAGCTCATTGGTCTGTGATTGGCCAATCAATTCCTGTGAACAGTTCACATGTATTTAAATGGATGGTCGTCTGCTCATCACTTGCAAATACTGCTATTCTTCATCCATGTTGTAAACAGCCAAGGCGGAGCTTTGGACAGATTGTTTGACTACTTAAGTTTGGAGAAGGTGGGCATGAAACATCACTTCCACTTCATCATAGCAGAGAGGGAAGCTACCAGAAGAATCACCAAGACCAAAGA
Source organism: Karalla daura (assembly GCA_029224185.1). Lineage (NCBI taxonomy): Eukaryota > Metazoa > Chordata > Actinopteri > Chaetodontiformes > Leiognathidae > Karalla > Karalla daura. The sequence goes on along the minus strand of CM055200.1, from coordinate 17,868,371 downwards.
ACAGGAAAAGTCTGCGTTATTGACCTAACTTCAGCACTGACTGGACTGATACATTCAGTAAGTGCTTTTTGTTGGGGCGGTGGCCTGTGACAAATGCTACAGACTGCATCTGAAGATGAAGCAGAATTACACTCAGATCACCTCAAATGGAGACACTAATGATTCTGACTTCATAAGTGCTTCCCTTTGGGGTTGTCTTGGTTGTGAATTCTTCAACGGGACCATTGCTTTTGCTGGACCTATGCAGAGCTTGCAAACTCATCAATCTCGTTTGTCATCAGTATCACCTTGACACGGGCACTGACTTGAGCTATGAATTCAGTAAGTGCTACATGTTGGGGTAGTATTGCTGATTTCTCCAGTCACTCTTTCTCCAAGTGGAATTACATCCAGACCACCTCAAAAGGAGACACTCGTGATTGTTGCTTCATAAGTGCTTCCCTTTGGGGTTGTCTTGGCTGTGAGTTCTTCTGCACAACTGTTTCTATCTCTAGTCATTTGCAGAGTTTACAGTCTTTGTCATCAAAATAACCTTAACTTGAGCCCTCACTTGAAGTACGAATTCAGTAAGTGCTACATGTTGGGGTAATTTTGTTGACTTCTCCACTCAGTGTTTCTCCAAGTGGAATCGCAATCAGATCACCTGAAATGTAATGATTCTATCCAGTGATTCATTCTGGACATGGCATTATAGTGTCTTAATTCCACCCCACCACAAACACTAACTTTGTTTCTATGTACAGTAAGTGCTTTTGTTGGGGTAGTTTTAACCACCTCTGCATCTCCAGGTGTGCAAGTTGCACACACAATTGAAAATGTGTTGGCTTAAGCTGAGAGCCAAATGATGCATCGAATCCAGGGTTCATAGGGAATAACTTTTTTGTTAATTTGTGAGATTCATTCTGCACAGTTGCATGCTGTATTGTTGAAGCTGACCTGAAACTAGCAGCCATCATGGAATAAAACAGCTCATTGGTCTGTGATTGGCCAATCAATTCCTGTGAACAGTTCACATGTATTTAAATGGATGGTCGTCTGCTCATCACTTGCAAATACTGCTATTGTTCATCCATGTTGTAAACAGCCAAGGCGGAGCTTTGGACAGATTGTTTGACTACTTAAGTTTGGAGAAGGTGGGCATGAAACATCACTTCCACTTCATCACAGCAGAGAGGGAAGCGACCAGAAGAATCACCAAGACCAAAGAACAGGAAAAGTCTGCGTTATTGACCTAACTTCAGCACTGACTGGACTGATACATTCAGTAAGTGCTTTTTGTTGGGGCGGTGGCCTGTGACAAATGCTACAGACTGCATCTGAAGATGAAGCAGAATTACACTCAGATCACCTCAAATGGAGACACTAATGATTCTGACTTCATAAGTGCTTCCCTTTGGGGTTGTCTTGGTTGTGAATTCTTCAACGGGACCATTGCTTTTGCTGGACCTATGCAGAGCTTGCAAACTCATCAATCTCGTTTGTCATCAGTATCACCTTGACACGGGCACTGACTTGAGCTATGAATTCAGTAAGTGCTACATGTTGGGGTAGTATTGCTGATTTCTCCAGTCACTCTTTCTCCAAGTGGAATTACATCCAGACCACCTCAAAAGGAGACACTCGTGATTGTTGCATCATAAGTGCTTCCCTTTGGGGTTGTCTTGGCTGTGAGTTCTTCTGCACAACTGTTTCTATCTCTAGTCATTTGCAGAGTTTACAGTCTTTGTCATCAAAATAACCTTAACTTGAGCCCTCACTTGAAGTACGAATTCAGTAAGTGCTACATGTTGGGGTAATTTTGTTGACTTCTCCACTCAGTGTTTCTCCAAGTGGAATCGCAATCAGATCACCTGAAATGTAATGATTCTATCCAGTGATTCATTCTGGACATGGCATTATAGTGTCTTAATTCCACCCCACCACAAACACTAACTTTGTTTCTATGTACAGTAAGTGCTTTTGTTGGGGTAGTTTTAACCACCTCTGCATCTCCAGGTGTGCAAGTTGCACACATAATTGAAAATGTGGTGGCTTAAGCTGAGAGCCAAATGATGCATAGAGTCCAGGGTTCATAGGGAATAACTTTTTTGTTAATTTGTGAGATTCATTCTGCACAGTTGCATGCTGTATTGTTGAAGCTGACCTGAAACTAGCAGCCATCATGGAATAAAACAGCTCATTGGTCTGTGATTGGCCAATCAATTCCTGTGAACAGTTCACATGTATTTAAATGGATGGTCGTCTGCTCATCACTTGCAAATACTGCTATTGTTCATCCATGTTGTAAACAGCCAAGGCGGAGCTTTGGACAGATTGTTTGACTACTTAAGTTTGGAGAAGGTGGGCATGAAACATCACTTCCACTTCATCACAGCAGAGAGGGAAGCGACCAGAAGAATCACCAAGACCAAAGAACAGGAAAAGTCTGCGTTATTGACCCAACTTCAGCACTGACTGGACTGATACATTCAGTAAGTGCTTTTTGTTGGGGCGGTGGCCTGTGACAAATGCTACAGACTGCATCTGAAGATGAAGCAGAATTACACTCAGATCACCTCAAATGGAGACACTAATGATTCTGACTTCATAAGTGCTTCCCTTTGGGGTTGTCTTGGTTGTGAATTCTTCAACGGGACCATTGCTTTTGCTGGACCTATGCAGAGCTTGCAAACTCATCAATCTCGTTTGTCATCAGTACCACCTTGACACGGGCACTGACTTGAGCTATGAATTCAGTAAGTGCTACATGTTGGGGTAGTATTGCTGATTTCTCCAGTCACTCTTTCTCCAAGTGGAATTACATCCAGACCACCTCAAAAGGAGACACTCGTGATTGTTGCATCATAAGTGCTTCCCTTTGGGGTTGTCTTGGCTGTGAGTTCTTCTGCACAATTGTTTCTATCTCTAGTCATTTGCAGAGTTTACAATCTTCCAGGTTTGTCATCAAAATAACCTTAACTTGAGCCCTCACTTGAAGTACGAATTCAGTAAGTGCTACATGTTGGGGTAATTTTGTTGACTTCTCCACTCAGTGTTTCTCCAAGTGGAATCGCAATCAGATCACCTGAAATGTAATGATTCTATCCAGTGATTCATTCTGGACATGGCATTATAGTGTCTTAATTCCACCCCACCACAAACACTAACTTTGTTTCTATGTACAGTAAGTGCTTTTGTTGGGGTAGTTTTAACCACCTCTGCATCTCCAGGTGTGCAAGTTGCACACATAATTGAAAATGTGGTGGCTTAAGCTGAGAGCCAAATGATGCATAGAGTCCAGGGTTCATAGGGAATAACTTTTTTGTTAATTTGTGAGATTCATTCTGCACAGTTGCATGCTGTATTGTTGAAGCTGACCTGAAACTAGCAGCCATCATGGAATAAAACAGCTCATTGGTCTGTGATTGGCCAATCAATTCCTGTGAACAGTTCACATGTATTTAAATGGATGGTCGTCTGCTCATCACTTGCAAATACTGCTATTGTTCATCCATGTTGTAAACAGCCAAGGCGGAGCTTTGGACAGATTGTTTGACTACTTAAGTTTGGAGAAGGTGGGCATGAAACATCACTTCCACTTCATCACAGCAGAGAGGGAAGCGACCAGAAGAATCACCAAGACCAAAGAACAGGAAAAGTCTGCGTTATTGACCCAACTTCAGCACTGACTGGACTGATACATTCAGTAAGTGCTTTTTGTTGGGGCGGTGGCCTGTGACAAATGCTACAGACTGCATCTGAAGATGAAGCAGAATTACACTCAGATCACCTCAAATGGAGACACTAATGATTCTGACTTCATAAGTGCTTCCCTTTGGGGTTGTCTTGGTTGTGAATTCTTCAACGGGACCATTGCTTTTGCTGGACCTATGCAGAGCTTGCAAACTCATCAATCTCGTTTGTCATCAGTATCACCTTGACACGGGCACTGACTTGAGCTATGAATTCAGTAAGTGCTACATGTTGGGGTAGTATTGCTGATTTCTCCAGTCACTCTTTCTCCAAGTGGAATTACATCCAGACCACCTCAAAAGGAGACACTCGTGATTGTTGCATCATAAGTGCTTCCCTTTGGGGTTGTCTTGGCTGTGAGTTCTTCTGCACAATTGTTTCTATCTCTAGTCATTTGCAGAGTTTACAATCTTCCAGGTTTGTCATCAAAATAACCTTAACTTGAGCCCTCACTTGAAGTACGAATTCAGTAAGTGCTACATGTTGGGGTAATTTTGTTGACTTCTCCACTCAGTGTTTCTCCAAGTGGAATCGCAATCAGATCACCTGAAATGTAATGATTCTATCCAGTGATTCATTCTGGACATGGCATTATAGTGTCTTAATTCCACCCCACCACAAACACTAACTTTGTTTCTATGTACAGTAAGTGCTTTTGTTGGGGTAGTTTTAACCACCTCTGCATCTCCAGGTGTGCAAGTTGCACACATAATTGAAAATGTGGTGGCTTAAGCTGAGAGCCAAATGATGCATAGAGTCCAGGGTTCATAGGGAATAACTTTTTTGTTAATTTGTGAGATTCATTCTGCACAGTTGCATGCTGTATTGTTGAAGCTGACCTGAAACTAGCAGCCATCATGGAATAAAACAGCTCATTGGTCTGTGATTGGCCAATCAATTCCTGTGAACAGTTCACATGTATTTAAATGGATGGTCGTCTGCTCATCACTTGCAAATACTGCTATTGTTCATCCATGTTGTAAACAGCCAAGGCGGAGCTTTGGACAGATTGTTTGACTACTTAAGTTTGGAGAAGGTGGGCATGAAACATCACTTCCACTTCATCACAGCAGAGAGGGAAGCGACCAGAAGAATCACCAAGACCAAAGAACAGGAAAAGTCTGCGTTATTGACCTAACTTCAGCACTGACTGGACTGATACATTCAGTAAGTGCTTTTTGTTGGGGCGGTGGCCTGTGACAAATGCTACAGACTGCATCTGAAGATGAAGCAGAATTACACTCAGATCACCTCAAATGGAGACACTAATGATTCTGACTTCATAAGTGCTTCCCTTTGGGGTTGTCTTGGTTGTGAATTCTTCAACGGGACCATTGCTTTTGCTGGACCTATGCAGAGCTTGCAAACTCATCAATCTCGTTTGTCATCAGTATCACCTTGACACGGGCACTGACTTGAGCTATGAATTCAGTAAGTGCTACATGTTGGGGTAGTATTGCTGATTTCTCCAGTCACTCTTTCTCCAAGTGGAATTACATCCAGACCACCTCAAAAGGAGACACTCGTGATTGTTGCTTCATAAGTGCTTCCCTTTGGGGTTGTCTTGGCTGTGAGTTCTTCTGCACAACTGTTTCTATCTCTAGTCATTTGCAGAGTTTACAATCTTCCAGGTTTGTCATCAAAATAACCTTAACTTGAGCCCTCACTTGAAGTACGAATTCAGTAAGTGCTACATGTTGGGGTAATTTTGTTGACGTCTCCACTCAGTGTTTCTCCAAGTGGAATCGCAATCAGATCACCTGAAATGTAATGATTCTATCCAGTGATTCATTCTGGACATGGCATTATAGTGTCTTAATTCCACCCCACCACAAACACTAACTTTGTTTCTATGTACAGTAAGTGCTTTTGTTGGGGTAGTTTTAACCACCTCTGCATCTCCAGGTGTGCAAGTTGCACACATAATTGAAAATGTGTTGGCTAAAGATGAGAGCCAAATGATGCATAGAATCCAGGGTTCATAGGGAATAACTTTTTTGTTAATTTGTGAGATTCATTCTGCACAGTTGCATGCTGTATTGTTGAAGCTGACCTGAAACTAGCAGCCATCATGGAATAAAACAGCTCATTGGTCTGTGATTGGCCAATCAATTCCTGTGAACAGTTCACATGTATTTAAATGGATGGTCGTCTGCTCATCACTTGCAAATACTGCTATTGTTCATCCATGTTGTAAACAGCCATGGCGGAGCTTTGGACAGATTGTTTGACTACTTAAGTTTGGAGAAGGTGGGCATGAAACATCACTTCCACTTCATCACAGCAGAGAGGGAAGCTACCAGAAGAATCACCAAGACCAAAGAACAGGAAAAGTCTGCGTTATTGACCTAACTTCAGCACTGACTGGACTGATACATTCAGTAAGTGCTTTTTGTTGGGGCGGTGGCCTGTGACAAATGCTACAGACTGCATCTGAAGATGAAGCAGAATTACACTCAGATCACCTCAAATGGAGACACTAATGATTCTGACTTCATAAGTGCTTCCCTTTGGGGTTGTCTTGGTTGTGAATTCTTCAACGGGACCATTGCTTTTGCTGGACCTATGCAGAGCTTGCAAACTCATCAATCTCGTTTGTCATCAGTATCACCTTGACACGGGCACTGACTTGAGCTATGAATTCAGTAAGTGCTACATGTTGGGGTAGTATTGCTGATTTCTCCAGTCACTCTTTCTCCAAGTGGAATTACATCCAGACCACCTCAAAAGGAGACACTCGTGATTGTTGCTTCATAAGTGCTTCCCTTTGGGGTTGTCTTGGCTGTGAGTTCTTCTGCACAACTGTTTCTATCTCTAGTCATTTGCAGAGTTTACAGTCTTTGTCATCAAAATAACCTTAACTTGAGCCCTCACTTGAAGTACGAATTCAGTAAGTGCTACATGTTGGGGTAATTTTGTTGACTTCTCCACTCAGTGTTTCTCCAAGTGGAATCGCAATCAGATCACCTGAAATGTAATGATTCTATCCAGTGATTCATTCTGGACATGGCATTATAGTGTCTTAATTCCACCCCACCACAAACACTAACTTTGTTTCTATGTACAGTAAGTGCTTTTGTTGGGGTAGTTTTAACCACCTCTGCATCTCCAGGTGTGCAAGTTGCACACACAATTGAAAATGTGTTGGCTTAAGCTGAGAGCCAAATGATGCATCGAATCCAGGGTTCATAGGGAATAACTTTTTTGTTAATTTGTGAGATTCATTCTGCACAGTTGCATGCTGTATTGTTGAAGCTGACCTGAAACTAGCAGCCATCATGGAATAAAACAGCTCATTGGTCTGTGATTGGCCAATCAATTCCTGTGAACAGTTCACATGTATTTAAATGGGTGGTCGTCTGCTCATCACTTGCAAATACTGCTATTGTTCATCCATGTAAACAGCCAAGGCGGAGCTTTGGACAGATTGTTTGACTACTTAAGTTTGGAGAAGGTGGGCATGAAACATCACTTCCACTTCATCACAGCAGAGAGGGAAGCTACCAGAAGAATCACCAAGACCAAAGAACAGGAAAAGTCTGCGTTATTGACCTAACTTCAGCACTGACTGGACTGATACATTCAGTAAGTGCTTTTTGTTGGGGCGGTGGCCTGTGACAAATGCTACAGACTGCATCTGAAGATGAAGCAGAATTACACTCAGATCACCTCAAATGGAGACACTAATGATTCTGACTTCATAAGTGCTTCCCTTTGGGGTTGTCTTGGTTGTGAATTCTTCAACGGGACCATTGCTTTTGCTGGACCTATGCAGAGCTTGCAAACTCATCAATCTCGTTTGTCATCAGTATCACCTTGACACGGGCACTGACTTGAGCTATGAATTCAGTAAGTGCTACATGTTGGGGTAGTATTGCTGATTTCTCCAGTCACTCTTTCTCCAAGTGGAATTACATCCAGACCACCTCAAAAGGAGACACTCGTGATTGTTGCTTCATAAGTGCTTCCCTTTGGGGTTGTCTTGGCTGTGAGTTCTTCTGCACAACTGTTTCTATCTCTAGTCATTTGCAGAGTTTACAGTCTTTGTCATCAAAATAACCTTAACTTGAGCCCTCACTTGAAGTACGAATTCAGTAAGTGCTACATGTTGGGGTAATTTTGTTGACTTCTCCACTCAGTGTTTCTCCAAGTGGAATCGCAATCAGATCACCTGAAATGTAATGATTCTATCCAGTGATTCATTCTGGACATGGCATTATAGTGTCTTAATTCCACCCCACCACAAACACTAACTTTGTTTCTATGTACAGTAAGTGCTTTTGTTGGGGTAGTTTTAACCACCTCTGCATCTCCAGGTGTGCAAGTTGCACACACAATTGAAAATGTGTTGGCTTAAGCTGAGAGCCAAATGATGCATCGAATCCAGGGTTCATAGGGAATAACTTTTTTGTTAATTTGTGAGATTCATTCTGCACAGTTGCATGCTGTATTGTTGAAGCTGACCTGAAACTAGCAGCCATCATGGAATAAAACAGCTCATTGGTCTGTGATTGGCCAATCAATTCCTGTGAACAGTTCACATGTATTTAAATGGATGGTCGTCTGCTCATCACTTGCAAATACTGCTATTGTTCATCCATGTTGTAAACAGCCAAGGCGGAGCTTTGGACAGATTGTTTGACTACTTAAGTTTGGAGAAGGTGGGCATGAAACATCACTTCCACTTCATCACAGCAGAGAGGGAAGCTACCAGAAGAATCACCAAGACCAAAGAACAGGAAAAGTCTGCGTTATTGACCTAACTTCAGCACTGACTGGACTGATACATTCAGTAAGTGCTTTTTGTTGGGGCGGTGGCCTGTGACAAATGCTACAGACTGCATCTGAAGATGAAGCAGAATTACACTCAGATCACCTCAAATGGAGACACTAATGATTCTGACTTCATAAGTGCTTCCCTTTGGGGTTGTCTTGGTTGTGAATTCTTCAACGGGACCATTGCTTTTGCTGGACCTATGCAGAGCTTGCAAACTCATCAATCTCGTTTGTCATCAGTATCACCTTGACACGGGCACTGACTTGAGCTATGAATTCAGTAAGTGCTACATGTTGGGGTAGTATTGCTGATTTCTCCAGTCACTCTTTCTCCAAGTGGAATTACATCCAGACCACCTCAAAAGGAGACACTCGTGATTGTTGCTTCATAAGTGCTTCCCTTTGGGGTTGTCTTGGCTGTGAGTTCTTCTGCACAACTGTTTCTATCTCTAGTCATTTGCAGAGTTTACAGTCTTTGTCATCAAAATAACCTTAACTTGAGCCCTCACTTGAAGTACGAATTCAGTAAGTGCTACATGTTGGGGTAATTTTGTTGACTTCTCCACTCAGTGTTTCTCCAAGTGGAATCGCAATCAGATCACCTGAAATGTAATGATTCTATCCAGCGATTCATTCTGGACATGGCATTATAGTGTCTTAATTCCACCCCACCACAAACACTAACTTTGTTTCTATGTACAGTAAGTGCTTTTGTTGGGGTAGTTTTAACCACCTCTGCATCTCCAGGTGTGCAAGTTGCACACACAATTGAAAATGTGGTGGCTTAAGCTGAGAGCCAAATGATGCATAGAATCCAGGGTTCATAGGGAATAACTTTTTTGTTAATTTGTGAGATTCATTCTGCACAGTTGCATGCTGTATTGTTGAAGCTGACCTGAAACTAGCAGCCATCATGGAATAAAACAGCTCATTGGTCTGTGATTGGCCAATCAATTCCTGTGAACAGTTCACATGTATTTAAATGGATGGTCGTCTGCTCATCACTTGCAAATACTGCTATTGTTCATCCATGTTGTAAACAGCCAAGGCGGAGCTTTGGACAGATTGTTTGACTACTTAAGTTTGGAGAAGGTGGGCATGAAACATCACTTCCACTTCATCACAGCAGAGAGGGAAGCTACCAGAAGAATCACCAAGACCAAAGAACAGGAAAAGTCTGCGTTATTGACCTAACTTCAGCACTGACTGGACTGATACATTCAGTAAGTGCTTTTTGTTGGGGCGGTGGCCTGTGACAAATGCTACAGACTCCATCTGAAGATGAAGCAGAATTACACTCAGATCACCTCAAATGGAGACACTAATGATTCTGACTTCATAAGTGCTTCCCTTTGGGGTTGTCTTGGTTGTGAATTCTTCAACGGGACCATTGCTTTTGCTGGACCTATGCAGAGCTTGCAAACTCATCAATCTCGTTTGTCATCAGTATCACCTTGACACGGGCACTGACTTGAGCTATGAATTCAGTAAGTGCTACATGTTGGGGTAGTATTGCTGATTTCTCCAGTCACTCTTTCTCCAAGTGGAATTACATCCAGACCACCTCAAAAGGAGACACTCGTGATTGTTGCTTCATAAGTGCTTCCCTTTGGGGTTGTCTTGGCTGTGAGTTCTTCTGCACAACTGTGTCTATCTCTAGTCATTTGCAGAGTTTACAGTCTTTGTCATCAAAATAACCTTAACTTGAGCCCTCACTTGAAGTACAAATTCAGTAAGTGCTACATGTTGGGGTAATTTTGTTGACTTCTCCACTCAATGTTTCTCCAAGTGGAATCGCAATCAGATCACCTGAAATGTAATGATTCTATCCAGTGATTCATTCTGGACATGGCATTATAGTGTCTTAATTCCACCCCACCACAAACACTAACTTTGTTTCTATGGACAGTAAGTGCTTTTGTTGGGGTAGTTTTAACCACCTCTGCATCTCCAGGTGTGCAAGTTGCACACACAATTGAAAATGTGGTGGCTTAAGCTGAGAGCCAAATGATGCATAGAATCCAGGGTTCATAGGGAATAACTTTTTTGTTAATTTGTGAGATTCATTCTGCACAGTTGCATGCTGTATTGTTGAAGCTGACCTGAAACTAGCAGCCATCATGGAATAAAACAGCTCATTGGTCTGTGATTGGCCAATCAATTCCTGTGAACAGTTCACATGTATTTAAATGGATGGTCGTCTGCTCGTCACTTGCAAATACTGCTATTCTTCATCCATGTTGTAAACAGCCAAGGCGGAGCTTTGGACAGATTGTTTGACTACTTAAGTTTGGAGAAGGTGGGCATGAAACATCACTTCCACTTCATCACAGCAGAGAGGGAAGCGACCAGAAGAATCACCAAGACCAAAGAACAGGAAAAGTCTGCGTTATTGACCTAACTTCAGCACTGACTGGACTGATACATTCAGTAAGTGCTTTTTGTTGGGGCGGTGGCCTGTGACAAATGCTACAGACTGCATCTGAAGATGAAGCAGAATTACACTCAGATCACCTCAAATGGAGACACTAATGATTCTGACTTCATAAGTGCTTCCCTTTGGGGTTGTCTTGGTTGTGAATTCTTCAACGGGACCATTGCTTTTGCTGGACCTATGCAGAGCTTGCAAACTCATCAATCTCGTTTGTCATCAGTATCACCTTGACACGGGCACTGACTTGAGCTATGAATTCAGTAAGTGCTACATGTTGGGGTAGTATTGCTGATTTCTCCAGTCACTCTTTCTCCAAGTGGAATTACATCCAGACCACCTCAAAAGGAGACACTCGTGATTGTTGCATCATAAGTGCTTCCCTTTGGGGTTGTCTTGGCTGTGAGTTCTTCTGCACAACTGTTTCTATCTCTAGTCATTTGCAGAGTTTACAGTCTTTGTCATCAAAATAACCTTAACTTGAGCCCTCACTTGAAGTACGAATTCAGTAAGTGCTACATGTTGGGGTAATTTTGTTGACTTCTCCACTCAGTGTTTCTCCAAGTGGAATCGCAATCAGATCACCTGAAATGTAATGATTCTATCCAGTGATTCATTCTGGACATGGCATTATAGTGTCTTAATTCCACCCCACCACAAACACTAACTTTGTTTCTATGTACAGTAAGTGCTTTTGTTGGGATAGTTTTAACCACCTCTGCATCTCCAGGTGTGCAAGTTGCACACATAATTGAAAATGTGGTGGCTTAAGCTGAGAGCCAAATGATGCATAGAGTCCAGGGTTCATAGGGAATAACTTTTTTGTTAATTTGTGAGATTCATTCTGCACAGTTGCATGCTGTATTGTTGAAGCTGACCTGAAACTAGCAGCCATCATGGAATAAAACAGCTCATTGGTCTGTGATTGGCCAATCAATTCCTGTGAACAGTTCACATGTATTTAAATGGATGGTCGTCTGCTCATCACTTGCAAATACTGCTATTGTTCATCCATGTTGTAAACAGCCAAGGCGGAGCTTTGGACAGATTGTTTGACTACTTAAGTTTGGAGAAGGTGGGCATGAAACATCACTTCCACTTCATCACAGCAGAGAGGGAAGCGACCAGAAGAATCACCAAGACCAAAGAACAGGAAAAGTCTGCGTTATTGACCCAACTTCAGCACTGACTGGACTGATACATTCAGTAAGTGCTTTTTGTTGGGGCGGTGGCCTGTGACAAATGCTACAGACTGCATCTGAAGATGAAGCAGAATTACACTCAGATCACCTCAAATGGAGACACTAATGATTCTGACTTCATAAGTGCTTCCCTTTGGGGTTGTCTTGGTTGTGAATTCTTCAACGGGACCATTGCTTTTGCTGGACCTATGCAGAGCTTGCAAACTCATCAATCTCGTTTGTCATCAGTACCACCTTGACACGGGCACTGACTTGAGCTATGAATTCAGTAAGTGCTACATGTTGGGGTAGTATTGCTGATTTCTCCAGTCACTCTTTCTCCAAGTGGAATTACATCCAGACCACCTCAAAAGGAGACACTCGTGATTGTTGCATCATAAGTGCTTCCCTTTGGGGTTGTCTTGGCTGTGAGTTCTTCTGCACAATTGTTTCTATCTCTAGTCATTTGCAGAGTTTACAATCTTCCAGGTTTGTCATCAAAATAACCTTAACTTGAGCCCTCACTTGAAGTACGAATTCAGTAAGTGCTACATGTTGGGGTAATTTTGTTGACTTCTCCACTCAGTGTTTCTCCAAGTGGAATCGCAATCAGATCACCTGAAATGTAATGATTCTATCCAGTGATTCATTCTGGACATGGCATTATAGTGTCTTAATTCCACCCCACCACAAACACTAACTTTGTTTCTATGTACAGTAAGTGCTTTTGTTGGGGTAGTTTTAACCACCTCTGCATCTCCAGGTGTGCAAGTTGCACACATAATTGAAAATGTGGTGGCTTAAGCTGAGAGCCAAATGATGCATAGAGTCCAGGGTTCATAGGGAATAACTTTTTTGTTAATTTGTGAGATTCATTCTGCACAGTTGCATGCTGTATTGTTGAAGCTGACCTGAAACTAGCAGCCATCATGGAATAAAACAGCTCATTGGTCTGTGATTGGCCAATCAATTCCTGTGAACAGTTCACATGTATTTAAATGGATGGTCGTCTGCTCATCACTTGCAAATACTGCTATTGTTCATCCATGTTGTAAACAGCCAAGGCGGAGCTTTGGACAGATTGTTTGACTACTTAAGTTTGGAGAAGGTGGGCATGAAACATCACTTCCACTTCATCACAGCAGAGAGGGAAGCGACCAGAAGAATCACCAAGACCAAAGAACAGGAAAAGTCTGCGTTATTGACCCAACTTCAGCACTGACTGGACTGATACATTCAGTAAGTGCTTTTTGTTGGGGCGGTGGCCTGTGACAAATGCTACAGACTGCATCTGAAGATGAAGCAGAATTACACTCAGATCACCTCAAATGGAGACACTAATGATTCTGACTTCATAAGTGCTTCCCTTTGGGGTTGTCTTGGTTGTGAATTCTTCAACGGGACCATTGCTTTTGCTGGACCTATGCAGAGCTTGCAAACTCATCAATCTCGTTTGTCATCAGTATCACCTTGACACGGGCACTGACTTGAGCTATGAATTCAGTAAGTGCTACATGTTGGGGTAGTATTGCTGATTTCTCCAGTCACTCTTTCTCCAAGTGGAATTACATCCAGACCACCTCAAAAGGAGACACTCGTGATTGTTGCATCATAAGTGCTTCCCTTTGGGGTTGTCTTGGCTGTGAGTTCTTCTGCACAATTGTTTCTATCTCTAGTCATTTGCAGAGTTTACAATCTTCCAGGTTTGTCATCAAAATAACCTTAACTTGAGCCCTCACTTGAAGTACGAATTCAGTAAGTGCTACATGTTGGGGTAATTTTGTTGACTTCTCCACTCAGTGTTTCTCCAAGTGGAATCGCAATCAGATCACCTGAAATGTAATGATTCTATCCAGTGATTCATTCTGGACATGGCATTATAGTGTCTTAATTCCACCCCACCACAAACACTAACTTTGTTTCTATGTACAGTAAGTGCTTTTGTTGGGGTAGTTTTAACCACCTCTGCATCTCCAGGTGTGCAAGTTGCACACATAATTGAAAATGTGGTGGCTTAAGCTGAGAGCCAAATGATGCATAGAGTCCAGGGTTCATAGGGAATAACTTTTTTGTTAATTTGTGAGATTCATTCTGTGCAGATTCATTCTGCACAGTTGCATGCTGTATTGCATGCTGTACCTGAAACTAGCAGCCATCATGGAATAAAACAGCTCATTGGTCTGTGATTGGCCAATCAATTCCTGTGAACAGTTCACATGTATTTAAATGGATGGTCGTCTGCTCATCACTTGCAAATACTGCTATTGTTCATCCATGTTGTAAACAGCCAAGGCGGAGCTTTGGACAGATTGTTTGACTACTTAAGTTTGGAGAAGGTGGGCATGAAACATCACTTCCACTTCATCACAGCAGAGAGGGAAGCGACCAGAAGAATCACCAAGACCAAAGAACAGGAAAAGTCTGCGTTATTGACCCAACTTCAGCACTGACTGGACTGATACATTCAGTAAGTGCTTTTTGTTGGGGCGGTGGCCTGTGACAAATGCTACAGACTGCATCTGAAGATGAAGCAGAATTACACTCAGATCACCTCAAATGGAGACACTAATGATTCTGACTTCATAAGTGCTTCCCTTTGGGGTTGTCTTGGTTGTGAATTCTTCAACGGGACCATTGCTTTTGCTGGACCTATGCAGAGCTTGCAAACTCATCAATCTCGTTTGTCATCAGTATCACCTTGACACGGGCACTGACTTGAGCTATGAATTCAGTAAGTGCTACATGTTGGGGTAGTATTGCTGATTTCTCCAGTCACTCTTTCTCCAAGTGGAATTACATCCAGACCACCTCAAAAGGAGACACTCGTGATTGTTGCATCATAAGTGCTTCCCTTTGGGGTTGTCTTGGCTGTGAGTTCTTCTGCACAATTGTTTCTATCTCTAGTCATTTGCAGAGTTTACAATCTTCCAGGTTTGTCATCAAAATAACCTTAACTTGAGCCCTCACTTGAAGTACGAATTCAGTAAGTGCTACATGTTGGGGTAATTTTGTTGACTTCTCCACTCAGTGTTTCTCCAAGTGGAATCGCAATCAGATCACCTGAAATGTAATGATTCTATCCAGTGATTCATTCTGGACATGGCATTATAGTGTCTTAATTCCACCCCACCACAAACACTAACTTTGTTTCTATGTACAGTAAGTGCTTTTGTTGGGGTAGTTTTAACCACCTCTGCATCTCCAGGTGTGCAAGTTGCACACATAATTGAAAATGTGGTGGCTTAAGCTGAGAGCCAAATGATGCATAGAGTCCAGGGTTCATAGGGAATAACTTTTTTGTTAATTTGTGAGATTCATTCTGCACAGTTGCATGCTGTATTGTTGAAGCTGACCTGAAACTAGCAGCCATCATGGAATAAAACAGCTCATTGGTCTGTGATTGGCCAATCAATTCCTGTGAACAGTTCACATGTATTTAAATGGATGGTCGTCTGCTCATCACTTGCAAATACTGCTATTGTTCATCCATGTTGTAAACAGCCAAGGCGGAGCTTTGGACAGATTGTTTGACTACTTAAGTTTGGAGAAGGTGGGCATGAAACATCACTTCCACTTCATCACAGCAGAGAGGGAAGCGACCAGAAGAATCACCAAGACCAAAGAACAGGAAAAGTCTGCGTTATTGACCCAACTTCAGCACTGACTGGACTGATACATTCAGTAAGTGCTTTTTGTTGGGGCGGTGGCCTGTGACAAATGCTACAGACTGCATCTGAAGATGAAGCAGAATTACACTCAGATCACCTCAAATGGAGACACTAATGATTCTGACTTCATAAGTGCTTCCCTTTGGGGTTGTCTTGGTTGTGAATTCTTCAACGGGACCATTGCTTTTGCTGGACCTATGCAGAGCTTGCAAACTCATCAATCTCGTTTGTCATCAGTATCACCTTGACACGGGCACTGACTTGAGCTATGAATTCAGTAAGTGCTACATGTTGGGGTAGTATTGCTGATTTCTCCAGTCACTCTTTCTCCAAGTGGAATTACATCCAGACCACCTCAAAAGGAGACACTCGTGATTGTTGCATCATAAGTGCTTCCCTTTGGGGTTGTCTTGGCTGTGAGTTCTTCTGCACAATTGTTTCTATCTCTAGTCATTTGCAGAGTTTACAATCTTCCAGGTTTGTCATCAAAATAACCTTAACTTGAGCCCTCACTTGAAGTACGAATTCAGTAAGTGCTACATGTTGGGGTAATTTTGTTGACTTCTCCACTCAGTGTTTCTCCAAGTGGAATCGCAATCAGATCACCTGAAATGTAATGATTCTATCCAGTGATTCATTCTGGACATGGCATTATAGTGTCTTAATTCCACCCCACCACAAACACTAACTTTGTTTCTATGTACAGTAAGTGCTTTTGTTGGGGTAGTTTTAACCACCTCTGCATCTCCAGGTGTGCAAGTTGCACACATAATTGAAAATGTGGTGGCTTAAGCTGAGAGCCAAATGATGCATAGAGTCCAGGGTTCATAGGGAATAACTTTTTTGTTAATTTGTGAGATTCATTCTGCACAGTTGCATGCTGTATTGTTGAAGCTGACCTGAAACTAGCAGCCATCATGGAATAAAACAGCTCATTGGTCTGTGATTGGCCAATCAATTCCTGTGAACAGTTCACATGTATTTAAATGGATGGTCGTCTGCTCATCACTTGCAAATACTGCTATTGTTCATCCATGTTGTAAACAGCCAAGGCGGAGCTTTGGACAGATTGTTTGACTACTTAAGTTTGGAGAAGGTGGGCATGAAACATCACTTCCACTTCATCACAGCAGAGAGGGAAGCGACCAGAAGAATCACCAAGACCAAAGAACAGGAAAAGTCTGCGTTATTGACCCAACTTCAGCACTGACTGGACTGATACATTCAGTAAGTGCTTTTTGTTGGGGCGGTGGCCTGTGACAAATGCTACAGACTGCATCTGAAGATGAAGCAGAATTACACTCAGATCACCTCAAATGGAGACACTAATGATTCTGACTTCATAAGTGCTTCCCTTTGGGGTTGTCTTGGTTGTGAATTCTTCAACGGGACCATTGCTTTTGCTGGACCTATGCAGAGCTTGCAAACTCATCAATCTCGTTTGTCATCAGTATCACCTTGACACGGGCACTGACTTGAGCTATGAATTCAGTAAGTGCTACATGTTGGGGTAGTATTGCTGATTTCTCCAGTCACTCTTTCTCCAAGTGGAATTACATCCAGACCACCTCAAAAGGAGACACTCGTGATTGTTGCTTCATAAGTGCTTCCCTTTGGGGTTGTCTTGGCTGTGAGTTCTTCTGCACAACTGTGTCTATCTCTAGTCATTTGCAGAGTTTACAGTCTTTGTCATCAAAATAACCTTAACTTGAGCCCTCACTTGAAGTACGAATTCAGTAAGTGCTACATGTTGGGGTAATTTTGTTGACTTCTCCACTCAATGTTTCTCCAAGTGGAATCGCAATCAGATCACCTGAAATGTAATGATTCTATCCAGCGATTCATTCTGGACATGGCATTATAGTGTCTTAATTCCACCCCACCACAAACACTAACTTTGTTTCTATGGACAGTAAGTGCTTTTGTTGGGGTAGTTTTAACCACCTCTGCATCTCCAGGTGTGCAAGTTGCACACACAATTGAAAATGTGGTGGCTTAAGCTGAGAGCCAAATGATGCATAGAATCCAGGGTTCATAGGGAATAACTTTTTTGTTAATTTGTGAGATTCATTCTGCACAGTTGCATGCTGTATTGTTGAAGCTGACCTGAAACTAGCAGCCATCATGGAATAAAACAGCTCATTGGTCTGTGATTGGCCAATCAATTCCTGTGAACAGTTCACATGTATTTAAATGGATGGTCGTCTGCTCATCACTTGCAAATACTGCTATTGTTCATCCATGTTGTAAACAGCCAAGGCGGAGCTTTGGACAGATTGTTTGACTACTTAAGTTTGGAGAAGGTGGGCATGAAACATCACTTCCACTTCATCACAGCAGAGAGGGAAGCGACCAGAAGAATCACCAAGACCAAAGAACAGGAAAAGTCTGCGTTATTGACCTAACTTCAGCACTGACTGGACTGATACATTCAGTAAGTGCTTTTTGTTGGGGCGGTGGCCTGTGACAAATGCTACAGACTGCATCTGAAGATGAAGCAGAATTACACTCAGATCACCTCAAATGGAGACACTAATGATTCTGACTTCATAAGTGCTTCCCTTTGGGGTTGTCTTGGTTGTGAATTCTTCAACGGGACCATTGCTTTTGCTGGACCTATGCAGAGCTTGCAAACTCATCAATCTCGTTTGTCATCAGTATCACCTTGACACGGGCACTGACTTGAGCTATGAATTCAGTAAGTGCTACATGTTGGGGTAGTATTGCTGATTTCTCCAGTCACTCTTTCTCCAAGTGGAATTACATCCAGACCACCTCAAAAGGAGACACTCGTGATTGTTGCATCATAAGTGCTTCCCTTTGGGGTTGTCTTGGCTGTGAGTTCTTCTGCACAATTGTTTCTATCTCTAGTCATTTGCAGAGTTTACAATCTTCCAGGTTTGTCATCAAAATAACCTTAACTTGAGCCCTCACTTGAAGTACGAATTCAGTAAGTGCTACATGTTGGGGTAATTTTGTTGACTTCTCCACTCAGTGTTTCTCCAAGTGGAATCGCAATCAGATCACCTGAAATGTAATGATTCTATCCAGTGATTCATTCTGGACATGGCATTATAGTGTCTTAATTCCACCCCACCACAAACACTAACTTTGTTTCTATGTACAGTAAGTGCTTTTGTTGGGGTAGTTTTAACCACCTCTGCATCTCCAGGTGTGCAAGTTGCACACATAATTGAAAATGTGGTGGCTTAAGCTGAGAGCCAAATGATGCATAGAGTCCAGGGTTCATAGGGAATAACTTTTTTGTTAATTTGTGAGATTCATTCTGCACAGTTGCATGCTGTATTGTTGAAGCTGACCTGAAACTAGCAGCCATCATGGAATAAAACAGCTCATTGGTCTGTGATTGGCCAATCAATTCCTGTGAACAGTTCACATGTATTTAAATGGATGGTCGTCTGCTCATCACTTGCAAATACTGCTATTGTTCATCCATGTTGTAAACAGCCAAGGCGGAGCTTTGGACAGATTGTTTGACTACTTAAGTTTGGAGAAGGTGGGCATGAAACATCACTTCCACTTCATCACAGCAGAGAGGGAAGCGACCAGAAGAATCACCAAGACCAAAGAACAGGAAAAGTCTGCGTTATTGACCCAACTTCAGCACTGACTGGACTGATACATTCAGTAAGTGCTTTTTGTTGGGGCGGTGGCCTGTGACAAATGCTACAGACTGCATCTGAAGATGAAGCAGAATTACACTCAGATCACCTCAAATGGAGACACTAATGATTCTGACTTCATAAGTGCTTCCCTTTGGGGTTGTCTTGGTTGTGAATTCTTCAACGGGACCATTGCTTTTGCTGGACCTATGCAGAGCTTGCAAACTCATCAATCTCGTTTGTCATCAGTATCACCTTGACACGGGCACTGACTTGAGCTATGAATTCAGTAAGTGCTACATGTTGGGGTAGTATTGCTGATTTCTCCAGTCACTCTTTCTCCAAGTGGAATTACATCCAGACCACCTCAAAAGGAGACACTTGTGATTGTTGCATCATAAGTGCTTCCCTTTGGGGTTGTCTTGGCTGTGAGTTCTTCTGCACAACTGTGTCTATCTCTAGTCATTTGCAGAGTTTACAGTCTTTGTCATCAAAATAACCTTAACTTGAGCCCTCACTTGAAGTACAAATTCAGCAAGTGCTACATGTTGGGGTAATTTTGTTGACTTCTCCACTCAGTGTTTCTCCAAGTGGAATCGCAATCAGATCACCTGAAATGTAATGATTCTATCCAGCGATTCATTCTGGACATGGCATTATAGTGTCTTAATTCCACCCCACCACAAACACTAACTTTGTTTCTATGTACAGTAAGTGCTTTTGTTGGGGTAGTTTTAACCACCTCTGCATCTCCAGGTGTGCAAGTTGCACACATAATTGAAAATGTGGTGGCTTAAGCTGAGAGCCAAATGATGCATAGAATCCAGGGTTCATAGGGAATAACTTTTTTGTTAATTTGTGAGATTCATTCTGCACAGTTGCATGCTGTATTGTTGAAGCTGACCTGAAACTAGCAGCCATCATGGAATAAAACAGCTCATTGGTCTGTGATTGGCCAATCAATTCCTGTGAACAGTTCACATGTATTTAAATGGATGGTCGTCTGCTCATCACTTGCAAATACTGCTATTGTTCATCCATGTTGTAAACAGCCAAGGCGGAGCTTTGGACAGATTGTTTGACTACTTAAGTTTGGAGAAGGTGGGCATGAAACATCACTTCCACTTCATCACAGCAGAGAGGGAAGCGACCAGAAGAATCACCAAGACCAAAGAACAGGAAAAGTCTGCGTTATTGACCTAACTTCAGCACTGACTGGACTGATACATTCAGTAAATGCTTTTTGTTGGGGCGGTGGCCTGTGACAAATGCTACAGACTCCATCTGAAGATGAAGCAGAATTACACTCAGATCACCTCAAATGGAGACACTAATGATTCTGACTTCATAAGTGCTTCCCTTTGGGGTTGTCTTGGTTGTGAATTCTTCAACGGGACCATTGCTTTTGCTGGACCTATGCAGAGCTTGCAAACTCATCAATCTCGTTTGTCATCAGTATCACCTTGACACGGGCACTGACTTGAGCTATGAATTCAGTAAGTGCTACATGTTGGGGTAGTATTGCTGATTTCTCCAGTCACTCTTTCTCCAAGTGGAATTACATCCAGACCACCTCAAAAGGAGACACTCGTGATTGTTGCATCATAAGTGCTTCCCTTTGGGGTTGTCTTGGCTGTGAGTTCTTCTGTACAATTGTTTCTATCTCTAGTCATTTGCAGAGTTTACAATCTTCCAGGTTTGTCATCAAAATAACCTTAACTTGAGCCCTCACTTGAAGTACGAATTCAGTAAGTGCTACATGTTGGGGTAATTTTGTTGACTTCTCCACTCAGTGTTTCTCCAAGTGGAATCGCAATCAGATCACCTGAAATGTAATGATTCTATCCAGTGATTCATTCTGGACATGGCATTATAGTGTCTTAATTCCACCCCACCACAAACACTAACTTTGTTTCTATGTACAGTAAGTGCTTTTGTTGGGGTAGTTTTAACCACCTCTGCATCTCCAGGTGTGCAAGTTGCACACATAATTGAAAATGTGGTGGCTTAAGCTGAGAGCCAAATGATGCATTGAGTCCAGGGTTCATAGGGAATAACTTTTTTGTTAATTTGTGAGATTCATTCTGCACAGTTGCATGCTGTATTGTTGAAGCTGACCTGAAACTAGCAGCCATCATGGAATAAAACAGCTCATTGGTCTGTGATTGGCCAATCAATTCCTGTGAACAGTTCACATGTATTTAAATGGATGGTCGTCTGCTCATCACTTGCAAATACTGCTATTGTTCATCCATGTTGTAAACAGCCAAGGCGGAGCTTTGGACAGATTGTTTGACTACTTAAGTTTGGAGAAGGTGGGCATGAAACATCACTTCCACTTCATCACAGCAGAGAGGGAAGCGACCAGAAGAATCACCAAGACCAAAGAACAGGAAAAGTCTGCGTTATTGACCCAACTTCAGCACTGACTGGACTGATACATTCAGTAAGTGCTTTTTGTTGGGGCGGTGGCCTGTGACAAATGCTACAGACTGCATCTGAAGATGAAGCAGAATTACACTCAGATCACCTCAAATGGAGACACTAATGATTCTGACTTCATAAGTGCTTCCCTTTGGGGTTGTCTTGGTTGTGAATTCTTCAACGGGACCATTGCTTTTGCTGGACCTATGCAGAGCTTGCAAACTCATCAATCTCGTTTGTCATCAGTATCACCTTGACACGGGCACTGACTTGAGCTATGAATTCAGTAAGTGCTACATGTTGGGGTAGTATTGCTGATTTCTCCAGTCACTCTTTCTCCAAGTGGAATTACATCCAGACCACCTCAAAAGGAGACACTCGTGATTGTTGCTTCATAAGTGCTTCCCTTTGGGGTTGTCTTGGCTGTGAGTTCTTCTGCACAACTGTGTCTATCTCTAGTCATTTGCAGAGTTTACAGTCTTTGTCATCAAAATAACCTTAACTTGAGCCCTCACTTGAAGTACGAATTCAGTAAGTGCTACATGTTGGGGTAATTTTGTTGACTTCTCCACTCAATGTTTCTCCAAGTGGAATCGCAATCAGATCACCTGAAATGTAATGATTCTATCCAGCGATTCATTCTGGACATGGCATTATAGTGTCTTAATTCCACCCCACCACAAACACTAACTTTGTTTCTATGGACAGTAAGTGCTTTTGTTGGGGTAGTTTTAACCACCTCTGCATCTCCAGGTGTGCAAGTTGCACACACAATTGAAAATGTGGTGGCTTAAGCTGAGAGCCAAATGATGCATAGAATCCAGGGTTCATAGGGAATAACTTTTTTGTTAATTTGTGAGATTCATTCTGCACAGTTGCATGCTGTATTGTTGAAGCTGACCTGAAACTAGCAGCCATCATGGAATAAAACAGCTCATTGGTCTGTGATTGGCCAATCAATTCCTGTGAACAGTTCACATGTATTTAAATGGATGGTCGTCTGCTCATCACTTGCAAATACTGCTATTGTTCATCCATGTTGTAAACAGCCAAGGCGGAGCTTTGGACAGATTGTTTGACTACTTAAGTTTGGAGAAGGTGGGCATGAAACATCACTTCCACTTCATCACAGCAGAGAGGGAAGCGACCAGAAGAATCACCAAGACCAAAGAACAGGAAAAGTCTGCGTTATTGACCTAACTTCAGCACTGACTGGACTGATACATTCAGTAAGTGCTTTTTGTTGGGGCGGTGGCCTGTGACAAATGCTACAGACTGCATCTGAAGATGAAGCAGAATTACACTCAGATCACCTCAAATGGAGACACTAATGATTCTGACTTCATAAGTGCTTCCCTTTGGGGTTGTCTTGGTTGTGAATTCTTCAACGGGACCATTGCTTTTGCTGGACCTATGCAGAGCTTGCAAACTCATCAATCTCGTTTGTCATCAGTATCACCTTGACACGGGCACTGACTTGAGCTATGAATTCAGTAAGTGCTACATGTTGGGGTAGTATTGCTGATTTCTCCAGTCACTCTTTCTCCAAGTGGAATTACATCCAGACCACCTCAAAAGGAGACACTTGTGATTGTTGCATCATAAGTGCTTCCCTTTGGGGTTGTCTTGGCTGTGAGTTCTTCTGCACAATTGTTTCTATCTCTAGTCATTTGCAGAGTTTACAATCTTCCAGGTTTGTCATCAAAATAACCTTAACTTGAGCCCTCACTTGAAGTACGAATTCAGTAAGTGCTACATGTTGGGGTAATTTTGTTGACTTCTCCACTCAGTGTTTCTCCAAGTGGAATCGCAATCAGATCACCTGAAATGTAATGATTCTATCCAGCGATTCATTCTGGACATGGCATTATAGTGTCTTAATTCCACCCCACCACAAACACTAACTTTGTTTCTATGGACAGTAAGTGCTTTTGTTGGGGTAGTTTTAACCACCTCTGCATCTCCAGGTGTGCAAGTTGCACACACAATTGAAAATGTGGTGGCTTAAGCTGAGAGCCAAATGATGCATAGAATCCAGGGTTCATAGGGAATAACTTTTTTGTTAATTTGTGAGATTCATTCTGCACAGTTGCATGCTGTATTGTTGAAGCTGACCTGAAACTAGCAGCCATCATGGAATAAAACAGCTCATTGGTCTGTGATTGGCCAATCAATTCCTGTGAACAGTTCACATGTATTTAAATGGATGGTCGTCTGCTCATCACTTGCAAATACTGCTATTGTTCATCCATGTTGTAAACAGCCAAGGCGGAGCTTTGGACAGATTGTTTGACTACTTAAGTTTGGAGAAGGTGGGCATGAAACATCACTTCCACTTCATCACAGCAGAGAGGGAAGCGACCAGAAGAATCACCAAGACCAAAGAACAGGAAAAGTCTGCGTTATTGACCTAACTTCAGCACTGACTGGACTGATACATTCAGTAAGTGCTTTTTGTTGGGGCGGTGGCCTGTGACAAATGCTACAGACTGCATCTGAAGATGAAGCAGAATTACACTCAGATCACCTCAAATGGAGACACTAATGATTCTGACTTCATAAGTGCTTCCCTTTGGGGTTGTCTTGGTTGTGAATTCTTCAACGGGACCATTGCTTTTGCTGGACCTATGCAGAGCTTGCAAACTCATCAATCTCGTTTGTCATCAGTATCACCTTGACACGGGCACTGACTTGAGCTATGAATTCAGTAAGTGCTACATGTTGGGGTAGTATTGCTGATTTCTCCAGTCACTCTTTCTCCAAGTGGAATTACATCCAGACCACCTCAAAAGGAGACACTCGTGATTGTTGCTTCATAAGTGCTTCCCTTTGGGGTTGTCTTGGCTGTGAGTTCTTCTGCACAATTGTTTCTATCTCTAGTCATTTGCAGAGTTTACAGTCTTTGTCATCAAAATAACCTTAACTTGAGCCCTCACTTGAAGTACGAATTCAGTAAGTGCTACATGTTGGGGTAATTTTGTTGACTTCTCCACTCAGTGTTTCTCCAAGTGGAATCGCAATCAGATCACCTGAAATGTAATGATTCTATCCAGTGATTCATTCTGGACATGGCATTATAGTGTCTTAATTCCACCCCACCACAAACACTAACTTTGTTTCTATGTACAGTAAGTGCTTTTGTTGGGGTAGTTTTAACCACCTCTGCATCTCCAGGTGTGCAAGTTGCACACACAATTGAAAATGTGTTGGCTTAAGCTGAGAGCCAAATGATGCATCGAATCCAGGGTTCATAGGGAATAACTTTTTTGTTAATTTGTGAGATTCATTCTGCACAGTTGCATGCTGTATTGTTGAAGCTGACCTGAAACTAGCAGCCATCATGGAATAAAACAGCTCATTGGTCTGTGATTGGCCAATCAATTCCTGTGAACAGTTCACATGTATTTAAATGGATGGTCGTCTGCTCATCACTTGCAAATACTGCTATTGTTCATCCATGTTGTAAACAGCCAAGGCGGAGCTTTGGACAGATTGTTTGACTACTTAAGTTTGGAGAAGGTGGGCATGAAACATCACTTCCACTTCATCACAGCAGAGAGGGAAGCGACCAGAAGAATCACCAAGACCAAAGAACAGGAAAAGTCTGCGTTATTGACCTAACTTCAGCACTGACTGGACTGATACATTCAGTAAGTGCTTTTTGTTGGGGCGGTGGCCTGTGACAAATGCTACAGACTGCATCTGAAGATGAAGCAGAATTACACTCAGATCACCTCAAATGGAGATACTAATGATTCTGACTTCATAAGTGCTTCCCTTTGGGGTTGTCTTGGTTGTGAATTCTTCAACGGGACCATTGCTTTTGCTGGACCTATGCAGAGCTTGCAAACTCATCAATCTCGTTTGTCATCAGTATCACCTTGACACGGGCACTGACTTGAGCTATGAATTCAGTAAGTGCTACATGTTGGGGTAGTATTGCTGATTTCTCCAGTCACTCTTTCTCCAAGTGGAATTACATCCAGACCACCTCAAAAGGAGACACTCGTGATTGTTGCTTCATAAGTGCTTCCCTTTGGGGTTGTCTTGGCTGTGAGTTCTTCTGCACAACTGTTTCTATCTCTAGTCATTTGCAGAGTTTACAGTCTTTGTCATCAAAATAACCTTAACTTGAGCCCTCACTTGAAGTACGAATTCAGTAAGTGCTACATGTTGGGGTAATTTTGTTGACTTCTCCACTCAATGTTTCTCCAAGTGGAATCGCAATCAGATCACCTGAAATGTAATGATTCTATCCAGCGATTCATTCTGGACATGGCATTATAGTGTCTTAATTCCACCCCACCACAAACACTAACTTTGTTTCTATGGACAGTAAGTGCTTTTGTTGGGGTAGTTTTAACCACCTCTGCATCTCCAGGTGTGCAAGTTGCACACACAATTGAAAATGTGGTGGCTTAAGCTGAGAGCCAAATGATGCATAGAATCCAGGGTTCATAGGGAATAACTTTTTTGTTAATTTGTGAGATTCATTCTGCACAGTTGCATGCTGTATTGTTGAAGCTGACCTGAAACTAGCAGCCATCATGGAATAAAACAGCTCATTGGTCTGTGATTGGCCAATCAATTCCTGTGAACAGTTCACATGTATTTAAATGGATGGTCGTCTGCTCATCACTTGCAAATACTGCTATTGTTCATCCATGTTGTAAACAGCCAAGGCGGAGCTTTGGACAGATTGTTTGACTACTTAAGTTTGGAGAAGGTGGGCATGAAACATCACTTCCACTTCATCACAGCAGAGAGGGAAGCGACCAGAAGAATCACCAAGACCAAAGAACAGGAAAAGTCTGCGTTATTGACCTAACTTCAGCACTGACTGGACTGATACATTCAGTAAGTGCTTTTTGTTGGGGCGGTGGCCTGTGACAAATGCTACAGACTGCATCTGAAGATGAAGCAGAATTACACTCAGATCACCTCAAATGGAGACACTAATGATTCTGACTTCATAAGTGCTTCCCTTTGGGGTTGTCTTGGTTGTGAATTCTTCAACGGGACCATTGCTTTTGCTGGACCTATGCAGAGCTTGCAAACTCATCAATCTCGTTTGTCATCAGTATCACCTTGACACGGGCACTGACTTGAGCTATGAATTCAGTAAGTGCTACATGTTGGGGTAGTATTGCTGATTTCTCCAGTCACTCTTTCTCCAAGTGGAATTACATCCAGACCACCTCAAAAGGAGACACTTGTGATTGTTGCATCATAAGTGCTTCCCTTTGGGGTTGTCTTGGCTGTGAGTTCTTCTGCACAATTGTTTCTATCTCTAGTCATTTGCAGAGTTTACAATCTTCCAGGTTTGTCATCAAAATAACCTTAACTTGAGCCCTCACTTGAAGTACGAATTCAGTAAGTGCTACATGTTGGGGTAATTTTGTTGACTTCTCCACTCAGTGTTTCTCCAAGTGGAATCGCAATCAGATCACCTGAAATGTAATGATTCTATCCAGCGATTCATTCTGGACATGGCATTATAGTGTCTTAATTCCACCCCACCACAAACACTAACTTTGTTTCTATGGACAGTAAGTGCTTTTGTTGGGGTAGTTTTAACCACCTCTGCATCTCCAGGTGTGCAAGTTGCACACACAATTGAAAATGTGGTGGCTTAAGCTGAGAGCCAAATGATGCATAGAATCCAGGGTTCATAGGGAATAACTTTTTTGTTAATTTGTGAGATTCATTCTGCACAGTTGCATGCTGTATTGTTGAAGCTGACCTGAAACTAGCAGCCATCATGGAATAAAACAGCTCATTGGTCTGTGATTGGCCAATCAATTCCTGTGAACAGTTCACATGTATTTAAATGGATGGTCGTCTGCTCATCACTTGCAAATACTGCTATTGTTCATCCATGTTGTAAACAGCCAAGGCGGAGCTTTGGACAGATTGTTTGACTACTTAAGTTTGGAGAAGGTGGGCATGAAACATCACTTCCACTTCATCACAGCAGAGAGGGAAGCGACCAGAAGAATCACCAAGACCAAAGAACAGGAAAAGTCTGCGTTATTGACCTAACTTCAGCACTGACTGGACTGATACATTCAGTAAGTGCTTTTTGTTGGGGCGGTGGCCTGTGACAAATGCTACAGACTGCATCTGAAGATGAAGCAGAATTACACTCAGATCACCTCAAATGGAGACACTAATGATTCTGACTTCATAAGTGCTTCCCTTTGGGGTTGTCTTGGTTGTGAATTCTTCAACGGGACCATTGCTTTTGCTGGACCTATGCAGAGCTTGCAAACTCATCAATCTCGTTTGTCATCAGTATCACCTTGACACGGGCACTGACTTGAGCTATGAATTCAGTAAGTGCTACATGTTGGGGTAGTATTGCTGATTTCTCCAGTCACTCTTTCTCCAAGTGGAATTACATCCAGACCACCTCAAAAGGAGAGACTCGTGATTGTTGCATCATAAGTGCTTCCCTTTGGGGTTGTCTTGGCTGTGAGTTCTTCTGCACAACTGTTTCTATCTCTAGTCATTTGCAGAGTTTACAATCTTCCAGGTTTGTCATCAAAATAACCTTAACTTGAGCCCTCACTTGAAGTACGAATTCAGTAAGTGCTACATGTTGGGGTAATTTTGTTGACTTCTCCACTCAGTGTTTCTCCAAGTGGAATCGCAATCAGATCACCTGAAATGTAATGATTCTATCCAGTGATTCATTCTGGACATGGCATTATAGTGTCTTAATTCCACCCCACCACAAACACTAACTTTGTTTCTATGTACAGTAAGTGCTTTTGTTGGGGTAGTTTTAACCACCTCTGCATCTCCAGGTGTGCAAGTTGCACACACAATTGAAAATGTGTTGGCTTAAGCTGAGAGCCAAATGATGCATCGAATCCAGGGTTCATAGGGAATAACTTTTTTGTTAATTTGTGAGATTCATTCTGCACAGTTGCATGCTGTATTGTTGAAGCTGACCTGAAACTAGCAGCCATCATGGAATAAAACAGCTCATTGGTCTGTGATTGGCCAATCAATTCCTGTGAACAGTTCACATGTATTTAAATGGATGGTCGTCTGCTCATCACTTGCAAATACTGCTATTGTTCATCCATGTTGTAAACAGCCAAGGCGGAGCTTTGGACAGATTGTTTGACTACTTAAGTTTGGAGAAGGTGGGCATGAAACATCACTTCCACTTCATCACAGCAGAGAGGGAAGCTACCAGAAGAATCACCAAGACCAAAGAACAGGAAAAGTCTGCGTTATTGACCTAACTTCAGCACTGACTGGACTGATACATTCAGTAAGTGCTTTTTGTTGGGGCGGTGGCCTGTGACAAATGCTACAGACTGCATCTGAAGATGAAGCAGAATTACACTCAGATCACCTCAAATGGAGACACTAATGATTCTGACTTCATAAGTGCTTCCCTTTGGGGTTGTCTTGGTTGTGAATTCTTCAACGGGACCATTGCTTTTGCTGGACCTATGCAGAGCTTGCAAACTCATCAATCTCGTTTGTCATCAGTATCACCTTGACACGGGCACTGACTTGAGCTATGAATTCAGTAAGTGCTACATGTTGGGGTAGTATTGCTGATTTCTCCAGTCACTCTTTCTCCAAGTGGAATTACATCCAGACCACCTCAAAAGGAGACACTTGTGATTGTTGCTTCATAAGTGCTTCCCTTTGGGGTTGTCTTGGCTGTGAGTTCTTCTGCACAACTGTTTCTATCTCTAGTCATTTGCAGAGTTTACAGTCTTTGTCATCAAAATAACCTTAACTTGAGCCCTCACTTGAAGTACGAATTCAGTAAGTGCTACATGTTGGGGTAATTTTGTTGACTTCTCCACTCAGTGTTTCTCCAAGTGGAATCGCAATCAGATCACCTGAAATGTAATGATTCTATCCAGTGATTCATTCTGGACATGGCATTATAGTGTCTTAATTCCACCCCACCACAAACACTAACTTTGTTTCTATGTACAGTAAGTGCTTTTGTTGGGGTAGTTTTAACCACCACTGCATCTCCAGGTGTGCAAGTTGCACACACAATTGAAAATGTGTTGGCTTAAGCTGAGAGCCAAATGATGCATCGAATCCAGGGTTCATAGGGAATAACTTTTTTGTTAATTTG
This sequence comes from Karalla daura, assembly GCA_029224185.1. NCBI lineage: Eukaryota > Metazoa > Chordata > Actinopteri > Chaetodontiformes > Leiognathidae > Karalla > Karalla daura. The sequence goes on along the minus strand of CM055200.1, from coordinate 17,838,417 downwards.
TGAGATTCATTCTGCACAGTTGCATGCTGTATTGTTGAAGCTGACCTGAAACTAGCAGCCATCATGGAATAAAACAGCTCATTGGTCTGTGATTGGCCAATCAATTCCTGTGAACAGTTCACATGTATTTAAATGGATGGTCGTCTGCTCATCACTTGCAAATACTGCTATTGTTCATCCATGTTGTAAACAGCCAAGGCGGAGCTTTGGACAGATTGTTTGACTACTTAAGTTTGGAGAAGGTGGGCATGAAACATCACTTCCACTTCATCACAGCAGAGAGGGAAGCGACCAGAAGAATCACCAAGACCAAAGAACAGGAAAAGTCTGCGTTATTGACCTAACTTCAGCACTGACTGGACTGATACATTCAGTAAGTGCTTTTTGTTGGGGCGGTGGCCTGTGACAAATGCTACAGACTGCATCTGAAGATGAAGCAGAATTACACTCAGATCACCTCAAATGGAGACACTAATGATTCTGACTTCATAAGTGCTTCCCTTTGGGGTTGTCTTGGTTGTGAATTCTTCAACGGGACCATTGCTTTTGCTGGACCTATGCAGAGCTTGCAAACTCATCAATCTCGTTTGTCATCAGTATCACCTTGACACGGGCACTGACTTGAGCTATGAATTCAGTAAGTGCTACATGTTGGGGTAGTATTGCTGATTTCTCCAGTCACTCTTTCTCCAAGTGGAATTACATCCAGACCACCTCAAAAGGAGAGACTCGTGATTGTTGCATCATAAGTGCTTCCCTTTGGGGTTGTCTTGGCTGTGAGTTCTTCTGCACAACTGTTTCTATCTCTAGTCATTTGCAGAGTTTACAATCTTCCAGGTTTGTCATCAAAATAACCTTAACTTGAGCCCTCACTTGAAGTACGAATTCAGTAAGTGCTACATGTTGGGGTAATTTTGTTGACTTCTCCACTCAGTGTTTCTCCAAGTGGAATCGCAATCAGATCACCTGAAATGTAATGATTCTATCCAGTGATTCATTCTGGACATGGCATTATAGTGTCTTAATTCCACCCCACCACAAACACTAACTTTGTTTCTATGTACAGTAAGTGCTTTTGTTGGGGTAGTTTTAACCACCTCTGCATCTCCAGGTGTGCAAGTTGCACACACAATTGAAAATGTGTTGGCTTAAGCTGAGAGCCAAATGATGCATCGAATCCAGGGTTCATAGGGAATAACTTTTTTGTTAATTTGTGAGATTCATTCTGCACAGTTGCATGCTGTATTGTTGAAGCTGACCTGAAACTAGCAGCCATCATGGAATAAAACAGCTCATTGGTCTGTGATTGGCCAATCAATTCCTGTGAACAGTTCACATGTATTTAAATGGATGGTCGTCTGCTCATCACTTGCAAATACTGCTATTGTTCATCCATGTTGTAAACAGCCAAGGCGGAGCTTTGGACAGATTGTTTGACTACTTAAGTTTGGAGAAGGTGGGCATGAAACATCACTTCCACTTCATCACAGCAGAGAGGGAAGCTACCAGAAGAATCACCAAGACCAAAGAACAGGAAAAGTCTGCGTTATTGACCTAACTTCAGCACTGACTGGACTGATACATTCAGTAAGTGCTTTTTGTTGGGGCGGTGGCCTGTGACAAATGCTACAGACTGCATCTGAAGATGAAGCAGAATTACACTCAGATCACCTCAAATGGAGACACTAATGATTCTGACTTCATAAGTGCTTCCCTTTGGGGTTGTCTTGGTTGTGAATTCTTCAACGGGACCATTGCTTTTGCTGGACCTATGCAGAGCTTGCAAACTCATCAATCTCGTTTGTCATCAGTATCACCTTGACACGGGCACTGACTTGAGCTATGAATTCAGTAAGTGCTACATGTTGGGGTAGTATTGCTGATTTCTCCAGTCACTCTTTCTCCAAGTGGAATTACATCCAGACCACCTCAAAAGGAGACACTTGTGATTGTTGCTTCATAAGTGCTTCCCTTTGGGGTTGTCTTGGCTGTGAGTTCTTCTGCACAACTGTTTCTATCTCTAGTCATTTGCAGAGTTTACAGTCTTTGTCATCAAAATAACCTTAACTTGAGCCCTCACTTGAAGTACGAATTCAGTAAGTGCTACATGTTGGGGTAATTTTGTTGACTTCTCCACTCAGTGTTTCTCCAAGTGGAATCGCAATCAGATCACCTGAAATGTAATGATTCTATCCAGTGATTCATTCTGGACATGGCATTATAGTGTCTTAATTCCACCCCACCACAAACACTAACTTTGTTTCTATGTACAGTAAGTGCTTTTGTTGGGGTAGTTTTAACCACCACTGCATCTCCAGGTGTGCAAGTTGCACACACAATTGAAAATGTGTTGGCTTAAGCTGAGAGCCAAATGATGCATCGAATCCAGGGTTCATAGGGAATAACTTTTTTGTTAATTTGTGAGATTCATTCTGCACAGTTGCATGCTGTATTGTTGAAGCTGACCTGAAACTAGCAGCCATCATGGAATAAAACAGCTCATTGGTCTGTGATTGGCCAATCAATTCCTGTGAACAGTTCACATGTATTTAAATGGATGGTCGTCTGCTCATCACTTGCAAATACTGCTATTGTTCATCCATGTTGTAAACAGCCAAGGCGGAGCTTTGGACAGATTGTTTGACTACTTAAGTTTGGAGAAGGTGGGCATGAAACATCACTTCCACTTCATCACAGCAGAGAGGGAAGCTACCAGAAGAATCACCAAGACCAAAGAACAGGAAAAGTCTGCGTTATTGACCTAACTTCAGCACTGACTGGACTGATACATTCAGTAAGTGCTTTTTGTTGGGGCGGTGGCCTGTGACAAATGCTACAGACTGCATCTGAAGATGAAGCAGAATTACACTCAGATCACCTCAAATGGAGACACTAATGATTCTGACTTCATAAGTGCTTCCCTTTGGGGTTGTCTTGGTTGTGAATTCTTCAACGGGACCATTGCTTTTGCTGGACCTATGCAGAGCTTGCAAACTCATCAATCTCGTTTGTCATCAGTACCACCTTGACACGGGCACTGACTTGAGCTATGAATTCAGTAAGTGCTACATGTTGGGGTAGTATTGCTGATTTCTCCAGTCACTCTTTCTCCAAGTGGAATTACATTCAGACCACCTCAAAAGGAGACACTCGTGATTGTTGCATCATAAGTGCTTCCCTTTGGGGTTGTCTTGGCTGTGAGTTCTTCTGCACAATTGTTTCTATCTCTAGTCATTTGCAGAGTTTACAATCTTCCAGGTTTGTCATCAAAATAACCTTAACTTGAGCCCTCACTTGAAGTACGAATTCAGTAAGTGCTACATGTTGGGGTAATTTTGTTGACTTCTCCACTCAGTGTTTCTCCAAGTGGAATCGCAATCAGATCACCTGAAATGTAATGATTCTATCCAGTGATTAATTCTGGACATGGCATTATAGTGTCTTAATTCCACCCCACCACAAACACTAACTTTGTTTCTATGTACAGTAAGTGCTTTTGTTGGGGTAGTTTTAACCACCTCTGCATCTCCAGGTGTGCAAGTTGCACACACAATTGAAAATGTGTTGGCTTAAGCTGAGAGCCAAATGATGCATCGAATCCAGGGTTCATAGGGAATAACTTTTTTGTTAATTTGTGAGATTCATTCTGCACAGTTGCATGCTGTATTGTTGAAGCTGACCTGAAACTAGCAGCCATCATGGAATAAAACAGCTCATTGGTCTGTGATTGGCCAATCAATTCCTGTGAACAGTTCACATGTATTTAAATGGATGGTCGTCTGCTCATCACTTGCAAATACTGCTATTGTTCATCCATGTTGTAAACAGCCAAGGCGGAGCTTTGGACAGATTGTTTGACTACTTAAGTTTGGAGAAGGTGGGCATGAAACATCACTTCCACTTCATCACAGCAGAGAGGGAAGCTACCAGAAGAATCACCAAGACCAAAGAACAGGAAAAGTCTGCGTTATTGACCTAACTTCAGCACTGACTGGACTGATACATTCAGTAAGTGCTTTTTGTTGGGGCGGTGGCCTGTGACAAATGCTACAGACTGCATCTGAAGATGAAGCAGAATTACACTCAGATCACCTCAAATGGAGACACTAATGATTCTGACTTCATAAGTGCTTCCCTTTGGGGTTGTCTTGGTTGTGAATTCTTCAACGGGACCATTGCTTTTGCTGGACCTATGCAGAGCTTGCAAACTCATCAATCTCGTTTGTCATCAGTATCACCTTGACACGGGCACTGACTTGAGCTATGAATTCAGTAAGTGCTACATGTTGGGGTAGTATTGCTGATTTCTCCAGTCACTCTTTCTCCAAGTGGAATTACATCCAGACCACCTCAAAAGGAGACACTTGTGATTGTTGCTTCATAAGTGCTTCCCTTTGGGGTTGTCTTGGCTGTGAGTTCTTCTGCACAACTGTTTCTATCTCTAGTCATTTGCAGAGTTTACAGTCTTTGTCATCAAAATAACCTTAACTTGAGCCCTCACTTGAAGTACGAATTCAGTAAGTGCTACATGTTGGGGTAATTTTGTTGACTTCTCCACTCAGTGTTTCTCCAAGTGGAATCGCAATCAGATCACCTGAAATGTAATGATTCTATCCAGTGATTCATTCTGGACATGGCATTATAGTGTCTTAATTCCACCCCACCACAAACACTAACTTTGTTTCTATGTACAGTAAGTGCTTTTGTTGGGGTAGTTTTAACCACCTCTGCATCTCCAGGTGTGCAAGTTGCACACACAATTGAAAATGTGTTGGCTTAAGCTGAGAGCCAAATGATGCATCGAATCCAGGGTTCATAGGGAATAACTTTTTTGTTAATTTGTGAGATTCATTCTGCACAGTTGCATGCTGTATTGTTGAAGCTGACCTGAAACTAGCAGCCATCATGGAATAAAACAGCTCATTGGTCTGTGATTGGCCAATCAATTCCTGTGAACAGTTCACATGTATTTAAATGGATGGTCGTCTGCTCATCACTTGCAAATACTGCTATTGTTCATCCATGTTGTAAACAGCCAAGGCGGAGCTTTGGACAGATTGTTTGACTACTTAAGTTTGGAGAAGGTGGGCATGAAACATCACTTCCACTTCATCACAGCAGAGAGGGAAGCTACCAGAAGAATCACCAAGACCAAAGAACAGGAAAAGTCTGCGTTATTGACCTAACTTCAGCACTGACTGGACTGATACATTCAGTAAGTGCTTTTTGTTGGGGCGGTGGCCTGTGACAAATGCTACAGACTGCATCTGAAGATGAAGCAGAATTACACTCAGATCACCTCAAATGGAGACACTAATGATTCTGACTTCATAAGTGCTTCCCTTTGGGGTTGTCTTGGTTGTGAATTCTTCAACGGGACCATTGCTTTTGCTGGACCTATGCAGAGCTTGCAAACTCATCAATCTCGTTTGTCATCAGTATCACCTTGACACGGGCACTGACTTGAGCTATGAATTCAGTAAGTGCTACATGTTGGGGTAGTATTGCTGATTTCTCCAGTCACTCTTTCTCCAAGTGGAATTACATCCAGACCACCTCAAAAGGAGACACTTGTGATTGTTGCTTCATAAGTGCTTCCCTTTGGGGTTGTCTTGGCTGTGAGTTCTTCTGCACAACTGTTTCTATCTCTAGTCATTTGCAGAGTTTACAGTCTTTGTCATCAAAATAACCTTAACTTGAGCCCTCACTTGAAGTACGAATTCAGTAAGTGCTACATGTTGGGGTAATTTTGTTGACTTCTCCACTCAGTGTTTCTCCAAGTGGAATCGCAATCAGATCACCTGAAATGTAATGATTCTATCCAGTGATTCATTCTGGACATGGCATTATAGTGTCTTAATTCCACCCCACCACAAACACTAACTTTGTTTCTATGTACAGTAAGTGCTTTTGTTGGGGTAGTTTTAACCACCACTGCATCTCCAGGTGTGCAAGTTGCACACACAATTGAAAATGTGTTGGCTTAAGCTGAGAGCCAAATGATGCATCGAATCCAGGGTTCATAGGGAATAACTTTTTTGTTAATTTGTGAGATTCATTCTGCACAGTTGCATGCTGTATTGTTGAAGCTGACCTGAAACTAGCAGCCATCATGGAATAAAACAGCTCATTGGTCTGTGATTGGCCAATCAATTCCTGTGAACAGTTCACATGTATTTAAATGTATGGTCGTCTGCTCATCACTTGCAAATACTGCTATTGTTCATCCATGTTGTAAACAGCCAAGGCGGAGCTTTGGACAGATTGTTTGACTACTTAAGTTTGGAGAAGGTGGGCATGAAACATCACTTCCACTTCATCACAGCAGAGAGGGAAGCTACCAGAAGAATCACCAAGACCAAAGAACAGGAAAAGTCTGCGTTATTGACCTAACTTCAGCACTGACTGGACTGATACATTCAGTAAGTGCTTTTTGTTGGGGCGGTGGCCTGTGACAAATGCTACAGACTGCATCTGAAGATGAAGCAGAATTACACTCAGATCACCTCAAATGGAGACACTAATGATTCTGACTTCATAAGTGCTTCCCTTTGGGGTTGTCTTGGTTGTGAATTCTTCAACGGGACCATTGCTTTTGCTGGACCTATGCAGAGCTTGCAAACTCATCAATCTCGTTTGTCATCAGTATCACCTTGACACGGGCACTGACTTGAGCTATGAATTCAGTAAGTGCTACATGTTGGGGTAGTATTGCTGATTTCTCCAGTCACTCTTTCTCCAAGTGGAATTACATCCAGACCACCTCAAAAGGAGACACTCGTGATTGTTGCTTCATAAGTGCTTCCCTTTGGGGTTGTCTTGGCTGTGAGTTCTTCTGCACAATTGTTTCTATCTCTAGTCATTTGCAGAGTTTACAATCTTCCAGGTTTGTCATCAAAATAACCTTAACTTGAGCCCTCACTTGAAGTACGAATTCAGTAAGTGCTACATGTTGGGGTAATTTTGTTGACTTCTCCACTCAGTGTTTCTCCAAGTGGAATCGCAATCAGATCACCTGAAATGTAATGATTCTATCCAGTGATTCATTCTGGACATGGCATTATAGTGTCTTAATTCCACCCCACCACAAACACTAACTTTGTTTCTATGTACAGTAAGTGCTTTTGTTGGGGTAGTTTTAACCACCTCTGCATCTCCAGGTGTGCAAGTTGCACACACAATTGAAAATGTGTTGGCTTAAGCTGAGAGCCAAATGATGCATCGAATCCAGGGTTCATAGGGAATAACTTTTTTGTTAATTTGTGAGATTCATTCTGCACAGTTGCATGCTGTATTGTTGAAGCTGACCTGAAACTAGCAGCCATCATGGAATAAAACAGCTCATTGGTCTGTGATTGGCCAATCAATTCCTGTGAACAGTTCACATGTATTTAAATGTATGGTCGTCTGCTCATCACTTGCAAATACTGCTATTGTTCATCCATGTTGTAAACAGCCAAGGCGGAGCTTTGGACAGATTGTTTGACTACTTAAGTTTGGAGAAGGTGGGCATGAAACATCACTTCCACTTCATCACAGCAGAGAGGGAAGCTACCAGAAGAATCACCAAGACCAAAGAACAGGAAAAGTCTGCGTTATTGACCTAACTTCAGCACTGACTGGACTGATACATTCAGTAAGTGCTTTTTGTTGGGGCGGTGGCCTGTGACAAATGCTACAGACTGCATCTGAAGATGAAGCAGAATTACACTCAGATCACCTCAAATGGAGACACTAATGATTCTGACTTCATAAGTGCTTCCCTTTGGGGTTGTCTTGGTTGTGAATTCTTCAACGGGACCATTGCTTTTGCTGGACCTATGCAGAGCTTGCAAACTCATCAATCTCGTTTGTCATCAGTATCACCTTGACACGGGCACTGACTTGAGCTATGAATTCAGTAAGTGCTACATGTTGGGGTAGTATTGCTGATTTCTCCAGTCACTCTTTCTCCAAGTGGAATTACATCCAGACCACCTCAAAAGGAGACACTCGTGATTGTTGCTTCATAAGTGCTTCCCTTTGGGGTTGTCTTGGCTGTGAGTTCTTCTGCACAACTGTTTCTATCTCTAGTCATTTGCAGAGTTTACAGTCTTTGTCATCAAAATAACCTTAACTTGAGCCCTCACTTGAAGTACGAATTCAGTAAGTGCTACATGTTGGGGTAATTTTGTTGACTTCTCCACTCAGTGTTTCTCCAAGTGGAATCGCAATCAGATCACCTGAAATGTAATGATTCTATCCAGTGATTCATTCTGGACATGGCATTATAGTGTCTTAATTCCACCCCACCACAAACACTAACTTTGTTTCTATGTACAGTAAGTGCTTTTGTTGGGGTAGTTTTAACCACCTCTGCATCTCCAGGTGTGCAAGTTGCACACACAATTGAAAATGTGTTGGCTTAAGCTGAGAGCCAAATGATGCATCGAATCCAGGGTTCATAGGGAATAACTTTTTTGTTAATTTGTGAGATTCATTCTGCACAGTTGCATGCTGTATTGTTGAAGCTGACCTGAAACTAGCAGCCATCATGGAATAAAACAGCTCATTGGTCTGTGATTGGCCAATCAATTCCTGTGAACAGTTCACATGTATTTAAATGGATGGTCGTCTGCTCATCACTTGCAAATACTGCTATTGTTCATCCATGTTGTAAACAGCCAAGGCGGAGCTTTGGACAGATTGTTTGACTACTTAAGTTTGGAGAAGGTGGGCATGAAACATCACTTCCACTTCATCACAGCAGAGAGGGAAGCTACCAGAAGAATCACCAAGACCAAAGAACAGGAAAAGTCTGCGTTATTGACCTAACTTCAGCACTGACTGGACTGATACATTCAGTAAGTGCTTTTTGTTGGGGCGGTGGCCTGTGACAAATGCTACAGACTCCACCTGAAGATGAAGCAGAATTACACTCAGATCACCTCAAATGGAGACACTAATGATTCTGACTTCATAAGTGCTTCCCTTTGGGGTTGTCTTGGTTGTGAATTCTTCAACGGGACCATTGCTTTTGCTGGACCTATGCAGAGCTTGCAAACTCATCAATCTCGTTTGTCATCAGTATCACCTTGACACGGGCACTGACTTGAGCTATGAATTCAGTAAGTGCTACATGTTGGGGTAGTATTGCTGATTTCTCCAGTCACTCTTTCTCCAAGTGGAATTACATCCAGACCACCTCAAAAGGAGACACTCGTGATTGTTGCTTCATAAGTGCTTCCCTTTGGGGTTGTCTTGGCTGTGAGTTCTTCTGCACAACTGTTTCTATCTCTAGTCATTTGCAGAGTTTACAGTCTTTGTCATCAAAATAACCTTAACTTGAGCCCTCACTTGAAGTACGAATTCAGTAAGTGCTACATGTTGGGGTAATTTTGTTGACTTCTCCACTCAGTGTTTCTCCAAGTGGAATCGCAATCAGATCACCTGAAATGTAATGATTCTATCCAGTGATTCATTCTGGACATGGCATTATAGTGTCTTAATTCCACCCCACCACAAACACTAACTTTGTTTCTATGTACAGTAAGTGCTTTTGTTGGGGTAGTTTTAACCACCTCTGCATCTCCAGGTGTGCAAGTTGCACACACAATTGAAAATGTGTTGGCTTAAGCTGAGAGCCAAATGATGCATCGAATCCAGGGTTCATAGGGAATAACTTTTTTGTTAATTTGTGAGATTCATTCTGCACAGTTGCATGCTGTATTGTTGAAGCTGACCTGAAACTAGCAGCCATCATGGAATAAAACAGCTCATTGGTCTGTGATTGGCCAATCAATTCCTGTGAACAGTTCACATGTATTTAAATGGATGGTCGTCTGCTCATCACTTGCAAATACTGCTATTGTTCATCCATGTTGTAAACAGCCAAGGCGGAGCTTTGGACAGATTGTTTGACTACTTAAGTTTGGAGAAGGTGGGCATGAAACATCACTTCCACTTCATCACAGCAGAGAGGGAAGCTACCAGAAGAATCACCAAGACCAAAGAACAGGAAAAGTCTGCGTTATTGACCTAACTTCAGCACTGACTGGACTGATACATTCAGTAAGTGCTTTTTGTTGGGGCGGTGGCCTGTGACAAATGCTACAGACTCCACCTGAAGATGAAGCAGAATTACACTCAGATCACCTCAAATGGAGACACTAATGATTCTGACTTCATAAGTGCTTCCCTTTGGGGTTGTCTTGGTTGTGAATTCTTCAACGGGACCATTGCTTTTGCTGGACCTATGCAGAGCTTGCAAACTCATCAATCTCGTTTGTCATCAGTATCACCTTGACACGGGCACTGACTTGAGCTATGAATTCAGTAAGTGCTACATGTTGGGGTAGTATTGCTGATTTCTCCAGTCACTCTTTCTCCAAGTGGAATTACATCCAGACCACCTCAAAAGGAGACACTCGTGATTGTTGCTTCATAAGTGCTTCCCTTTGGGGTTGTCTTGGCTGTGAGTTCTTCTGCACAACTGTTTCTATCTCTAGTCATTTGCAGAGTTTGCAGTCTTTGTCATCAAAATAACCTTAACTTGAGCCCTCACTTGAAGTACGAATTCAGTAAGTGCTACATGTTGGGGTAATTTTGTTGACTTCTCCACTCAGTGTTTCTCCAAGTGGAATCGCAATCAGATCACCTGAAATGTAATGATTCTATCCAGTGATTCATTCTGGACATGGCATTATAGTGTCTTAATTCCACCCCACCACAAACACTAACTTTGTTTCTATGTACAGTAAGTGCTTTTGTTGGGGTAGTTTTAACCACCACTGCATCTCCAGGTGTGCAAGTTGCACACACAATTGAAAATGTGTTGGCTTAAGCTGAGAGCCAAATGATGCATAGAGTCCAGGGTTCATAGGGAATAACTTTTTTGTTAATTTGTGAGATTCATTCTGCACAGTTGCATGCTGTATTGTTGAAGCTGACCTGAAACTAGCAGCCATCATGGAATAAAACAGCTCATTGGTCTGTGATTGGCCAATCAATTCCTGTGAACAGTTCACATGTATTTAAATGGATGGTCGTCTGCTCATCACTTGCAAATACTGCTATTGTTCATCCATGTTGTAAACAGCCAAGGCGGAGCTTTGGACAGATTGTTTGACTACTTAAGTTTGGAGAAGGTGGGCATGAAACATCACTTCCACTTCATCACAGCAGAGAGGGAAGCTACCAGAAGAATCACCAAGACCAAAGAACAGGAAAAGTCTGCGTTATTGACCTAACTTCAGCACTGACTGGACTGATACATTCAGTAAGTGCTTTTTGTTGGGGCGGTGGCCTGTGACAAATGCTACAGACTGCATCTGAAGATGAAGCAGAATTACACTCAGATCACCTCAAATGGAGACACTAATGATTCTGACTTCATAAGTGCTTCCCTTTGGGGTTGTCTTGGTTGTGAATTCTTCAACGGGACCATTGCTTTTGCTGGACCTATGCAGAGCTTGCAAACTCATCAATCTCGTTTGTCATCAGTATCACCTTGACACGGGCACTGACTTGAGCTATGAATTCAGTAAGTGCTACATGTTGGGGTAGTATTGCTGATTTCTCCAGTCACTCTTTCTCCAAGTGGAATTACATCCAGACCACCTCAAAAGGAGACACTCGTGATTGTTGCATCATAAGTGCTTCCCTTTGGGGTTGTCTTGGCTGTGAGTTCTTCTGCACAATTGTTTCTATCTCTAGTCATTTGCAGAGTTTACAATCTTCCAGGTTTGTCATCAAAATAACCTTAACTTGAGCCCTCACTTGAAGTACGAATTCAGTAAGTGCTACATGTTGGGGTAATTTTGTTGACTTCTCCACTCAGTGTTTCTCCAAGTGGAATCGCAATCAGATCACCTGAAATGTAATGATTCTATCCAGTGATTCATTCTGGACATGGCATTATAGTGTCTTAATTCCACCCCACCACAAACACTAACTTTGTTTCTATGTACAGTAAGTGCTTTTGTTGGGGTAGTTTTAACCACCTCTGCATCTCCAGGTGTGCAAGTTGCACACATAATTGAAAATGTGTTGGCTTAAGCTGAGAGCCAAATGATGCATCCAATCCAGGGTTCATAGGGAATAACTTTTTTGTTAATTTGTGAGATTCATTCTGCACAGTTGCATGCTGTATTGTTGAAGCTGACCTGAAACTAGCAGCCATCATGGAATAAAACAGCTCATTGGTCTGTGATTGGCCAATCAATTCCTGTGAACAGTTCACATGTATTTAAATGGATGGTCGTCTGCTCATCACTTGCAAATACTGCTATTGTTCATCCATGTTGTAAACAGCCAAGGCGGAGCTTTGGACAGATTGTTTGACTACTTAAGTTTGGAGAAGGTGGGCATGAAACATCACTTCCACTTCATCACAGCAGAGAGGGAAGCTACCAGAAGAATCACCAAGACCAAAGAACAGGAAAAGTCTGCGTTATTGACCTAACTTCAGCACTGACTGGACTGATACATTCAGTAAGTGCTTTTTGTTGGGGCGGTGGCCTGTGACAAATGCTACAGACTCCATCTGAAGATGAAGCAGAATTACACTCAGATCACCTCAAATGGAGACACTAATGATTCTGACTTCATAAGTGCTTCCCTTTGGGGTTGTCTTGGTTGTGAATTCTTCAACGGGACCATTGCTTTTGCTGGACCTATGCAGAGCTTGCAAACTCATCAATCTCGTTTGTCATCAGTATCACCTTGACACGGGCACTGACTTGAGCTATGAATTCAGTAAGTGCTACATGTTGGGGTAGTATTGCTGATTTCTCCAGTCACTCTTTCTCCAAGTGGAATTACATCCAGACCACCTCAAAAGGAGACACTCGTGGTTGTTGCTTCATAAGTGCTTCCCTTTGGGGTTGTCTTGGCTGTGAGTTCTTCTGCACAACTGTTTCTATCTCTAGTCATTTGCAGAGTTTACAGTCTTTGTCATCAAAATAACCTTAACTTGAGCCCTCACTTGAAGTACGAATTCAGTAAGTGCTACATGTTGGGGTAATTTTGTTGACTTCTCCACTCAGTGTTTCTCCAAGTGGAATCGCAATCAGATCACCTGAAATGTAATGATTCTATCCAGTGATTCATTCTGGACATGGCATTATAGTGTCTTAATTCCACCCCACCACAAACACTAACTTTATTTCTATGTACAGTAAGTGCTTTTGTTGGGGTAGTTTTAACCACCACTGCATCTCCAGGTGTGCAAGTTGCACACACAATTGAAAATGTGTTGGCTTAAGCTGAGAGCCAAATGATGCATCGAATCCAGGGTTCATAGGGAATAACTTTTTTGTTAATTTGTGAGATTCATTCTGCACAGTTGCATGCTGTATTGTTGAAGCTGACCTGAAACTAGCAGCCATCATGGAATAAAACAGCTCATTGGTCTGTGATTGGCCAATCAATTCCTGTGAACAGTTCACATGTATTTAAATGGATGGTCGTCTGCTCATCACTTGCAAATACTGCTATTGTTCATCCATGTTGTAAACAGCCAAGGCGGAGCTTTGGACAGATTGTTTGACTACTTAAGTTTGGAGAAGGTGGGCATGAAACATCACTTCCACTTCATCACAGCAGAGAGGGAAGCTACCAGAAGAATCACCAAGACCAAAGAACAGGAAAAGTCTGCGTTATTGACCTAACTTCAGCACTGACTGGACTGATACATTCAGTAAGTGCTTTTTGTTGGGGCGGTGGCCCGTGACAAATGCTACAGACTGCATCTGAAGATGAAGCAGAATTACACTCAGATCACCTCAAATGGAGACACTAATGATTCTGACTTCATAAGTGCTTCCCTTTGGGGTTGTCTTGGTTGTGAATTCTTCAACGGGACCATTGCTTTTGCTGGACCTATGCAGAGCTTGCAAACTCATCAATCTCGTTTGTCATCAGTATCACCTTGACACGGGCACTGACTTGAGCTATGAATTCAGTAAGTGCTACATGTTGGGGTAGTATTGCTGATTTCTCCAGTCACTCTTTCTCCAAGTGGAATTACATCCAGACCACCTCAAAAGGAGACACTCGTGATTGTTGCTTCATAAGTGCTTCCCTTTGGGGTTGTCTTGGCTGTGAGTTCTTCTGCACAACTGTTTCTATCTCTAGTCATTTGCAGAGTTTACAGTCTTTGTCATCAAAATAACCTTAACTTGAGCCCTCACTTGAAGTACGAATTCAGCAAGTGCTACATGTTGGGGTAATTTTGTTGACTTCTCCACTCAGTGTTTCTCCAAGTGGAATCGCAATCAGATCACCTGAAATGTAATGATTCTATCCAGTGATTCATTCTGGACATGGCATTATAGTGTCTTAATTCCACCCCACCACAAACACTAACTTTGTTTCTATGTACAGTAAGTGCTTTTGTTGGGGTAGTTTTAACCACCTCTGCATCTCCAGGTGTGCAAGTTGCACACACAATTGAAAATGTGTTGGCTTAAGCTGAGAGCCAAATGATGCATAGAGTCCAGGGTTCATAGGGAATAACTTTTTTGTTAATTTGTGAGATTCATTCTGCACAGTTGCATGCTGTATTGTTGAAGCTGACCTGAAACTAGCAGCCATCATGGAATAAAACAGCTCATTGGTCTGTGATTGGCCAATCAATTCCTGTGAACAGTTCACATGTATTTAAATGGATGGTCGTCTGCTCATCACTTGCAAATACTGCTATTGTTCATCCATGTTGGAAACAGCCAAGGCGGAGCTTTGGACAGATTGTTTGACTACTTAAGTTTGGAGAAGGTGGGCATGAAACATCACTTCCACTTCATCACAGCAGAGTGGGAAGCGACCAGAAGAATCACCAAGACCAAAGAACAGGAAAAGTCTGCGTTATTGACCTAACTTCAGCACTGACTGGACTGATACATTCAGTAAGTGCTTTTTGTTGGGGCGGTGGCCTGTGACAAATGCTACAGACTGCATCTGAAGATGAAGCAGAATTACACTCAGATCACCTCAAATGGAGACACTAATGATTCTGACTTCATAAGTGCTTCCCTTTGGGGTTGTCTTGGTTGTGAATTCTTCAACGGGACCATTGCTTTTGCTGGACCTATGCAGAGCTTGCAAACTCATCAATCTCGTTTGTCATCAGTATCACCTTGACACGGGCACTGACTTGAGCTATGAATTCAGTAAGTGCTACATGTTGGGGTAGTGTTGCTGATTTCTCCAGTCACTCTTTCTCCAAGTGGAATTACATCCAGACCACCTCAAAAGGAGACACTCGTGATTGTTGCTTCATAAGTGCTTCCCTTTGGGGTTGTCTTGGCTGTGAGTTCTTCTGCACAACTGTTTCTATCTCTAGTCATTTGCAGAGTTTACAGTCTTTGTCATCAAAATAACCTTAACTTGAGCCCTCACTTGAAGTACGAATTCAGCAAGTGCTACATGTTGGGGTAATTTTGTTGACTTCTCCACTCAGTGTTTCTCCAAGTGGAATCGCAATCAGATCACCTGAAATGTAATGATTCTATCCAGTGATTCATTCTGGACATGGCATTATAGTGTCTTAATTCCACCCCACCACAAACACTAACTTTGTTTCTATGTACAGTAAGTGCTTTTGTTGGGGTAGTTTTAACCACCACTGCATCTCCAGGTGTGCAAGTTGCACACACAATTGAAAATGTGTTGGCTTAAGCTGAGAGCCAAATGATGCATCGAATCCAGGGTTCATAGGGAATAACTTTTTTGTTAATTTGTGAGATTCATTCTGCACAGTTGCATGCTGTATTGTTGAAGCTGACCTGAAACTAGCAGCCATCATGGAATAAAACAGCTCATTGGTCTGTGATTGGCCAATCAATTCCTGTGAACAGTTCACATGTATTTAAATGGATGGTCGTCTGCTCATCACTTGCAAATACTGCTATTGTTCATCCATGTTGTAAACAGCCAAGGCGGAGCTTTGGACAGATTGTTTGACTACTTAAGTTTGGAGAAGGTGGGCATGAAACATCACTTCCACTTCATCACAGCAGAGAGGGAAGCTACCAGAAGAATCACCAAGACCAAAGAACAGGAAAAGTCTGCGTTATTGACCTAACTTCAGCACTGACTGGACTGATACATTCAGTAAGTGCTTTTTGTTGGGGCGGTGGCCTGTGACAAATGCTACAGACTGCATCTGAAGATGAAGCAGAATTACACTCAGATCACCTCAAATGGAGACACTAATGATTCTGACTTCATAAGTGCTTCCCTTTGGGGTTGTCTTGGTTGTGAATTCTTCAACGGGACCATTGCTTTTGCTGGACCTATGCAGAGCTTGCAAACTCATCAATCTCGTTTGTCATCAGTATCACCTTGACACGGGCACTGACTTGAGCTATGAATTCAGTAAGTGCTACATGTTGGGGTAGTATTGCTGATTTCTCCAGTCACTCTTTCTCCAAGTGGAATTACATCCAGACCACCTCAAAAGGAGACACTTGTGATTGTTGCTTCATAAGTGCTTCCCTTTGGGGTTGTCTTGGCTGTGAGTTCTTCTGCACAACTGTTTCTATCTCTAGTCATTTGCAGAGTTTACAGTCTTTGTCATCAAAATAACCTTAACTTGAGCCCTCACTTGAAGTACGAATTCAGTAAGTGCTACATGTTGGGGTAATTTTGTTGACTTCTCCACTCAGTGTTTCTCCAAGTGGAATCGCAATCAGATCACCTGAAATGTAATGATTCTATCCAGTGATTCATTCTGGACATGGCATTATAGTGTCTTAATTCCACCCCACCACAAACACTAACTTTGTTTCTATGTACAGTAAGTGCTTTTGTTGGGGTAGTTTTAACCACCACTGCATCTCCAGGTGTGCAAGTTGCACACACAATTGAAAATGTGTTGGCTTAAGCTGAGAGCCAAATGATGCATCGAATCCAGGGTTCATAGGGAATAACTTTTTTGTTAATTTGTGAGATTCATTCTGCACAGTTGCATGCTGTATTGTTGAAGCTGACCTGAAACTAGCAGCCATCATGGAATAAAACAGCTCATTGGTCTGTGATTGGCCAATCAATTCCTGTGAACAGTTCACATGTATTTAAATGGATGGTCGTCTGCTCATCACTTGCAAATACTGCTATTGTTCATCCATGTTGTAAACAGCCAAGGCGGAGCTTTGGACAGATTGTTTGACTACTTAAGTTTGGAGAAGGTGGGCATGAAACATCACTTCCACTTCATCACAGCAGAGAGGGAAGCTACCAGAAGAATCACCAAGACCAAAGAACAGGAAAAGTCTGCGTTATTGACCTAACTTCAGCACTGACTGGACTGATACATTCAGTAAGTGCTTTTTGTTGGGGCGGTGGCCTGTGACAAATGCTACAGACTGCATCTGAAGATGAAGCAGAATTACACTCAGATCACCTCAAATGGAGACACTAATGATTCTGACTTCATAAGTGCTTCCCTTTGGGGTTGTCTTGGTTGTGAATTCTTCAACGGGACCATTGCTTTTGCTGGACCTATGCAGAGCTTGCAAACTCATCAATCTCGTTTGTCATCAGTATCACCTTGACACGGGCACTGACTTGAGCTATGAATTCAGTAAGTGCTACATGTTGGGGTAGTATTGCTGATTTCTCCAGTCACTCTTTCTCCAAGTGGAATTACATCCAGACCACCTCAAAAGGAGACACTCGTGATTGTTGCTTCATAAGTGCTTCCCTTTGGGGTTGTCTTGGCTGTGAGTTCTTCTGCACAACTGTTTCTATCTCTAGTCATTTGCAGAGTTTACAGTCTTTGTCATCAAAATAACCTTAACTTGAGCCCTCACTTGAAGTACGAATTCAGTAAGTGCTACATGTTGGGGTAATTTTGTTGACTTCTCCACTCAGTGTTTCTCCAAGTGGAATCGCAATCAGATCACCTGAAATGTAATGATTCTATCCAGTGATTCATTCTGGACATGGCATTATAGTGTCTTAATTCCACCCCACCACAAACACTAACTTTGTTTCTATGTACAGTAAGTGCTTTTGTTGGGGTAGTTTTAACCACCTCTGCATCTCCAGGTGTGCAAGTTGCACACACAATTGAAAATGTGTTGGCTTAAGCTGAGAGCCAAATGATGCATCGAATCCAGGGTTCATAGGGAATAACTTTTTTGTTAATTTGTGAGATTCATTCTGCACAGTTGCATGCTGTATTGTTGAAGCTGACCTGAAACTAGCAGCCATCATGGAATAAAACAGCTCATTGGTCTGTGATTGGCCAATCAATTCCTGTGAACAGTTCACATGTATTTAAATGGATGGTCGTCTGCTCATCACTTGCAAATACTGCTATTGTTCATCCATGTTGTAAACAGCCAAGGCGGAGCTTTGGACAGATTGTTTGACTACTTAAGTTTGGAGAAGGTGGGCATGAAACATCACTTCCACTTCATCACAGCAGAGAGGGAAGCTACCAGAAGAATCACCAAGACCAAAGAACAGGAAAAGTCTGCGTTATTGACCTAACTTCAGCACTGACTGGACTGATACATTCAGTAAGTGCTTTTTGTTGGGGCGGTGGCCTGTGACAAATGCTACAGACTGCATCTGAAGATGAAGCAGAATTACACTCAGATCACCTCAAATGGAGACACTAATGATTCTGACTTCATAAGTGCTTCCCTTTGGGGTTGTCTTGGTTGTGAATTCTTCAACGGGACCATTGCTTTTGCTGGACCTATGCAGAGCTTGCAAACTCATCAATCTCGTTTGTCATCAGTATCACCTTGACACGGGCACTGACTTGAGCTATGAATTCAGTAAGTGCTACATGTTGGGGTAGTATTGCTGATTTCTCCAGTCACTCTTTCTCCAAGTGGAATTACATCCAGACCACCTCAAAAGGAGACACTCGTGATTGTTGCTTCATAAGTGCTTCCCTTTGGGGTTGTCTTGGCTGTGAGTTCTTCTGCACAACTGTTTCTATCTCTAGTCATTTGCAGAGTTTACAGTCTTTGTCATCAAAATAACCTTAACTTGAGCCCTCACTTGAAGTACGAATTCAGTAAGTGCTACATGTTGGGGTAATTTTGTTGACTTCTCCACTCAGTGTTTCTCCAAGTGGAATCGCAATCAGATCACCTGAAATGTAATGATTCTATCCAGTGATTCATTCTGGACATGGCATTATAGTGTCTTAATTCCACCCCACCACAAACACTAACTTTGTTTCTATGTACAGTAAGTGCTTTTGTTGGGGTAGTTTTAACCACCTCTGCATCTCCAGGTGTGCAAGTTGCACACACAATTGAAAATGTGTTGGCTTAAGCTGAGAGCCAAATGATGCATCGAATCCAGGGTTCATAGGGAATAACTTTTTTGTTAATTTGTGAGATTCATTCTGCACAGTTGCATGCTGTATTGTTGAAGCTGACCTGAAACTAGCAGCCATCATGGAATAAAACAGCTCATTGGTCTGTGATTGGCCAATCAATTCCTGTGAACAGTTCACATGTATTTAAATGGATGGTCGTCTGCTCATCACTTGCAAATACTGCTATTGTTCATCCATGTTGTAAACAGCCAAGGCGGAGCTTTGGACAGATTGTTTGACTACTTAAGTTTGGAGAAGGTGGGCATGAAACATCACTTCCACTTCATCACAGCAGAGAGGGAAGCTACCAGAAGAATCACCAAGACCAAAGAACAGGAAAAGTCTGCGTTATTGACCTAACTTCAGCACTGACTGGACTGATACATTCAGTAAGTGCTTTTTGTTGGGGCGGTGGCCTGTGACAAATGCTACAGACTGCATCTGAAGATGAAGCAGAATTACACTCAGATCACCTCAAATGGAGACACTAATGATTCTGACTTCATAAGTGCTTCCCTTTGGGGTTGTCTTGGTTGTGAATTCTTCAACGGGACCATTGCTTTTGCTGGACCTATGCAGAGCTTGCAAACTCATCAATCTCGTTTGTCATCAGTATCACCTTGACACGGGCACTGACTTGAGCTATGAATTCAGTAAGTGCTACATGTTGGGGTAGTATTGCTGATTTCTCCAGTCACTCTTTCTCCAAGTGGAATTACATCCAGACCACCTCAAAAGGAGACACTTGTGATTGTTGCTTCATAAGTGCTTCCCTTTGGGGTTGTCTTGGCTGTGAGTTCTTCTGCACAACTGTTTCTATCTCTAGTCATTTGCAGAGTTTACAGTCTTTGTCATCAAAATAACCTTAACTTGAGCCCTCACTTGAAGTACGAATTCAGTAAGTGCTACATGTTGGGGTAATTTTGTTGACTTCTCCACTCAGTGTTTCTCCAAGTGGAATCGCAATCAGATCACCTGAAATGTAATGATTCTATCCAGTGATTCATTCTGGACATGGCATTATAGTGTCTTAATTCCACCCCACCACAAACACTAACTTTGTTTCTATGTACAGTAAGTGCTTTTGTTGGGGTAGTTTTAACCATCTCTGCATCTCCAGGTGTGCAAGTTGCACACACAATTGAAAATGTGTTGGCTTAAGCTGAGAGCCAAATGATGCATCGAATCCAGGGTTCATAGGGAATAACTTTTTTGTTAATTTGTGAGATTCATTCTGCACAGTTGCATGCTGTATTGTTGAAGCTGACCTGAAACTAGCAGCCATCATGGAATAAAACAGCTCATTGGTCTGTGATTGGCCAATCAATTCCTGTGAACAGTTCACATGTATTTAAATGGATGGTCGTCTGCTCATCACTTGCAAATAC
Organism: Karalla daura; assembly: GCA_029224185.1. NCBI lineage: Eukaryota > Metazoa > Chordata > Actinopteri > Chaetodontiformes > Leiognathidae > Karalla > Karalla daura. Next base: position 17,817,705 of record CM055200.1, on the reverse strand, counting down.
TGCTATTGTTCATCCATGTTGTAAACAGCCAAGGCGGAGCTTTGGGCAGATTGTTTGACTACTTAAGTTTGGAGAAGGTGGGCATGAAACATCACTTCCACTTCATCACAGCAGAGAGGGAAGCTACCAGAAGAATCACCAAGACCAAAGAACAGGAAAAGTCTGCGTTATTGACCTAACTTCAGCACTGACTGGACTGATACATTCAGTAAGTGCTTTTTGTTGGGGCGGTGGCCTGTGACAAATGCTACAGACTGCATCTGAAGATGAAGCAGAATTACACTCAGATCACCTCAAATGGAGACACTAATGATTCTGACTTCATAAGTGCTTCCCTTTGGGGTTGTCTTGGTTGTGAATTCTTCAACGGGACCATTGCTTTTGCTGGACCTATGCAGAGCTTGCAAATTCATCAATCTCGTTTGTCATCAGTATCACCTTGACACGGGCACTGACTTGAGCTATGAATTCAGTAAGTGCTACATGTTGGGGTAGTATTGCTGATTTCTCCAGTCACTCTTTCTCCAAGTGGAAGTACATCCAGACCACCTCAAAAGGAGACACTCGTGATTGTTGCTTCATAAGTGCTTCCCTTTGGGGTTGTCTTGGCTGTGAGTTCTTCTGCACAACTGTTTCTATCTCTAGTCATTTGCAGAGTTTACAGTCTTTGTCATCAAAATAACCTTAACTTGAGCCCTCACTTGAAGTACGAATTCAGTAAGTGCTACATGTTGGGGTAATTTTGTTGACTTCTCCACTCAATGTTTCTCCAAGTGGAATCGCAATCAGATCACCTGAAATGTAATGATTCTATCCAGCGATTCATTCTGGACATGGCATTATAGTGTCTTAATTCCACCCCACCACAAACACTAACTTTGTTTCTATGGACAGTAAGTGCTTTTGTTGGGGTAGTTTTAACCACCTCTGCATCTCCAGGTGTGCAAGTTGCACACACAATTGAAAATGTGGTGGCTTAAGCTGAGAGCCAAATGATGCATAGAATCCAGGGTTCATAGGGAATAACTTTTTTGTTAATTTGTGAGATTCATTCTGCACAGTTGCATGCTGTATTGTTGAAGCTGACCTGAAACTAGCAGCCATCATGGAATAAAACAGCTCATTGGTCTGTGATTGGCCAATCAATTCCTGTGAACAGTTCACATGTATTTAAATGGATGGTCGTCTGCTCATCACTTGCAAATACTGCTATTGTTCATCCATGTTGTAAACAGCCAAGGCGGAGCTTTGGACAGATTGTTTGACTACTTAAGTTTGGAGAAGGTGGGCATGAAACATCACTTCCACTTCATCACAGCAGAGAGGGAAGCGACCAGAAGAATCACCAAGACCAAAGAACAGGAAAAGTCTGCGTTATTGACCTAACTTCAGCACTGACTGGACTGATACATTCAGTAAGTGCTTTTTGTTGGGGCGGTGGCCTGTGACAAATGCTACAGACTGCATCTGAAGATGAAGCAGAATTACACTCAGATCACCTCAAATGGAGACACTAATGATTCTGACTTCATAAGTGCTTCCCTTTGGGGTTGTCTTGGTTGTGAATTCTTCAACGGGACCATTGCTTTTGCTGGACCTATGCAGAGCTTGCAAACTCATCAATCTCGTTTGTCATCAGTATCACCTTGACACGGGCACTGACTTGAGCTATGAATTCAGTAAGTGCTACATGTTGGGGTAGTATTGCTGATTTCTCCAGTCACTCTTTCTCCAAGTGGAATTACATCCAGACCACCTCAAAAGGAGACACTCGTGATTGTTGCTTCATAAGTGCTTCCCTTTGGGGTTGTCTTGGCTGTGAGTTCTTCTGCACAACTGTTTCTATCTCTAGTCATTTGCAGAGTTTACAGTCTTTGTCATCAAAATAACCTTAACTTGAGCCCTCACTTGAAGTACGAATTCAGTAAGTGCTACATGTTGGGGTAATTTTGTTGACTTCTCCACTCAATGTTTCTCCAAGTGGAATCGCAATCAGATCACCTGAAATGTAATGATTCTATCCAGCGATTCATTCTGGACATGGCATTATAGTGTCTTAATTCCACCCCACCACAAACACTAACTTTGTTTCTATGGACAGTAAGTGCTTTTGTTGGGGTAGTTTTAACCACCTCTGCATCTCCAGGTGTGCAAGTTGCACACACAATTGAAAATGTGGTGGCTTAAGCTGAGAGCCAAATGATGCATAGAATCCAGGGTTCATAGGGAATAACTTTTTTGTTAATTTGTGAGATTCATTCTGCACAGTTGCATGCTGTATTGTTGAAGCTGACCTGAAACTAGCAGCCATCATGGAATAAAACAGCTCATTGGTCTGTGATTGGCCAATCAATTCCTGTGAACAGTTCACATGTATTTAAATGGATGGTCGTCTGCTCATCACTTGCAAATACTGCTATTGTTCATCCATGTTGTAAACAGCCAAGGCGGAGCTTTGGACAGATTGTTTGACTACTTAAGTTTGGAGAAGGTGGGCATGAAACATCACTTCCACTTCATCACAGCAGAGAGGGAAGCGACCAGAAGAATCACCAAGACCAAAGAACAGGAAAAGTCTGCGTTATTGACCTAACTTCAGCACTGACTGGACTGATACATTCAGTAAGTGCTTTTTGTTGGGGCGGTGGCCTGTGACAAATGCTACAGACTGCATCTGAAGATGAAGCAGAATTACACTCAGATCACCTCAAATGGAGACACTAATGATTCTGACTTCATAAGTGCTTCCCTTTGGGGTTGTCTTGGTTGTGAATTCTTCAACGGGACCATTGCTTTTGCTGGACCTATGCAGAGCTTGCAAACTCATCAATCTCGTTTGTCATCAGTATCACCTTGACACGGGCACTGACTTGAGCTATGAATTCAGTAAGTGCTACATGTTGGGGTAGTATTGCTGATTTCTCCAGTCACTCTTTCTCCAAGTGGAATTACATCCAGACCACCTCAAAAGGAGACACTCGTGATTGTTGCTTCATAAGTGCTTCCCTTTGGGGTTGTCTTGGCTGTGAGTTCTTCTGCACAACTGTTTCTATCTCTAGTCATTTGCAGAGTTTACAGTCTTTGTCATCAAAATAACCTTAACTTGAGCCCTCACTTGAAGTACGAATTCAGTAAGTGCTACATGTTGGGGTAATTTTGTTGACTTCTCCACTCAGTGTTTCTCCAAGTGGAATCGCAATCAGATCACCTGAAATGTAATGATTCTATCCAGTGATTCATTCTGGACATGGCATTATAGTGTCTTAATTCCACCCCACCACAAACACTAACTTTATTTCTATGTACAGTAAGTGCTTTTGTTGGGGTAGTTTTAACCACAACTGCATCTCCAGGTGTGCAAGTTGCACACACAATTGAAAATGTGTTGGCTTAAGCTGAGAGCCAAATGATGCATAGAGTCCAGGGTTCATAGGGAATAACTTTTTTGTTAATTTGTGAGATTCATTCTGCACAGTTGCATGCTGTATTGTTGAAGCTGACCTGAAACTAGCAGCCATCATGGAATAAAACAGCTCATTGGTCTGTGATTGGCCAATCAATTCCTGTGAACAGTTCACATGTATTTAAATGGATGGTCGTCTGCTCATCACTTGCAAATACTGCTATTGTTCATCCATGTTGTAAACAGCCAAGGCGGAGCTTTGGACAGATTGTTTGACTACTTAAGTTTGGAGAAGGTGGGCATGAAACATCACTTCCACTTCATCACAGCAGAGAGGGAAGCTACCAGAAGAATCACCAAGACCAAAGAACAGGAAAAGTCTGCGTTATTGACCTAACTTCAGCACTGACTGGACTGATACATTCAGTAAGTGCTTTTTGTTGGGGCGGTGGCCTGTGACAAATGCTACAGACTCCATCTGAAGATGAAGCAGAATTACACTCAGATCACCTCAAATGGAGACACTAATGATTCTGACTTCATAAGTGCTTCCCTTTGGGGTTGTCTTGGTTGTGAATTCTTCAACGGGACCATTGCTTTTGCTGGACCTATGCAGAGCTTGCAAATTCATCAATCTCGTTTGTCATCAGTATCACCTTGACACGGGCACTGACTTGAGCTATGAATTCAGTAAGTGCTACATGTTGGGGTAGTATTGCTGATTTCTCCAGTCACTCTTTCTCCAAGTGGAATTACATCCAGACCACCTCAAAAGGAGACACTCGTGATTGTTGCTTCATAAGTGCTTCCCTTTGGGGTTGTCTTGGCTGTGAGTTCTTCTGCACAACTGTTTCTATCTCTAGTCATTTGCAGAGTTTACAGTCTTTGTCATCAAAATAACCTTAACTTGAGCCCTCACTTGAAGTACGAATTCAGTAAGTGCTACATGTTGGGGTAATTTTGTTGACTTCTCCACTCAGTGTTTCTCCAAGTGGAATCGCAATCAGATCACCTGAAATGTAATGATTCTATCCAGCGATTCATTCTGGACATGGCATTATAGTGTCTTAATTCCACCCCACCACAAACACTAACTTTGTTTCTATGGACAGTAAGTGCTTTTGTTGGGGTAGTTTTAACCACCTCTGCATCTCCAGGTGTGCAAGTTGCACACACAATTGAAAATGTGGTGGCTTAAGCTGAGAGCCAAATGATGCATAGAATCCAGGGTTCATAGGGAATAACTTTTTTGTTAATTTGTGAGATTCATTCTGCACAGTTGCATGCTGTATTGTTGAAGCTGACCTGAAACTAGCAGCCATCATGGAATAAAACAGCTCATTGGTCTGTGATCGGCCAATCAATTCCTGTGAACAGTTCACATGTATTTAAATGGATGGTCGTCTGCTCATCACTTGCAAATACTGCTATTGTTCATCCATGTTGTAAACAGCCAAGGCGGAGCTTTGGACAGATTGTTTGACTACTTAAGTTTGGAGAAGGTGGGCATGAAACATCACTTCCACTTCATCACAGCAGAGAGGGAAGCTACCAGAAGAATCACCAAGACCAAAGAACAGGAAAAGTCTGCGTTATTGACCTAACTTCAGCACTGACTGGACTGATACATTCAGTAAGTGCTTTTTGTTGGGGCGGTGGCCTGTGACAAATGCTACAGACTGCATCTGAAGATGAAGCAGAATTACACTCAGATCACCTCAAATGGAGACACTAATGATTCTGACTTCATAAGTGCTTCCCTTTGGGGTTGTCTTGGTTGTGAATTCTTCAACGGGACCATTGCTTTTGCTGGACCTATGCAGAGCTTGCAAACTCATCAATCTCGTTTGTCATCAGTATCACCTTGACACGGGCACTGACTTGAGCTATGAATTCAGTAAGTGCTACATGTTGGGGTAGTATTGCTGATTTCTCCAGTCACTCTTTCTCCAAGTGGAATTACATCCAGACCACCTCAAAAGGAGACACTCGTGATTGTTGCTTCATAAGTGCTTCCCTTTGGGGTTGTCTTGGCTGTGAGTTCTTCTGCACAACTGTTTCTATCTCTAGTCATTTGCAGAGTTTACAGTCTTTGTCATCAAAATAACCTTAACTTGAGCCCTCACTTGAAGTACGAATTCAGTAAGTGCTACATGTTGGGGTAATTTTGTTGACTTCTCCACTCAATGTTTCTCCAAGTGGAATCGCAATCAGATCACCTGAAATGCAATGATTCTATCCAGTGATTCATTCTGGACATGGCATTATAGTGTCTTAATTCCACCCCACCACAAACACTAACTTTGTTTCTATGGACAGTAAGTGCTTTTGTTGGGGTAGTTTTAACCACCTCTGCATCTCCAGGTGTGCAAGTTGCACACATAATTGAAAATGTGTTGGCTAAAGATGAGAGCCAAATGATGCATAGAATCCAGGGTTCATAGGGAATAACTTTTTTGTTAATTTGTGAGATTCATTCTGCACAGTTGCATGCTGTATTGTTGAAGCTGACCTGAAACTAGCAGCCATCATGGAATAAAACAGCTCATTGGTCTGTGATTGGCCAATCAATTCCTGTGAACAGTTCACATGTATTTAAATGGATGGTCGTCTGCTCATCACTTGCAAATACTGCTATTGTTCATCCATGTTGTAAACAGCCAAGGCGGAGCTTTGGACAGATTGTTTGACTACTTAAGTTTGGAGAAGGTGGGCATGAAACATCACTTCCACTTCATCACAGCAGAGAGGGAAGCGACCAGAAGAATCACCAAGACCAAAGAACAGGAAAAGTCTGCGTTATTGACCTAACTTCAGCACTGACTGGACTGATACATTCAGTAAGTGCTTTTTGTTGGGGCGGTGGCCTGTGACAAATGCTACAGACTGCATCTGAAGATGAAGCAGAATTACACTCAGATCACCTCAAATGGAGACACTAATGATTCTGACTTCATAAGTGCTTCCCTTTGGGGTTGTCTTGGTTGTGAATTCTTCAACGGGACCATTGCTTTTGCTGGACCTATGCAGAGCTTGCAAACTCATCAATCTCGTTTGTCATCAGTATCACCTTGACACGGGCACTGACTTGAGCTATGAATTCAGTAAGTGCTACATGTTGGGGTAGTATTGCTGATTTCTCCAGTCACTCTTTCTCCAAGTGGAATTACATCCAGACCACCTCAAAAGGAGACACTCGTGATTGTTGCTTCATAAGTGCTTCCCTTTGGGGTTGTCTTGGCTGTGAGTTCTTCTGCACAACTGTTTCTATCTCTAGTCATTTGCAGAGTTTACAGTCTTTGTCATCAAAATAACCTTAACTTGAGCCCTCACTTGAAGTACGAATTCAGTAAGTGCTACATGTTGGGGTAATTTTGTTGACTTCTCCACTCAATGTTTCTCCAAGTGGAATCGCAATCAGATCACCTGAAATGCAATGATTCTATCCAGTGATTCATTCTGGACATGGCATTATAGTGTCTTAATTCCACCCCACCACAAACACTAACTTTGTTTCTATGGACAGTAAGTGCTTTTGTTGGGGTAGTTTTAACCACCTCTGCATCTCCAGGTGTGCAAGTTGCACACACAATTGAAAATGTGGTGGCTTAAGCTGAGAGCCAAATGATGCATAGAATCCAGGGTTCATAGGGAATAACTTTTTTGTTAATTTGTGAGATTCATTCTGCACAGTTGCATGCTGTACTGTTGAAGCTGACCTGAAACTAGCAGCCATCATGGAATAAAACAGCTCATTGGTCTGTGATTGGCCAATCAATTCCTGTGAACAGTTCACATGTATTTAAATGGATGGTCGTCTGCTCATCACTTGCAAATACTGCTATTGTTCATCCATGTTGTAAACAGCCAAGGCGGAGCTTTGGACAGATTGTTTGACTACTTAAGTTTGGAGAAGGTGGGCATGAAACATCACTTCCACTTCATCACAGCAGAGAGGGAAGCGACCAGAAGAATCACCAAGACCAAAGAACAGGAAAAGTCTGCGTTATTGACCTAACTTCAGCACTGACTGGACTGATACATTCAGTAAGTGCTTTTTGTTGGGGCGGTGGCCTGTGACAAATGCTACAGACTGCATCTGAAGATGAAGCAGAATTACACTCAGATCACCTCAAATGGAGACACTAATGATTCTGACTTCATAAGTGCTTCCCTTTGGGGTTGTCTTGGTTGTGAATTCTTCAACGGGACCATTGCTTTTGCTGGACCTATGCAGAGCTTGCAAACTCATCAATCTCGTTTGTCATCAGTATCACCTTGACACGGGCACTGACTTGAGCTATGAATTCAGTAAGTGCTACATGTTGGGGTAGTATTGCTGATTTCTCCAGTCACTCTTTCTCCAAGTGGAATTACATCCAGACCACCTCAAAAGGAGACACTTGTGATTGTTGCTTCATAAGTGCTTCCCTTTGGGGTTGTCTTGGCTGTGAGTTCTTCTGCACAACTGTTTCTATCTCTAGTCATTTGCAGAGTTTACAATCTTCCAGGTTTGTCATCAAAATAACCTTAACTTGAGCCCTCACTTGAAGTACGAATTCAGTAAGTGCTACATGTTGGGGTAATTTTGTTGACTTCTCCACTCAATGTTTCTCCAAGTGGAATCGCAATCAGATCACCTGAAATGCAATGATTCTATCCAGTGATTCATTCTGGACATGGCATTATAGTGTCTTAATTCCACCCCACCACAAACACTAACTTTGTTTCTATGGACAGTAAGTGCTTTTGTTGGGGTAGTTTTAACCACCTCTGCATCTCCAGGTGTGCAAGTTGCACACACAATTGAAAATGTGGTGGCTTAAGCTGAGAGCCAAATGATGCATAGAATCCAGGGTTCATAGGGAATAACTTTTTTGTTAATTTGTGAGATTCATTCTGCACAGTTGCATGCTGTACTGTTGAAGCTGACCTGAAACTAGCAGCCATCATGGAATAAAACAGCTCATTGGTCTGTGATTGGCCAATCAATTCCTGTGAACAGTTCACATGTATTTAAATGGATGGTCGTCTGCTCATCACTTGCAAATACTGCTATTGTTCATCCATGTTGTAAACAGCCAAGGCGGAGCTTTGGACAGATTGTTTGACTACTTAAGTTTGGAGAAGGTGGGCATGAAACATCACTTCCACTTCATCACAGCAGAGAGGGAAGCGACCAGAAGAATCACCAAGACCAAAGAACAGGAAAAGTCTGCGTTATTGACCTAACTTCAGCACTGACTGGACTGATACATTCAGTAAGTGCTTTTTGTTGGGGCGGTGGCCTGTGACAAATGCTACAGACTGCATCTGAAGATGAAGCAGAATTACACTCAGATCACCTCAAATGGAGACACTAATGATTCTGACTTCATAAGTGCTTCCCTTTGGGGTTGTCTTGGTTGTGAATTCTTCAACGGGACCATTGCTTTTGCTGGACCTATGCAGAGCTTGCAAACTCATCAATCTCGTTTGTCATCAGTATCACCTTGACACGGGCACTGACTTGAGCTATGAATTCAGTAAGTGCTACATGTTGGGGTAGTATTGCTGATTTCTCCAGTCACTCTTTCTCCAAGTGGAATTACATCCAGACCACCTCAAAAGGAGACACTTGTGATTGTTGCTTCATAAGTGCTTCCCTTTGGGGTTGTCTTGGCTGTGAGTTCTTCTGCACAACTGTTTCTATCTCTAGTCATTTGCAGAGTTTACAATCTTCCAGGTTTGTCATCAAAATAACCTTAACTTGAGCCCTCACTTGAAGTACGAATTCAGCAAGTGCTACATGTTGGGGTAATTTTGTTGACTTCTCCACTCAGTGTTTCTCCAAGTGGAATCGCAATCAGATCACCTGAAATGTAATGATTCTATCCAGCGATTCATTCTGGACATGACATTATAGTGTCTTAATTCCACCCCACCACAAACACTAACTTTGTTTCTATGTACAGTAAGTGCTTTTGTTGGGGTAGTTTTAACCACCTCTGCATCTCCAGGTGTGCAAGTTGCACACATAATTGAAAATGTGGTGGCTTAAGCTGAGAGCCAAATGATGCATAGAGTCCAGGGTTCATAGGGAATAACTTTTTTGTTAATTTGTGAGATTCATTCTGCACAGTTGCATGCTGTATTGTTGAAGCTGACCTGAAACTAGCAGCCATCATGGAATAAAACAGCTCATTGGTCTGTGATTGGCCAATCAATTCCTGTGAACAGTTCACATGTATTTAAATGGATGGTCGTCTGCTCATCACTTGCAAATACTGCTATTGTTCATCCATGTTGTAAACAGCCAAGGCGGAGCTTTGGACAGATTGTTTGACTACTTAAGTTTGGAGAAGGTGGGCATGAAACATCACTTCCACTTCATCACAGCAGAGAGGGAAGCTACCAGAAGAATCACCAAGACCAAAGAACAGGAAAAGTCTGCGTTATTGACCTAACTTCAGCACTGACTGGACTGATACATTCAGTAAGTGCTTTTTGTTGGGGCGGTGGCCTGTGACAAATGCTACAGACTGCATCTGAAGATGAAGCAGAATTACACTCAGATCACCTCAAATGGAGACACTAATGATTCTGACTTCATAAGTGCTTCCCTTTGGGGTTGTCTTGGTTGTGAATTCTTCAACGGGACCATTGCTTTTGCTGGACCTATGCAGAGCTTGCAAATTCATCAATCTCGTTTGTCATCAGTATCACCTTGACACGGGCACTGACTTGAGCTATGAATTCAGTAAGTGCTACATGTTGGGGTAGTATTGCTGATTTCTCCAGTCACTCTTTCTCCAAGTGGAATTACATCCAGACCACCTCAAAAGGAGACACTCGTGATTGTTGCTTCATAAGTGCTTCCCTTTGGGGTTGTCTTGGCTGTGAGTTCTTCTGCACAACTGTTTCTATCTCTAGTCATTTGCAGAGTTTACAGTCTTTGTCATCAAAATAACCTTAACTTGAGCCCTCACTTGAAGTACGAATTCAGTAAGTGCTACATGTTGGGGTAATTTTGTTGACTTCTCCACTCAATGTTTCTCCAAGTGGAATCGCAATCAGATCACCTGAAATGTAATGATTCTATCCAGCGATTCATTCTGGACATGGCATTATAGTGTCTTAATTCCACCCCACCACAAACACTAACTTTGTTTCTATGGACAGTAAGTGCTTTTGTTGGGGTAGTTTTAACCACCTCTGCATCTCCAGGTGTGCAAGTTGCACACACAATTGAAAATGTGGTGGCTTAAGCTGAGAGCCAAATGATGCATAGAATCCAGGGTTCATAGGGAATAACTTTTTTGTTAATTTGTGAGATTCATTCTGCACAGTTGCATGCTGTATTGTTGAAGCTGACCTGAAACTAGCAGCCATCATGGAATAAAACAGCTCATTGGTCTGTGATTGGCCAATCAATTCCTGTGAACAGTTCACATGTATTTAAATGGATGGTCGTCTGCTCATCACTTGCAAATACTGCTATTGTTCATCCATGTTGTAAACAGCCAAGGCGGAGCTTTGGACAGATTGTTTGACTACTTAAGTTTGGAGAAGGTGGGCATGAAACATCACTTCCACTTCATCACAGCAGAGAGGGAAGCGACCAGAAGAATCACCAAGACCAAAGAACAGGAAAAGTCTGCGTTATTGACCTAACTTCAGCACTGACTGGACTGATACATTCAGTAAGTGCTTTTTGTTGGGGCGGTGGCCTGTGACAAATGCTACAGACTGCATCTGAAGATGAAGCAGAATTACACTCAGATCACCTCAAATGGAGACACTAATGATTCTGACTTCATAAGTGCTTCCCTTTGGGGTTGTCTTGGTTGTGAATTCTTCAACGGGACCATTGCTTTTGCTGGACCTATGCAGAGCTTGCAAACTCATCAATCTCGTTTGTCATCAGTATCACCTTGACACGGGCACTGACTTGAGCTATGAATTCAGTAAGTGCTACATGTTGGGGTAGTATTGCTGATTTCTCCAGTCACTCTTTCTCCAAGTGGAATTACATCCAGACCACCTCAAAAGGAGACACTCGTGATTGTTGCATCATAAGTGCTTCCCTTTGGGGTTGTCTTGGCTGTGAGTTCTTCTGCACAATTGTTTCTATCTCTAGTCATTTGCAGAGTTTACAATCTTCCAGGTTTGTCATCAAAATAACCTTAACTTGAGCCCTCACTTGAAGTACGAATTCAGTAAGTGCTACATGTTGGGGTAATTTTGTTGACTTCTCCACTCAGTGTTTCTCCAAGTGGAATCGCAATCAGATCACCTGAAATGTAATGATTCTATCCAGTGATTCATTCTGGACATGGCATTATAGTGTCTTAATTCCACCCCACCACAAACACTAACTTTGTTTCTATGTACAGTAAGTGCTTTTGTTGGGGTAGTTTTAACCACCTCTGCATCTCCAGGTGTGCAAGTTGCACACATAATTGAAAATGTGGTGGCTTAAGCTGAGAGCCAAATGATGCATAGAGTCCAGGGTTCATAGGGAATAACTTTTTTGTTAATTTGTGAGATTCATTCTGCACAGTTGCATGCTGTATTGTTGAAGCTGACCTGAAACTAGCAGCCATCATGGAATAAAACAGCTCATTGGTCTGTGATTGGCCAATCAATTCCTGTGAACAGTTCACATGTATTTAAATGGATGGTCGTCTGCTCATCACTTGCAAATACTGCTATTGTTCATCCATGTTGTAAACAGCCAAGGCGGAGCTTTGGACAGATTGTTTGACTACTTAAGTTTGGAGAAGGTGGGCATGAAACATCACTTCCACTTCATCACAGCAGAGAGGGAAGCGACCAGAAGAATCACCAAGACCAAAGAACAGGAAAAGTCTGCGTTATTGACCCGACTTCAGCACTGACTGGACTGATACATTCAGTAAGTGCTTTTTGTTGGGGCGGTGGCCTGTGACAAATGCTACAGACTCCATCTGAAGATGAAGCAGAATTACACTCAGATCACCTCAAATGGAGACACTAATGATTCTGACTTCATAAGTGCTTCCCTTTGGGGTTGTCTTGGTTGTGAATTCTTCAACGGGACCATTGCTTTTGCTGGACCTATGCAGAGCTTGCAAACTCATCAATCTCATTTGTCATCAGTATCACCTTGACACGGGCACTGACTTGAGCTATGAATTCAGTAAGTGCTACATGTTGGGGTAGTATTGCTGATTTCTCCAGTCACTCTTTCTCCAAGTGGAATTACATCCAGACCACCTCAAAAGGAGACACTCGTGATTGTTGCTTCATAAGTGCTTCCCTTTGGGGTTGTCTTGGCTGTGAGTTCTTCTGCACAACTGTTTCTATCTCTAGTCATTTGCAGAGTTTACAGTCTTTGTCATCAAAATAACCTTAACTTGAGCCCTCACTTGAAGTACGAATTCAGTAAGTGCTACATGTTGGGGTAATTTTGTTGACTTCTCCACTCAATGTTTCTCCAAGTGGAATCGCAATCAGATCACCTGAAATGTAATGATTCTATCCAGCGATTCATTCTGGACATGGCATTATAGTGTCTTAATTCCACCCCACCACAAACACTAACTTTGTTTCTATGGACAGTAAGTGCTTTTGTTGGGGTAGTTTTAACCACCTCTGCATCTCCAGGTGTGCAAGTTGCACACACAATTGAAAATGTGGTGGCTTAAGCTGAGAGCCAAATGATGCATAGAATCCAGGGTTCATAGGGAATAACTTTTTTGTTAATTTGTGAGATTCATTCTGCACAGTTGCATGCTGTATTGTTGAAGCTGACCTGAAACTAGCAGCCATCATGGAATAAAACAGCTCATTGGTCTGTGATTGGCCAATCAATTCCTGTGAACAGTTCACATGTATTTAAATGGATGGTCGTCTGCTCATCACTTGCAAATACTGCTATTGTTCATCCATGTTGTAAACAGCCAAGGCGGAGCTTTGGACAGATTGTTTGACTACTTAAGTTTGGAGAAGGTGGGCATGAAACATCACTTCCACTTCATCACAGCAGAGAGGGAAGCGACCAGAAGAATCACCAAGACCAAAGAACAGGAAAAGTCTGCGTTATTGACCTAACTTCAGCACTGACTGGACTGATACATTCAGTAAGTGCTTTTTGTTGGGGCGGTGGCCTGTGACAAATGCTACAGACTGCATCTGAAGATGAAGCAGAATTACACTCAGATCACCTCAAATGGAGACACTAATGATTCTGACTTCATAAGTGCTTCCCTTTGGGGTTGTCTTGGTTGTGAATTCTTCAACGGGACCATTGCTTTTGCTGGACCTATGCAGAGCTTGCAAACTCATCAATCTCGTTTGTCATCAGTATCACCTTGACACGGGCACTGACTTGAGCTATGAATTCAGTAAGTGCTACATGTTGGGGTAGTATTGCTGATTTCTCCAGTCACTCTTTCTCCAAGTGGAATTACATCCAGACCACCTCAAAAGGAGACACTCGTGATTGTTGCTTCATAAGTGCTTCCCTTTGGGGTTGTCTTGGCTGTGAGTTCTTCTGCACAACTGTTTCTATCTCTAGTCATTTGCAGAGTTTACAGTCTTTGTCATCAAAATAACCTTAACTTGAGCCCTCACTTGAAGTACGAATTCAGTAAGTGCTACATGTTGGGGTAATTTTGTTGACTTCTCCACTCAATGTTTCTCCAAGTGGAATCGCAATCAGATCACCTGAAATGTAATGATTCTATCCAGCGATTCATTCTGGACATGGCATTATAGTGTCTTAATTCCACCCCACCACAAACACTAACTTTGTTTCTATGGACAGTAAGTGCTTTTGTTGGGGTAGTTTTAACCACCTCTGCATCTCCAGGTGTGCAAGTTGCACACACAATTGAAAATGTGTTGGCTTAAGCTGAGAGCCAAATGATGCATAGAATCCAGGGTTCATAGGGAATAACTTTTTTGTTAATTTGTGAGATTCATTCTGCACAGTTGCATGCTGTATTGTTGAAGCTGACCTGAAACTAGCAGCCATCATGGAATAAAACAGCTCATTGGTCTGTGATTGGCCAATCAATTCCTGTGAACAGTTCACATGTATTTAAATGGATGGTCGTCTGCTCATCACTTGCAAATACTGCTATTGTTCATCCATGTTGTAAACAGCCAAGGCGGAGCTTTGGACAGATTGTTTGACTACTTAAGTTTGGAGAAGGTGGGCATGAAACATCACTTCCACTTCATCACAGCAGAGAGGGAAGCTACCAGAAGAATCACCAAGACCAAAGAACAGGAAAAGTCTGCGTTATTGACCTAACTTTAGCACTGACTGGACTGATACATTCAGTAAGTGCTTTTTGTTGGGGCGGTGGCCTGTGACAAATGCTACAGACTCCATCTGAAGATGAAGCAGAATTACACTCAGATCACCTCAAATGGAGACACTAATGATTCTGACTTCATAAGTGCTTCCCTTTGGGGTTGTCTTGGTTGTGAATTCTTCAACGGGACCATTGCTTTTGCTGGACCTATGCAGAGCTTGCAAACTCATCAATCTCGTTTGTCATCAGTATCACCTTGACACGGGCACTGACTTGAGCTATGAATTCAGTAAGTGCTACATGTTGGGGTAGTATTGCTGATTTCTCCAGTCACTCTTTCTCCAAGTGGAATTACATCCAGACCACCTCAAAAGGAGACACTCGTGATTGTTGCTTCATAAGTGCTTCCCTTTGGGGTTGTCTTGGCTGTGAGTTCTTCTGCACAACTGTTTCTATCTCTAGTCATTTGCAGAGTTTACAGTCTTTGTCATCAAAATAACCTTAACTTGAGCCCTCACTTGAAGTACGAATTCAGTAAGTGCTACATGTTGGGGTAATTTTGTTGACTTCTCCACTCAATGTTTCTCCAAGTGGAATCGCAATCAGATCACCTGAAATGCAATGATTCTATCCAGTGATTCATTCTGGACATGGCATTATAGTGTCTTAATTCCACCCCACCACAAACACTAACTTTGTTTCTATGGACAGTAAGTGCTTTTGTTGGGGTAGTTTTAACCACCTCTGCATCTCCAGGTGTGCAAGTTGCACACATAATTGAAAATGTGTTGGCTAAAGATGAGAGCCAAATGATGCATCGAATCCAGGGTTCATAGGGAATAACTTTTTTGTTAATTTGTGAGATTCATTCTGCACAGTTGCATGCTGTATTGTTGAAGCTGACCTGAAACTAGCAGCCATCATGGAATAAAACAGCTCATTGGTCTGTGATTGGCCAATCAATTCCTGTGAACAGTTCACATGTATTTAAATGGATGGTCGTCTGCTCATCACTTGCAAATACTGCTATTGTTCATCCATGTTGTAAACAGCCAAGGCGGAGCTTTGGACAGATTGTTTGACTACTTAAGTTTGGAGAAGGTGGGCATGAAACATCACTTCCACTTCATCACAGCAGAGAGGGAAGCGACCAGAAGAATCACCAAGACCAAAGAACAGGAAAAGTCTGCGTTATTGACCTAACTTCAGCACTGACTGGACTGATACATTCAGTAAGTGCTTTTTGTTGGGGCGGTGGCCTGTGACAAATGCTACAGACTGCATCTGAAGATGAAGCAGAATTACACTCAGATCACCTCAAATGGAGACACTAATGATTCTGACTTCATAAGTGCTTCCCTTTGGGGTTGTCTTGGTTGTGAATTCTTCAACGGGACCATTGCTTTTGCTGGACCTATGCAGAGCTTGCAAACTCATCAATCTCGTTTGTCATCAGTATCACCTTGACACGGGCACTGACTTGAGCTATGAATTCAGTAAGTGCTACATGTTGGGGTAGTATTGCTGATTTCTCCAGTCACTCTTTCTCCAAGTGGAATTACATCCAGACTACCTCAAAAGGAGACACTCGTGATTGTTGCTTCATAAGTGCTTCCCTTTGGGGTTGTCTTGGCTGTGAGTTCTTCTGCACAACTGTTTCTATCTCTAGTCATTTGCAGAGTTTACAGTCTTTGTCATCAAAATAACCTTAACTTGAGCCCTCACTTGAAGTACGAATTCAGTAAGTGCTACATGTTGGGGTAATTTTGTTGACTTCTCCACTCAATGTTTCTCCAAGTGGAATCGCAATCAGATCACCTGAAATGTAATGATTCTATCCAGCGATTCATTCTGGACATGGCATTATAGTGTCTTAATTCCACCCCACCACAAACACTAACTTTGTTTCTATGGACAGTAAGTGCTTTTGTTGGGGTA
Source organism: Karalla daura (assembly GCA_029224185.1). Lineage (NCBI taxonomy): Eukaryota > Metazoa > Chordata > Actinopteri > Chaetodontiformes > Leiognathidae > Karalla > Karalla daura. The sequence goes on along the minus strand of CM055200.1, from coordinate 17,801,079 downwards.
GTTTTAACCACCTCTGCATCTCCAGGTGTGCAAGTTGCACACACAATTGAAAATGTGGTGGCTTAAGCTGAGAGCCAAATGATGCATAGAATCCAGGGTTCATAGGGAATAACTTTTTTGTTAATTTGTGAGATTCATTCTGCACAGTTGCATGCTGTATTGTTGAAGCTGACCTGAAACTAGCAGCCATCATGGAATAAAACAGCTCATTGGTCTGTGATTGGCCAATCAATTCCTGTGAACAGTTCACATGTATTTAAATGGATGGTCGTCTGCTCATCACTTGCAAATACTGCTATTGTTCATCCATGTTGTAAACAGCCAAGGCGGAGCTTTGGACAGATTGTTTGACTACTTAAGTTTGGAGAAGGTGGGCATGAAACATCACGTCCACTTCATCACAGCAGAGAGGGAAGCTACCAGAAGAATCACCAAGACCAAAGAACAGGAAAAGTCTGCGTTATTGACCTAACTTCAGCACTGACTGGACTGATACATTCAGTAAGTGCTTTTTGTTGGGGCGGTGGCCTGTGACAAATGCTACAGACTGCATCTGAAGATGAAGCAGAATAACACTCAGATCACCTCAAATGGAGACACTAATGATTCTGACTTCATAAGTGCTTCCCTTTGGGGTTGTCTTGGTTGTGAATTCTTCAACGGGACCATTGCTTTTGCTGGACCTATGCAGAGCTTGCAAACTCATCAATCTCGTTTGTCATCAGTATCACCTTGACACAGGCACTGACTTGAAGCTATGAATTCAGTAAGTGCTACATGTTGGGGTAGTATTGCTGATTTCTCCAGTCACTCTTTCTCCAAGTGGAATTACATCCAGACCACCTCAAAAGGAGACACTCGTGATTGTTGCATCATAAGTGCTTCCCTTTGGGGTTGTCTTGGCTGTGAGTTCTTCTGCACAATTGTTTCTATCTCTAGTCATTTGCAGAGTTTACAATCTTCCAGGTTTGTCATCAAAATAACCTTAACTTGAGCCCTCACTTGAAGTACGAATTCAGTAAGTGCTACATGTTGGGGTAATTTTGTTGACTTCTCCACTCAGTGTTTCTCCAAGTGGAATCGCAATCAGATCACCTGAAATGTAATGATTCTATCCAGCGATTCAATCTGGACATGGCATTATAGTGTCTTAATTCCACCCCACCACAAACACTAACTTTGTTTCTATGTACAGTAAGTGCTTTTGTTGGGGTAGTTTTAACCACCTCTGCATCTCCAGGTGTGCAAGTTGCACACATAATTGAAAATGTGGTGGCTTAAGCTGAGAGCCAAATGATGCATAGAATCCAGGGTTCATAGGGAATAACTTTTTTGTTAATTTGTGAGATTCATTCTGCACAGTTGCATGCTGTATTGTTGAAGCTGACCTGAAACTAGCAGCCATCATGGAATAAAACAGCTCATTGGTCTGTGATTGGCCAATCAATTCCTGTGAACAGTTGACATGTATTTAAATGGATGGTCGTCTGCTCATCACTTGCAAATACTGCTATTGTTCATCCATGTTGTAAACAGCCAAGGCGGAGCTTTGGACAGATTGTTTGACTACTTAAGTTTGGAGAAGGTGGGCATGAAACATCACTTCCACTTCATCACAGCAGAGAGGGAAGCTACCAGAAGAATCACCAAGACCAAAGAACAGGAAAAGTCTGCGTTATTGACCTAACTTCAGCACTGACTGGACTGATACATTCAGTAAGTGCTTTTTGTTGGGGCGGTGGCCTGTGACAAATGCTACAGACTGCATCTGAAGATGAAGCAGAATTACACTCAGATCACCTCAAATGGAGACACTAATGATTCTGACTTCATAAGTGCTTCCCTTTGGGGTTGTCTTGGTTGTGAATTCTTCAACGGGACCATTGCTTTTGCTGGAACTATGCAGAGCTTGCAAACTCATCAATCTCGTTTGTCATCAGTATCACCTTGACACGGGCACTGACTTGAGCTATGAATTCAGTAAGTGCTACATGTTGGGGTAGTATTGCTGATTTCTCCAGTCACTCTTTCTCCAAGTGGAATTACATCCAGACCACCTCAAAAGGAGACACTCGTGATTGTTGCTTCATAAGTGCTTCCCTTTGGGGTTGTCTTGGCTGTGAGTTCTTCTGCACAACTGTTTCTATCTCTAGTCATTTGCAGAGTTTACAGTCTTTGTCATCAAAATAACCTTAACTTGAGCCCTCACTTGAAGTACGAATTCAGTAAGTGCTACATGTTGGGGTAATTTTGTTGACTTCTCCACTCAGTGTTTCTCCAAGTGGAATCGCAATCAGATCACCTGAAATGTAATGATTCTATCCAGTGATTCATTCTGGACATGGCATTATAGTGTCTTAATTCCACCCCACCACAAACACTAACTTTGTTTCTATGTACAGTAAGTGCTTTTGTTGGGGTAGTTTTAACCACCTCTGCATCTCCAGGTGTGCAAGTTGCACACACAATTGAAAATGTGGTGGCTTAAGTGAGAGCCAAATGATGCATAGAATCCAGGGTTCAAAGGGAATAACTTTTTTGTTAATTTGTGAGATTCATTCTGCACAGTTGCATGCTGTATTGTTGAAGCTGTGTTGAAGCTGTGTCCTCTCTCAATTCTCCAAGTGGAATTACATCCAGACCACCTCAAAAGGAGACACTCGTGATTGTTGCATCATAAGTGCTTCCCTTTGGGGTTGTCTTGGCTGTGAGTTCTTCTGCACAACTGTTTCTATCTCTAGTCATTTGCAGAGTTTACAATCTTTGTCATCAAAATAACCTTAACTTGAGCCCTCACTTGAAGTACGAATTCAGTAAGTGCTACATGTTGGGGTAATTTTGTTGACTTCTCCACTCAGTGTTTCTCCAAGTGGAATCGCAATCAGATCACCTGAAATGTAATGATTCTATCCAGTGATTCATTCTGGACATGGCATTATAGTGTCTTAATTCCACCCCACCACAAACACTAACTTTGTTTCTATGTACAGTAAGTGCTTTTGTTGGGGTAGTTTTAACCACCTCTGCATCTCCAGGTGTGCAAGTTGCACACACAATTGAAAATGTGGTGGCTTAAGCTGAGAGCCAAATGATGCATCGAATCCAGGGTTCATAGGGAATAACTTTTTTGTTAATTTGTGAGATTCATTCTGCACAGTTGCATGCTGTATTGTTGAAGCTGACCTGAAACTAGCAGCCATCATGGAATAAAACAGCTCATTGGTCTGTGATTGGCCAATCAATTCCTGTGAACAGTTCACATGTATTTAAATGGATGGTCGTCTGCTCGTCACTTGCAAATACTGCTATTGTTCATCCATGTTGTAAACAGCCAAGGCGGAGCTTTGGACAGATTGTTTGACTACTTAAGTTTGGAGAAGGTGGGCATGAAACATCACTTCCACTTCATCACAGCAGAGAGGGAAGCTACCAGAAGAATCACCAAGACCAAAGAACAGGAAAAGTCTGCGTTATTGACCTAACTTCAGCACTGACTGGACTGATACATTCAGTAAGTGCTTTTTGTTGGGGCGGTGGCCTGTGACAAATGCTACAGACTGCATCTGAAGATGAAGCAGAATTACACTCAGATCACCTCAAATGGAGACACTAATGATTCTGACTTCATAAGTGCTTCCCTTTGGGGTTGTCTTGGTTGTGAATGCTTCAACGGGACCATTGCTTTTGCTGGACCTATGCAGAGCTTGCAAACTCATCAATCTCGTTTGTCATCAGTATTACCTTGACACGGGCACTAACTTGAGCTATGAATTCAGTAAGTGCTACATGTTGGGGTAGTATTGCTGATTTCTCCAGTCACTCTTTCTCCAAGTGGAATTACATCCAGACCACCTCAAAAGGAGACACTCGTGATTGTTGCATCATAAGTGCTTCCCTTTGGTGTTGTCATGGCTGTGAGTTCTTCTGCACAATTGTTTCTATCTCTAGTCATTTGCAGAGTTTACAATCTTCCAGGTTTGTCATCAAAATAACCTTAACTTGAGCCCTCACTTGAAGTACGAATTCAGTAAGTGCTACATGTTGGGGTAATTTTGTTGACTTCTCCACTCAGTGTTTCTCCAAGTGGAATCGCAATCAGATCACCTGAAATGTAATGATTCTATCCAGTGATTCTTTCTGGACATGGCATTATAATGTCTTAATTCCACCCCACCACAAACACTAACTTTGTTTCTATGTTCAGTAAGTGCTTTTGTTGGGGTAGTTTTAACCACCTCTGCATCTCCAGGTGTGCAAGTTGCACACACAATTGAAAATGTGGTGGCTTAAGCTGAGAGCCAAATGATGCATAGAATCCAGGGTTCATAGGGAATAACTTTTTTGTTAATTTGTGAGATTCATTCTGCACAGTTGCATGCTGTATTGTTGAAGCTGACCTGAAACTAGCAGCCATCATGGAATAAAACAGCTCATTGGTCTGTGATTGGCCAATCAATTCCTGTGAACAGTTCACATGTATTTAAATGGATGGTGGTCTGCTCATCACTTGCAAATACTGCTATTGTTCATCCATGTTGTAAACAGCCAAGGCGGAGCTTTGGACAGATTGTTTGACTACTTAAGTTTGGAGAAGGTGGGCATGAAACATCACTTCCACTTCATCACAGCAGAGAGGGAAGCTACCAGAAGAATCACCAAGACCAAAGAACAGGAAAAGTCTGCGTTATTGACCTAACTTCAGCACTGACTGGACTGATACATTCAGTAAGTGCTTTTTGTTGGGGCGGTGGCCTGTGACAAATGCTACAGACTGCATCTGAAGATGAAGCAGAATTACACTCAGATCACCTCAAATGGAGACACTAATGATTCTGACTTCATAAGTGCTTCCCTTTGGGGTTGTCTTGGTTGTGAATGCTTCAACGGGACCATTGCTTTTGCTGGACCTATGCAGAGCTTGCAAACTCATCAATCTCGTTTGTCATCAGTATTACCTTGACACGGGCACTAACTTGAGCTATGAATTCAGTAAGTGCTACATGTTGGGGTAGTATTGCTGATTTCTCCAGTCACTCTTTCTCCAAGTGGAATTACATCCAGACCACCTCAAAAGGAGACACTCGTGATTGTTGCATCATAAGTGCTTCCCTTTGGTGTTGTCATGGCTGTGAGTTCTTCTGCACAATTGTTTCTATCTCTAGTCATTTGCAGAGTTTACAATCTTCCAGGTTTGTCATCAAAATAACCTTAACTTGAGCCCTCACTTGAAGTACGAATTCAGTAAGTGCTACATGTTGGGGTAATTTTGTTGACTTCTCCACTCAGTGTTTCTCCAAGTGGAATCGCAATCAGATCACCTGAAATGTAATGATTCTATCCAGTGATTCTTTCTGGACATGGCATTATAATGTCTTAATTCCACCCCACCACAAACACTAACTTTGTTTCTATGTTCAGTAAGTGCTTTTGTTGGGGTAGTTTTAACCACCTCTGCATCTCCAGGTGTGCAAGTTGCACACACAATTGAAAATGTGGTGGCTTAAGCTGAGAGCCAAATGATGCATAGAATCCAGGGTTCATAGGGAATAACTTTTTTGTTAATTTGTGAGATTCATTCTGCACAGTTGCATGCTGTATTGTTGAAGCTGACCTGAAACTAGCAGCCATCATGGAATAAAACAGCTCATTGGTCTGTGATTGGCCAATCAATTCCTGTGAACAGTTCACATGTATTTAAATGGATGGTGGTCTGCTCATCACTTGCAAATACTGCTATTGTTCATCCATGTTGTAAACAGCCAAGGCGGAGCTTTGGACAGATTGTTTGACTACTTAAGTTTGGAGAAGGTGGGCATGAAACATCACTTCCACTTCATCACAGCAGAGAGGGAAGCTACCAGAAGAATCACCAAGACCAAAGAACAGGAAAAGTCTGCGTTATTGACCTAACTTCAGCACTGACTGGACTGATACATTCAGTAAGTGCTTTTTGTTGGGGCGGTGGCCTGTGACAAATGCTACAGACTGCATCTGAAGATGAAGCAGAATTACACTCAGATCACCTCAAATGGAGACACTAATGATTCTGACTTCATAAGTGCTTCCCTTTGGGGTTGTCTTGGTTGTGAATGCTTCAACGGGACCATTGCTTTTGCTGGACCTATGCAGAGCTTGCAAACTCATCAATCTCGTTTGTCATCAGTATCACCTTGACACGGGCACTGACTTGAGCTATGAATTCAGTAAGTGCTACATGTTGGGGTAGTCTTGCTGATTTCTCCAGTCACTCTTTCTCCAAGTGGAATTACATCCAGACCACCTCAAAAGGAGACACTTGTGATTGTTGCTTCATAAGTGCTTCCCTTTGGGGTTGTCTTGGCTGTGAGTTCTTCTGCACAACTGTTTCTATCTCTAGTCATTTGCAGAGTTTACAATCTTTGTCATCAAAATAACCTTAACTTGAGCCCTCACTTGAAGTACGAATTCAGTAAGTGCTACATGTTGGGGTAATTTTGTTGACTTCTCCACTCAGTGTTTCTCCAAGTGGAATCGCAATCAGATCACCTGAAATGTAATGATCCTATCCAGCGATTCATTCTGGACATGGCATTATAGTGTCTTAATTCCACCCCACCACAAACACTAACTTTGTTTCTATGTACAGCAAGTGCTTTTGTTGGGGTCGTTTTAACCACCTCTGCATCTCCAGGTGTGCAAGTTGCACACACAATTGAAAATGTGGTGGCTTAAGCTGAGAGCCAAATGATGCATAGAATCCAGGGTTCATAGGGAATAACTTTTTTGTTAATTTGTGAGATTCATTCTGCACAGTTGCATGCTGTATTGTTGAAGCTGACCTGAAACTAGCAGCCATCATGGAATAAAACAGCTCATTGGTCTGTGATTGGCCAATCAATTCCTGTGAACAGTTCACATGTATTTAAATGGATGGTCGTCTGCTCATCACTTGCAAATACTGCTATTGTTCATCCATGTTGTAAACAGCCAAGGCGTAGCCAAACAGATTGTTTGACTACTTAAGTTTGGAGAAGGTGGGCATGAAACATCACTTCCACTTCATCACAGCAGAGAGGGAAGCTACCAGAAGAATCACCAAGACCAAAGAACAGGAAGTCTGCGTTATTGACCTAACTTCAGCACTGACTGGACTGATACATTCAGTAAGTGCTTTTTGTTGGGGCGGTGGCCTGTGACAAATGCTACAGACTGCATCTGAAGATGAAGCGGAATTACACCTCAAATGGAGACACTAATGATTCTGACTTCATAAGTGCTTCCCTTTGGGGTTGTCTTGGTTGTGAATTCAACGGGACCATTGCTTTTGCTGGACCTATGCAGAGCTTGCAAACTCATCAATCTTGTTTGTCATCAGTATCACCTTGACACGGGCACTGACTAGAGCTATGAATTCAGTAAGTGCTACATGTTGGGAAGTATTGCTGATTTCTCCAGTCACTCTTTCTCCAAGTGGAATTACATCCAGACCACCTCAAAAGGAGACACTCATGATTGTTGCTTCATAAGTGCTTCCCTTTGGGGTTGTCTTGGCTGTGAGTTCTTCTGCAGTCTGAGTTCTGAGTTCACAATCTCACGTGATGCCCGAGCCATTGGCCTTTGTTTGCAATTTGTTTGTGAATTTAGATTTTGTCAGACAAATCATCCCTTGGCTCTTGGCTGCATGATCCTCTGGCCCCTAGTGGAGAAGATGGAGATGGACAGGCACACAGTTCACAGGGGCTTCAAACTCGAAAACACTAGGAAACACACAGGAACCTGTGTGCATGTGTGCGTCTGTAGGACCTGCAGGACCCAAATTCATACTCTGGCTAAAAGTTTAAAGTTAAAGTTGGTTTAAATAGAAGCCGCAATGCTGAACTTATTGCTGAAATTAAGGACCATTAATGTCATTGCATTCCCTTCAGCAAACTCCCTTGGACATTTTTCACCCCTCTTTTCACTATTTTTTTTCTTGGAAAATGGTGGGATTGATGTTGATGAATGATTGAGTTGGACATACTTTTGTTGGATTTTTTGCAAAGAAAATTTTTGAGGAAATCCACAAATGTATGTATGTATCTACACACGGACCCATGTGTGAGACTAATTGTTTGACTAAAAGACACACGCATACTTCTGACAGGGTGAAAAAACAACACACACATGTTCATTAATCACTTCCATTACAACATAAAATCCAAGCTTCATAGGGAATGGATTTTTTTGTAGGTTTTGAGATTTTTTGTTCTCCAGGAAGGAGTACTATAGTTCTTGCATGTGCATGTTTGTTTGCTATGGCAGTCTTTCATTCGAAATAGCAAAGATGCAGCTTTAAAAAAATTAAAAGAAAAATAAAACAATAAGATTCTCACGCTCTTTATTTGTTCAATAGTGGCACTGCAGTCGAGCACAGGCGGCTGATTTCAGTTCTGCCGAGAACGGGAATCAAATATTTAAGGCTCCTTGGTGATTGGTGGGAAAAAAACCCAACCTATATAACACAGGAGCAACATGTACCAATACTGCACATCTCTGGTAGTTTTCAGCAAAACCTTCACCTCCTTCCCCGGCTGCTCTGGGTCTCAGCTTGAGAACCACTGGCCTTTGTTCAAGCTATTTCATTCAAGTATTCAGTGGAAAGCCAAAGCACAAACTGTGTGTGAAGTTTTGTGCGTATCTCACGTGATGCCTGAGCCGTTAGCTTTTGTTTGTGAATTTAGATTTTTGACACTTTTTCTAGTTTGTTTAATTTGTACGTGATACAACAAGGACATTCCTGAAACTGGCTGATTTAATCTAAGATAGTGCAAGAGATAAACATGCACCCAGAAAGAACACAGGCCACTCACACAGTCTGACAAATACAACAGAGAAACGGTCAGAATTAAAACACATTTCTCTGGTGAACTCAAATATGCGACTGCATGTGCCTTTTGGAGATGTCCCCAGCAATGAACAGGTCCCCACAACACATGAAGGCCACTGCAAACGTTACAAACATTTACAGATCGGGAAAAGAAAAAGGCACTCAATGCTAGAAGCTAGAAACAACTTGAGTAAAGCAAGAAGCAAGCTTCCACATTTGCTGAGGACAAAGACTAACACATTGAAATTGTGCACTTAAAGGAAAACACTTTCGTTACTGGCATGTTAAATTACATCTAGAGTCAGACCTCAGAATTAAGAATAATCAATTAAAAAGACTAAAACAAATAACTACTGCACATTTCAGCACAGCTTCTAAAACCTCTCCTGGCAGTGGTGTTCTTAAATGTCCTGCTGATTCTGTCTCCAGGGGGAGACACTCGTGAAATGTCATCGACATGATCGGAAAACTGTCGATGAAAACAAGATTTCCCATTTAGATCCTTATGGTAAAGCAAAACGGTTACACCCTGTACTGTTACAGTGATTCAGGGTCATTTATGTTGAGGCAAATCATCCCTTGACTCTTGGCTGCATGATCCTCTACTGGCCCCTAGTGGAGAAGATGGAGATGGACAGGCACACAGTTCAGGGGGGCTTCAAACTAGAAAACACTAGGAAACTATGGACGGATGACTGGCTTTAGAAAGAGGGCTTTGAGAATTGTGGCAAGCATTTGTGAAAACCATGAGACAGAGTTGTGTAGAGCCTGGTGACTGTGAGGTTGGAGGTTGGGGGGTGCAAGTCCTCAGTTGAAGTCCGGTTTTTCTGGGAAGGTGCAACCTGCTCGCCTGATGATGACGTTGGCAGCGTAGTGTGCGGCCTTCACACACTTGTCCAGTGCTTTCTCCTGAACCAGCTCAGAAAGGAAGCCTGTCAAACCACACAAAGGAACACAAAGTCTTCAGCCACAGAAAAGCACCCCCCCCCCCGTCCAACCACCACCTAACCCGTTGCCTTCCCTACCTCCAACAAAAGCATCACCAGCTCCGTTTGTGTCGACAATATCCTTGGGGTCAATGGTCAGCACTGGGAATGTTTCGACCTTGTCACCTGAAGAAACACGAGTTTAAAAAAAAAGGCTCTTTCCAGTGAATCTGTAAGAGGAGAGGAAAGATGTAAAGGTGACAGACATATGGAAATCTTACGTATGGCGACGGTGGTTTCATCCTTCCCCTGGGTCAACACAACCATCCTGTCTCTCTTTGAGTTCACTTTTGGCAAAGCCTGGGCTTTCTTGGCAATTTCCTTGATGTCTTTGGTCTACAGAGAAAGTACATATCAACTCAAACGATGCTCAAAACATATGAAAAATAGAGCATGTGCAGATGCTGAACGTGGCCGTTCTCCCACTCACCTCAAAGTCTTGCTCTTTAGCAAACGTGGCTGCCTCCTGAGGAATGCAAACACACAGAAGATGGTTTTGATTATCATCAATCCTCATCTGGAGGCCACAGAAAGCTGCCCAGCAGGAGCAGATCACAGAGTATTTGGTGTGAGAGCGAGGCTCACCGTTTCGTTGCCAAACAGCACGTCCACGTACGGCATGACCTGCATGAGGTTGTCCTTGAAGAACTGGCAGATGAAGGGCGCAGAGAGGTTCAGGCAGAACAGCTTGTTATTTTCAGACGCATGCTTGGCCACTTTGAGGATGGACTCCAAGGACACGGTCAGGAAGAAACCCTGCGAGCACCAGGGAGCGCGGTTAAAGACAGACTGTAATGCATCACACATCAGATTTCAGGTTCAAAGTTAAAAGGTGACAAGCTCCACCATAGTCTGTAACTAGTGCTCACAGCGATATAGTAGACTTTAGCCTTCTCCACCAGCTTCCAGTTTTCTTCCAGGTCTAGATGTTTATCCTTCTTATAGCAGTTAGCAGCAGCCAGGTTTGCTACCAAAGACCTGAGAGAGGGAGACACATAAAAAGGGTTAAAGAGAGAAGACTATAAACGAGCCAACATCCGCCTATTATTGTAATTACCCACCTGTTGTCTCCGGTGATGCACGCGGCACAGGTCCCCGTGGGCTCTTCGTCCTGCTCGTAGTAGTGTGCGGCGATGTGAGCCTCCTCTGCCTTCTGCTTCAGGATCTCTCCAAACTTGTCTTTGCCGATGCAGCCGAAGAATGTGCCCACGTTGTGGGGCTCCTGGATCATCCACTGCACACAGGGACGACACCTGCCATCAGTCTACACTGGGATTCTGACAAAGCTGTGTGTAGGTGTAGGTGTGTGTGTGTGTGAGTCTGACCTGGGCGATCTTTATGGAGTTCTGTGTGGCTCCTCCGGCATGATACTCCACTTTGAACTTCTTCACTAGCTCCTCAAATCTACACAAACACACAATTCCTTTAAATCATTTGCCCACGTGTAGAATCCCTGCGTCCGACTCATCTGAACCTTTCTATAGCACGCTGGATTATTTAAATACAGTGCTGTCTGACCTGAGACAAACAACGGAGACCACTGGGTGAGATCAGATGTATCATAGCTGCTGTTCTATGCCGTCTGTAGGGCATGTTTCTTCAAGGTAAATCATGCCATACATGCATGAGCGATCATTGATTATACTATTTGAACCATTTCCGCCTGTTACATAACACAAAGGACGGAAGCGGCGCTTCCACGTTCCACTGACGGCTGAGGCATCTCTAATTTGTCCTGTTGCGCAGCCTAAATATAGCGGCCATATCAACCTACACGCAGACATGTCTGCACGCCTTGTTTCAGCGTTAGAGACACTGTGTTCATTGGAGAGTCAAACTGCTGCTTAGGGTCCTGAGAGCGAGCCAGAGGTTACGGGGGGTGGAGGGTGGGGAGGCACATCTGGGAAATGCAGAGGAAAATGCTGGGGTGATGGTTCATTAGAGAAATGACCTTGTTTCTCCTTAAAGCTTTCAACAGAAAGTGTCCAATGGATAACCAGGTCGACTGGTTCAACATGTAGTGGCCTTCACAACGAACACACCGACAGACAGTAACCACTGAGCTCCTGACACCAATGCTAACCCTTCACTGACAAGTATAAACATAAATATTACATAAATATTTTCTATTTCTTGTGTAAATGACAAAAACTGGAAAAACTCTATTGCTTGTGTAACACAAAAATCACTAGAGGACCAAACAGTCATCACACATAGGCAAAATCCCCCTCGTATGCACACAGACACTCACAAAACTTTCTTATCTCCTGCTGTTCACTGTTTGCTTTCTGGTCCTCGTCTCAGAGGGACTGGGAGGTGAAGTGTCCTGCTCTGCTATTGGCTGAGACTCGCTCACTGCACTGCATCTGCGGCTCTGCCATTGGCCGCCTGCGTGGGGAGCGGAGGTCAAATGTGGCGATTTCTGGTGTGTGCCTGTTTTGACTGGCCGGCTCCAGAACAGAGAGGACCCAACTCGATGTGGAAACGCGGAATATTCAGGTTCTCTCTCTCTAAGGACTACAGACCCTGTCACTGGATATGCAAGAGCTCGACACTGAAAAGGACATGATGCAATGTAGGAGATACGCACAGTGCTTTGTGTTTGTCCTCAGCCAGGATCTGGTCATTGGGTTTCAGAGTGTACCTACAAAATAATGAGAAAAGCAGGGGAAAAAAAAAAAAAAAAAAGACATGAGTTTCTTCACATCATACCTAGCTTCACCCTCATTATTTAAGATACTTAAACATACTAAAGACAGACAATAAAAAAATCTCATTCAAAATCTCAAAATCTCAATTTCATTAATTCATTTGTTAGTCACCCCTCTGTCCAAACCAATATGCTGCCAATTATTACAGGAGGGCCTGAATTTTCCTTGAAAGACAAAGATAGGTCAGGGATTAAGGTGCAGTCTCCTTTATTCCATGTAAGACTGAATGGGAATTAGAGTTGGCTGCTTTAGCTCTAATCCTGGAGTTTATGCAAGGGGTTTGAGAGCGGACTCTGGTCTGCTTGACCAGGGCAAAGGGTTCTAGAGCCAGCAGATACACTGAGTTCAGGTTTCAGCTGAAGCCATCTGCTTCTTTAAAATAATCTATAGTGTATGACTAAACAAGAGTCGAGGTAAGGATCCATGTGCTTGAGAAAGCCAATACCTTCACGTTTTAGCTGCTGTTCTTTATCTACATTGAGAATTCTCTCCTGATAAGAATGATGTTTGTTTCGCTGGAACAGTGCATGAAATATCACCTCTCCAATGTAATATAGCACTACAGCTGAAGGACATGCACTCCTCTCTGCAGTTTCCTGAGCTCTGCTCTCTAGCATCAGCAATATCTTGCATCTCCAGAGATCAAATTACATCATAAAACCCCTCTCCTATGGTCAGGCGTCTTTATCCCATTTGATCCCACTGTGACTGTGCTTTATGGAGATTTTACAGAGGCAAAAAGCTGGCTCTGGGGCATATTGTACGAACCATTGTTTATTTAACATTTTGTCTATCTTGCACTGTTACAGGCAAAATTTAGATGGCACAACTGTGCACTCTTTGTTTTTAGTTCCCATTTCTAACTGTTGGATAGCAGCTCACATCCACTTTGACATGAGCAATTTTTCCCTGCTGCTTCAGGCCTTTGACTTACTTGTCCAGAAAGTCTTTGTCCACGACAGCACTGATGTCCAGTAATGGGTTTCCCATCCCAAAGAGTGAATTAGGGCTGAAACATAAAGACGTAGAGAGTTAAAACACAAAGCCTTCTGGGCAGGAAAAGAAAGTAATGGGGGAAACATCTCATAGGATGCATGTTTTCTTATGCCTCTTGTTCTCACATCCTGAAACTACTGTTAATAGTTCACTTTGGTTTGAAATCAGTGACAGCTTTAGAAGTGGCTGCTCGATTCAGTAAACTGGCACTGGCAGGGAGCCCTTCTTTCAGCATGGTGTCGAAAGGCACATTTCATGGGCTTAAAAATTTATGTTGGCTCATTCCACAATGCTCACTGGAGTCTTGTCCATTATGCTGCCAAAGCCAGTTTTGTTTTCATGTGACTTCAATCACATGACTTAAAAGTCGCAACCTACACCCAGAAAAAAAAAAGCAGAACTGGCCCACGGTTTATCTTAAGATGCATAACTTCTCAACAAAAACAAACATCCCACAATGTTATGAAGACTGTGAGCAGTGAGGCTCCAGTCCATCATGCATACAAAGCACGTAGTGACATTTACAGCAAGGCAACATCAGGACAGCAGCAGGCTGCGTGCACGTGTCTGTGTGTGTGGTCTGCTCCTACCCGGAGCAAACGAAGGAGCACAAGATTAGGAATATCACTGTGGTCCTATGACTTGTTTGATGACATCTCATAGATTTCTAAATGAGGGAAGGCCTGAGGGCTTCCCTGTGAATCACGCATGCAGAACAAGCCCCTGGAACTCACACAACTCAGCAGGCAAGAGGATTAGCCAGCAATTTCTGCATTTCTGGACACAAATGCTGAATGATTTGTGCATTACAGTGAAAAAACAATAGCAATATGTGGTGTGTGCCCTTGTGTCATATTATCTCTTGTATGCGAGAGCTTGATGTCACAACAGGCTCTTGAGAAAAGGCCACATGGAGCAAGTCTTTGACGTGTGCACCTCTGCACAAACATGTGCTGCTTAGAATTCCCATTGAGCCTCTTTTTCCTGCAGGTTTAGTAAGACAAGGGGATCCAGCCCTGACTCGTGCAGACACGTACTGTAGTATAGTGTTAGAGCTGGGTTGCTGAAAAACAAATAAGACACAGCCACACCCTCACTATCATTTTAACAGCACATACATCTGCCAGTATGCTGTCAGATGATTACACTTAAAACCAGACCCTGTGTTTCCCATTACATCCATTCTCTCTCTCTGCCACTGCGTTCTTACCTTGCAGAAGACATGGTGTCCCTTCCTATGATATCCCTCGCTCTCAGATAGACCTGTTGAATAGCCTAAAACCGGCTCGGCAAAGAGCTCAGCATTCAAAAACTTCACAATTTCAGCTCAGTGTGCGGGCTCATCGATTTTCTGCCTGCAACCTGCAGCTCCTCCTCGGGGGGGACTGATTGGATGCATCTGAAGGGGGGGGGGCGGGCCAGCACAGCATGTCCCTGTCTGCTGATTGGCTTGTCTCGAGTCTACTCTCAATCCAGCGGCTCTTTGTGGAAACTAAATTACGCCGTGAGCAGCGTGCAGATGAGACCGTCACAGAGGCAGGAGCATCAAAACATACCGATGCACGTTATATCTGCTCGTGCGGCGTTGCCCTGGCAATCTTCCGTCCTGGGCCGCTGCCTGGACGTGCACAGATCGGTCCCAAGTATCTCTCTCTGCAGCTGCTTTTAAACATGCAGGGGCAGCTGGAGGTCAGCCTGGACCTGGATTAGATATTGGCACAGCCGCCCAGCTAGCTAAGATATTACTACCTGCTGTTTTAAAAAGGGTAAGCACACACAAATAAAGAGACTTTACCCCGGCGACCTCTCCTCCACATCCCGAGCACCTGTCCAGAGTTGCGATTGCCTCAAGACAATCTCTCACGTTCTCACAGAACACATAAAGAGCAGAGTCTTTCCGTCACCTTAGTTTCGCGGGAGTCTTTTTAGTCGGAGACTCTGTCTTCTCTGTCTCCTTCTTCTCCCCCTCCTCAGAGAGTTTTAGCTTCTTCGCTTTGGGTCCCTCTGAAGCCATGGTTTGCCTGAGCACGTTGCAGTCGCGTTACGCGGTGTGAAAACGAGGCCGTACTTAATGAGAGCAGGCTGTGAGAGTGGGGCGCCGAGTGTTATTGACGCCCCCAGGCTGTCCTCACAGGCGCCAGCTCCGTACGACTGAGTGTGACGTCTCCCTGGATATCCTCCACCCAAAAGACTCACATGTTGGGTTAGCTAGGGATAGAAAACCGTGTCGTTCCCTTAGGGGAGGTTCCCTTCGCGAAATTCAGGTTCCAGGTTACTGCCTCATAAATTCGGAAAACAAACTTTCTTTTTTACAGAGTGATAGGAACAAATGCGCATGAGGGAAAGTATCATTGCAGGAGTGCAAACAACAATACGAAACACACAATATAAATGCATAAAAAAATAATACAATGGGTCTATGCGAAGTGGTGCAAGAAAGTACCAGACGATCAATTGCACGCTTTTAGTATATGTACGAAGTTATAGCAACTAGTCAGTCATTGAATCCTTTCTCATCAGCAAACAGAAAACACAAATCAAGCAGGCAAAATAAGTGTCATTGTGTGTTTTATTTTTTGTGTACTTTTTGACGTATTTTTGACTAGGTTCTTCCTGATGTCTCCCTGAGGGGGAGCAGTGAATAAATAAACATATTGTCAATAATTCATCAAATGAGTAAAACTGCCAGTGCTCATTGGACATAAGAAACTACGTGTCTACAACCAGATTTCGTTTTTATTTCTTACATTTTGTATGTATGTATGTAATTTTGCTTATGGGCGGAATAATAATAAAGCTTTTCTACACTACTTCAATCCACTTAAATTGCTAGTTTCGTATATTACCAGGTAATAGCTATACTAAACAAGCAACCTCTACTCTTGTTGTCACTCTCTTAATCTTACTTTTGCCATTGAGTTGCTTCCCTTTTAATGTTGAACCCACCACAAACCTTCAATGTGGTCGATGCAGTCTAAATGAGATTTTTTAAAGTTATTTGAATGTCTGTCTGGGGTATGGGGATTGCTACAGCTCTGCTAGTTGCTTAGGAACCTGCAAGTCTTTACTCAGGGAATACACGCTTCCAAAGGATAGGTGTCCGCTGAGTTTGCCTGATGAAACAATCCAAAACTTTCTCCTCAAGTAGCGACCAGACTGGGAATAGAGCTGATTCACATGTAAGAACAAGAATATGTTATTATACTTGAGCGTTCATATTTTTCATCGCATGGTTTTGATTCGTTTATATCTATTTGTAACTTGGTTGTGTTTACGTGTGCCTAGCTGTGCAGGCTCCTCCGGGGCAGGCAGCTCTGCCATATTGACTCCCAGTGTTGTTCTTGGCACCATCAGCAGCAATCGGCACAGGTAAAACTCCAAACTATCTGCACAACTTTGTGCAAGTTATCGACTGTGTAGGCTCTTCTGTTGCCGCCAAGCTCCCCGCGTTATTAGAAGTAGTAGTTGAGTCCAGTTTATTTAACGCACAAGTCGCAGGTGTAAATCTCAGTTTGCTAATAGTACAGCTCGATTCACTGAAGTTAAAGGTGTTTTGACAGGATGACACTTAGTAAATGTTGACAACTAGTGTTGACAACACGACTTTGTATTGCTTGGATTTTTATTAGCATTTTTATATATTGATTGTTGTTTGTTAATTGTACCATATGTGACACATAGTCAGGACAGCCCAACGCACAACTAACAACAGCAGTAACAACAACCTTATTGTTGCAGCTGAGATGATCCACAGCCTGTTCCTGATTAATCACTCTGGAGACATCTTCCTGGAGAAACACTGGAAGAGTGTCATCAGCCGCAGTGTGTGTGACTACTTCTTCGAGGCGAAGGAGAAGGCAGAGGACCAGGAGAATGTGCCCCCGGTGTTGCAGACCCCACACCACTATCTCATCACCATCTACAGGGGAAAACTCTTCTTCCTGTCCGTCATCCAGACCGAAGTTCCCCCACTATTTGTCATTGAGTTCCTGCACAGAGTGGCAGACACTATTCAGGTGGGACTCAAGTTTGAGGAGATTAAAGTTTGTGTTTCCCCTGTCTTGACTCTTATGAGACTGAGACATGCTAAAGCAGATCCTCAGGGCACCATAGGGTATGATGGGCAAGATGATGGATGGTAAAATCTAAAAACATGCTCCCTCAGTGCAACTCTCTTGAATTGCGTCGCTGCACAGTGTTTCCATGGTGAACTCGATTCATCCAGGATGCAGGTTTTAGTGTGGTGTGCTCAAAGCACGTCTTGAGTAGTCATACTGAAAGCTGCTTGACCGCCTTTCGAATTTAGTTTTACTTCACAGTATTTCCTGTTAATGCAAAGGAAATGCAGAACACACTCGCAACCACAACCTTTGAATACCACCCACAGTCTCTTCAGTTTTTTGATTGCCAACTGTGGCCTATAGCGGTACTATACATCCACTTAAAGAAACAGCATTTGTGTACATGCTATAGATTGTACATATAGTATACAATTGGTGCACAAAGATTTTTTCCTTTTATAGTTGATCCATGCATTATCTTACCTGCATGTTGCCCCTTGATTGTACATCTGGTATACAGTAGTATACTACTAATACACTAGGCCCATAGGCTGGTCTAGTGTTTTCTTTGGTGTAACAGTACTTTTGTCCACAGGACTACTTTGGAGAATGCTCGGAGGGTGTAATCAAAGAGAATCTGGTGACTGTGTACGAGCTCTTGGAGGAGATGCTGGACAATGGCTTTCCGCTTGCAACAGAATCCAACGTCCTCAAAGAGATGATCAGGCCTCCCACCATCCTGCGATCTGTTGTCAATACGCTCACAGGTAAGTGGCGCCCACACTGTCTCTGGCGTTTAAGGTCACTGTGCTGCCATATCAATGTGTACATTAGTGTCTTTGCGCTTTTTTTTCCCCCAGGAGGAAGTAATGTTGGAGATACGTTGCCTACGGGCCAGTTGTCCAGTATCCCATGGCGACGAGCTGGTGTGAAGTACACCAATAATGAAGCATATTTTGATGTGATTGAAGAAATAGATGCCATTGTTGACAAGTCAGGTAGAAAGACACAAAAAAGGCAGCTTTCATGTTATTTTCTTCTCCTGGATGATCACTGCACACAATCTGTGTGTCTCATTCAGGTACAACAGTATTTGCAGAGATCCAGGGCGTAATCGAAGCCTGTGTGAGACTCACTGGGATGCCAGACCTGACTCTGTCCTTCATGGTGGGTTCAGGGAACGCAGTGTTGTCTGTATGTCCTGCTTGAGCCCCGGCAAAGTTTGAAATCCACCCACGTGTCGGCGTTTCCTCTTGCTGACAGAATCCCCGTCTTCTCGACGACGTGAGTTTCCACCCGTGTGTGCGGTTCAAGCGATGGGAAGCGGAGCGCGTCCTCTCCTTCATCCCACCAGATGGAAACTTCACACTCATGAACTACCACGTCAGCTCTCAAAAGTAAGTCCTTCAACGATGAACAGAAACTATTTCGATTGTTCCAACAAAACAGGTGACATAAAATGAGGTGACAAATAAAAACATGTGAAAGCTGACCTAGCAATCACAACATCTGGGATGAAATTCTAGTTTAAATTCCATAGTGAGGATTCACATTCCCGGCCCATTATCTTGTAGACTTTTAAACAATGGGGTCTCTGTCTATCCTTCAAGTGTTCATTGTTTTCAACTGTCCGGTCAGTCTCGTGGCCATCCCAGTGTACGTGAAACAGAGCATCAGCTTCTTTGAGACGGGCTCCTGTGGTCGTCTGGACATCACGATCGGGCCCAAGCAGACAATGGGCAAGACTGTGGAGAGCTTGATGGTCACCATCCACATGCCTAAAGCCGTGCTCAGTGCCAACCTCACAGCCACCCAGGGGAACTACACCTACGACCTCGCCACCAAGGTAACCGAACCTTAGGTGGAATATGAAATGAATCGGTGCTGAATGAAAGCATAGTGTCCCTTTTGCTTGTGATTTGTTCAGTGAAGTGATTGTGTTTTCCGTAGGTCTTGGTCTGGGACATTGGGAAGCTGAACCCACAGAAACTTCCTAACCTGCGAGGGAGTCTGACAACACAGACAGGAGTCCCCAAACCTGAAGATAACCCCTCCCTCAACATCGACCTGAAGATACAGCAGCTGGCTATATCAGGTAACCCCTCATTATGTCACCTCTTTTTAAGACCACATACAGACCCACACAGCATTTTTAGCCCCCACCATTGTCTCAATGTCTCTTGTTGTCATATTTACATATGAATGGAGTATTTGTAGAAAACGGGCATTATTTCTCGTTTCCAGTATTGCAGTATTGACTAAAGATACAGTAGCTAGCTGGCTTTGGTGGCGTTCAGGTAAATGGTCGATGTGGAGAGCAAATGAATTGCAAAAGAAATCAAAGCAGATCTTGGTGGTCTGGCAACTTAGCTTCTAATTTAATCTATCTGAGTGCACAGAAGATGTCGTCTTGGCCTGGATTTCATCTGGCTGCAGCCCAGAGACTAAAATGGAGTCTAGTTTGAAACGCAGCAGAACTGTATATTCAGCCTTACTCACTTTTCCTCTCTCTCTCCCGTCTCCTCCTCTGCTCAGGTCTCAAAGTGAGCCGTCTTGACATGTATGGAGAGAAGTACAAACCATTCAAAGGGGTCAAATATTTGACCAAGGCTGGAAAATTCCAAGTGCGGACATGAGAAATAACTGTCCGCCGCCAGCAGCCAACAATCCAGTGTGCCAAACATGGTGCAAAGTTACCAACCCGCTGAGTTAGATCTGTCTCACCCTTGTTGTAATTAATCAATGATTTTTTGCATTCTAACACTTATTTATTACACATTTGGCATTACACGCATATATACATATACACGAGTTGGATGGTATTTGTGGCCTGTAAAGGGAAGCCTTAATAATCACCGTGACCTTGTCGAAGTGCTATTAGTTTCTATCCAGTTTACATGTACTGCAGTTTATGTATCATTCCTCTTATTTGTTTACTTTTCTTTTGTATGAAACACCCTCCGAGTGTTGCCTGAGGGGAATGCTTCGGTCTGAAAAGGGACACTCGCAGCTCACCGCCTCACTCCTCACGACTTCAGCACACTCGTACAACCTACATGCATGTTGCCCGAGAGTGAGCAGCCATGCCTTTAGAGACCTTTTTACTTCATATATAGTAGCAAGTTTTATATATATATATATATATAGATATAGTATAAATGTTTATTTTTGAAAAATCTCGTCAGATCTACTTTATGAGTGCGTCTTGGAAGGCGCTGGCTTTTTTTTGCACGCACTCACAGTGTAACGTGGCCTTGTAAAGGTAGGTGGAGGTGCATTGTACAGCACATGACAGCACAATCTTTGTTCTTCTGAGGCCCAAGGGAATGCTAGAGGTTAAAAATACATCTCGCATCTAAGGTACATGGTTTGACTCGAGGAGTGCAGTGCCCAGGTCTGAGCGAGTGATTCGGGGTTGGGAACAATTGTGTGTAGAAACCCACAGAACAAAAATCCTCGTGTAATCTCAAATGCAGCTTCTTTATTCAGCACAAGATTTGCACAATCAATTGTCCTTATGGAAAAAAAACACTTCAAGCCCTTATATGGACGTGAATCTGCAGTGTATACAGTGTCTTAATAAAGCTTTCAAATTGTGAAAGGGTGTGTGGGTATGGTTTCTCTCTATCATGTTTATCCACGTTATCTCAAAGTGGAGGGACAACCAGGAAATTTAGCAGTTATACTGCCCCAAAAAATTCATCTTACATCCTGTCTCCTCTCAACAATGTAAGTTGAATAACATTGTCTCATTTGGTGGGGTTTGCTGCGGCTCACAGCCGCCAGCATGGCTGGACTCGTAATGAAAGTGCGGGAGGTCGTTTGTGTTGTGACAGCAGTGAGCGTGCATGAAGAGGTCGACTCCACACCATGGTCATTATAGTCTTTTATTCTTCCAAGGCACAGCAGATGTGTTGGCAGGGCTAGAAGCTATCGGAATACATTCAGGGTGTGAACGGACACATCAAGTACACGCAGGAGTCACCCTGTTGCTCCCAGTGAGGGTCAGTGGCTGCTACATGCTCAGGAGACCCTAATACACGCTCTGCCCCTAAGCATCATGGGGGATGGCTCGCTAACAATGTTCAAGTGAAGAGCCTTTACACACACACACACACATTCGCACGCACATACGCACAGACAAGTTGTCCATTTAACAGTTTGATTTACCAGCCATTGTAAAAACAACTCGAAAAACTGTTCTGGGTATAAGACAATGCATTCACTGACCCGATTGCTTGTACTACTGAGGTACCAATCATGATGAATGAAACAGTAAACTGCTGTGGATTCTTTGACCTAAATCTAAGAAAAAGAAAAAAAAACTAGACTGACAGACTGACGGCAACACCTGATATCACATAAAAAGGTTGTGTTTGTTCAAACCACCGGGGTCGTCTAGGAAATCTGTTTCAAACGTTTCCTCCGAGCGTTCACACAGGGGCCTCTGAGCTCACGCATGGAGGACTTTCTAGAAACATGAAGTTGAACGGCTGAAAAAAAAATCCAAACAGTTCAACTGTTAAAATGAAATCCACTACAATTAGTACAAAAAGAAAATCAAAGCAGGAGAAACATTTTGTCTTTGCTAAAAAACAGACATCACTTCCACAGAAAATCACCTGTCTTCTTGTTTGTAATAACCTGACTTTTAAGTATTACATGAACACCATGAAGCTTACACAAGTGTTAAACAAATCCTTTGGCATTGTTCACTGTGGAAATTATATAAAGTTCAAACAAAGAAACCAAAATGTCTGAGTTTATCCTGACCGATGTGACATTCAAAGGAAAACCTCTCATCTAGTAAGTATCAGCCTTCCTGCCATCGACAGGAAAAGCTTTATTGACAACAGTATGTTGTTTTAAATTATACAATCAGTTTTTGCAACCACATTTCTCTCTCTGTTATCTGTAAGTTGTAACAGCTTAAATTCAGAAGATCGTCAAGTTCTTCAAGTATAAACCTCACTGGAGAGCAGCAGTGACGTGTCACCCTTCAACTCATAGATCTTCATTTAAGAACAGTTATTACTGAAAGTAAACATGAAAAGGAGAGCCCGTCAGCTCCGATGCAGTGTGTAATGCTCACAGCTCACAGAGTGTTGTCCGTAAAACAAATACTTACTGTTATGTACAAAAGACAATAGGAAACTCTGGTTGAAAAAAAAAAACGTAACTGAAAGTAAAATGTTCTCTCAGAGATAAGTACCTTATTGTCATCATTTGCCTTTCAAAAAATAGAAAAAATTTCATGCAAAAAATATATACCTGGGATTTGGATAAACTCTTGTAACACAACATACCAAAATATATATTAAAAAGAGTCTCCGATCAGCCTGCGTGATGCCACGGATGCAGATAAAAGGCCCTGGAGAGCAAAGCTGAGCTCACTCCAATCAATGAAACCTGCTTATCTAATGGTTCCTGGTGGACACACCCAAAAATACAGCGGGGGAGAAGGACTGAAGTCACCTGCAGTTTCCTCTTTGAGGAGGAGCACATGCTAACTCACCATGAGTTTGCACATTGCTACTTTTACTGGAGGTGGTTCGGTATTTGTGCCAAGTGTTAAGAGTATCACTGGTTTCACTGGCCGGGCGTTCTCATTGGTACCAGGGGGTCTTGCGCACCCAGCGAAGGGTGAATCCTGCGTCCGTGCGGATCTTGATGGAAGCTGCTTCCGCCTCTCTGACGGTCTCCTTCACCGACTGCATCAGGTTCTGGGCGTTGTGGACCAGCATCTCCGTGGCCTAGGCAGAGGAATCGTGAGGTTGTCAAACACAGTGGAAGATGAAGTGTGTTCAAAGCGTCCTGCACTGAAAGTCTTACTTGCCTGAAAGCGTGTTTTACCTTTAACTTTGACAGTTACAGGTCAGGTAGTATTAGTATTAAATAAATAGAGTGCTGGTACTGATACCTTGGGTTCCAATCTAAATCCAAGGAGTGTGAGACGATAAGATAAGTTGAGATAGGCTAGAAATTAAACAAAGAGCATTCTTCTACAAAGCAAATTTGGAGCTTGTTGCACTACTTTTGTGTTGGAAAAAAAATACTTCACTAATTATTACTGCACTGATTTTGGCTGAAATTGAATTATAGGATCCATTAACTATAGTCACGTGAATAATGGAGTTCCTTCTAAAGAGCAGGAGCTCAAAATACAGAATTGTAATTTAAGAGATGCACTTTCACCCAGTGATCATTTTACCTGCTCTGACTCCTCCTCGCTGATGTTTGTTCGTCCCAGCATGGTGGCTTTGACAGTGGAGAGGATCTTCAGCTGAGTGCTGATGGTGGGGATCCGCTCGCACACCTTGGGCAAAAGGAAAAAAAGAAAAATCAGCCAACGTGACCATGAAGAAGGGGAGTTTGAATGACAACTCTGCACCTGCGTCAGGTTGTCCCCTCACCTGCAGAAGGTTAGTCCTGATGCGTCTGTCGGTGCACTGCTTGGCCACCTCCTTGGCCAGCCTCGTCACCTCGTCCGAGGCCTTGGCAATGTCCTTGGCGCACTGGATCAGGGCGCGTTTGTTTCCGCTTCCACCACGAACCAGACGGGACATTTCGGCCATGAGCAGAGCCATGCGCTTGGCTGCGGCTATGATGTCGTTACCCTGCGAAAAACGAGGAGGAGGAGGAGGAAGAGGAAGGAGAAGGAAGAGGAAGCAGTGAAAGCTGTGTGCAAAGCGCCGCAGAGCAGCAGAGCTTTGAAGGCATGTTTTCCATTTTCCTGATCATACTGACTGTAAATCGATATGTTTTTAACCACTACAGGATGCAAGTGTTTTTCACAAAACAGGCACTGGAATTTAAAAGCAGACAACTGCATGCGGTGCACTCGGTGCAAGTTAGCACACGTTCCTTGAGTCCTCGTGGAGGAGGACAGTTGTGAAATCCCCCTCGCCTCACTGCCAGCCTGGGGGTTAGTACGTGTGAGGTGTGAGTTGTAAGCACACACCCTGAAGCTGAAGAAGCAGAAGCAGGTGATCATACCGGGCAAGCAGGCGGTCTAACGTCAAACCTACGTCACCCACAAGTCTTTGGGAAACTGTCATCCTTGGCTTCACAGGTTGGCCAGGCAACGAGAGACAGACAACAGCGATAACCGCGCGCCGCAGTGCCTGGCTCCTCCTGTAAACCACTTTACCTAATCGTGGACATAAGGGAGGGACGTGTGAAGCCAGAACCAGTTTAACCACGTGGTGCAGCAGACAACAAACTCGCCATTCCGACGACGGTCCTCGACCTTTAGTGCAACCGTAGCATGGTGTCAGCATGACCGTGTGTCGACCATGTCTGAGTGTGATGCAACAGTAAGGAGAACAGAAAACGGTATAAACAGCAGCCAGAGCTGGTTGGAGGTTTCCATGGTAGTGGCAGAAGCAGAGCTGACAACTCCTCTAGTTTTGTCCTGCAGGGCTTTCCTCTTATCTGTGTGTGTGTGTGTGTGTGTGTGTGTGTGCACTCATATGCATGTATGTGTGCAGACCTTGCTGGACCACTTGCGCGCCTCCTGGTGGAGAGACTGGGCAGCTGCCAGAATGGGTTGATTGACAGGCTGGTTGGAGGGCATCATCAGCAGCTCTGGCTCATAGTCATCCTCACCATCAGTAAACTCATCTTCATCATAAACCTCTCTCTCCTCTACTGCCTCCTCATCCTCAGGCTGGGTAAGGCAAGGGTGGGGTTGGGGGGGGCGTTGTTGTTGTTGGAGGTTGGAAGATCAATCGGGATGGGAGGGAAAGGGAAGGGGGGGGCAAAAGAGGAAAAATAGAAGGAATGTGGAGAAAAAGGGGGGCAGGGATGGCAGGAGGAAAGCACGGGGAAAAGGAGGCATTTAGTACAGTATGAGAGGCACTGGATGGAAGAACAGAGGACAGGACATTTACAGGAGAGCGGAGGTGGGATACGGGCACTGTGGAGGAGCAAGGGGAGGGGAGGTGAAACTGCACACACAAGCAAAGATGGAGAAAATAAAGAGGAGCTGGTTTGGGCAGGTAGCAGGTGGATGACGGGCCTCACTCTGACTCTGGCAGCGGCTGAGGTGACAGCGTGTAAAAGCACTGGCACGGTGTGCTAACTGTAACCAAAACCCAGGAGAGGGGATTGTTCTGGGGAATCGAGGCGTCTGTCTAGAAGCAAGCTGGGAATATGTGTGCCCTGAGGCCGTCACGAGACACAATTTGGTGCCTGCTTTTCAGAGACACCTCTGATGCAAACATCATTAAACAGCAGGTGTGGAAAAACAGCCAGGAGAGCTACAGAGAGAAGAACGGTTACTGGCATAACCGAGAGGGCACTTTCTCCTAGATAGCTAATTTAACTGGTCCCATACACAGTTCCTCCACACAAATAACACTTGGACACAAATATAGAACATGAACACCAACAAGGAAGTGCAAGGAATACAGACTGTAGTGGAAATATACAGCACATGTGCTCTCCTGCCATCACAGATGGAGGCTGGATTGTCTCTATACAGGACACTCCACTCATAGTAGCAACCTATTAGCAACCTGTCATGCAGATGCCTGGAACAGATGACAGTTTCCAGTTTCCCTTGAAAATCAGAGTCAGGTCACTGATCTCCACATTTTCACAATCAACATGGTCTTGGGAAAAGCATATCAGGATGTTCACAGAATATAAGAAGGATCTGCATCAGACAATGTGTGAAAAACTTTTTGGCATCACTTCAGGTAGGTATCGAGAACCAGCTGGATATTTCTACCCAGAACTGTATGTGCACGACTGATTTTTTTTTTTTGCGTGAACTGACCTTGCTGGACCACTTGCGTGCCTCGTCGTGCAGCTGCCTGGCAGCCACCATCATGGGCTCGCTCAGCACCTCGCCGACCTTCTGCTCCGGGAACTCCTCGTCCTTCTCCTCAGGCGGCGGGGGCCGAGGCGGGGGCACCTCGCCCTCCGGCAAAGGAGGCTTGGGTGGTGCCTGCTCATCGCTAACCTGGAGAAAACGCATACAGACACACATTACATATATGAGTATGTACGTGAAGACAGTAACTACAGTCACTCTATTTATAGCTGACTCTGAAATAAATGCATAAAACCAGTACATACCAAAGCCACCAAAGTTTATTTTTCATTTCTGAATATCAGATAATACAAAATTGTGTGTGTTTGACTGTTTGCCTACATGCAGCTGGTCCAGGTCAGGTGGAGGAGGAGGGAAGTCGGGTTCCTGAGGTTGGAAGGCTTCTCTGACTTTTCCCACGGCTGCCAGGATCCTCAGACAGGAATCCAAGTAGGCTTTTTGCAGAGCTGTGGAGGAGAGGAGACAGTGACCAAAAAGATGATGTAAACAAACCAGTCACATCCGGCATCAAACGTCATCTCAAACATGCTGCACCTTTGTCCTGGATGTTCCCGGCCACTGCCTTGGCGTCCATCACCATGGGCGAGATGGTGTGTGAGAGGATGTCTGATGCGTGCTTCACTGTGTCTCTGAACCGGGGATCCTCGGAGTTCTCCACTTCCCTCTTTGCCACCAACAGGACCCGGTTGGCTCGTCTCGCTATGCTCGTTGCCCCGGCAACAAGCATTTGGGGCTGAACGTTCGCCATGGCAACCCGGCATTTGTCGATGTCTTTCTTTATGGCTTCCTCGGATGCATCCAACAGGGATTTGGTGTCGATAGCTTCGTCCACCAGGCCTGGCATGCACACACACACACACACACACACACATACATTGACCTCTGACTCTCTCATTGCTCGACTACAGGCTACTGTAAAACTCGTGTCAATTTTAAAGTCAAGGAAATCCTCACCAGTGAGTCTCTCAACATTGTCGATCCACTGGTTCTTCATCGTGTCAAAGTGTTCGTACGCTGCTTTGTTTCCTGGATTCTTCAACAGGATACGAGCAGCGGAGGTCACCTGGACATGTCACACACACACACACATTGACACGGACGGCAGCCATACACGTTTTATCCATCTGTGCACTCGTGAAAATCAGGGTCAAACATCAGCACCTGTGGTGTGAGCTCCCTGGCGTGCTTCACGGCTGCATGTATGCCCTCTACCGTGCTCTTATTGGCCGTTCCCACGGCTGCAGCCTTCTCAGCTGTCGCCCCCAGCCGACCCGCGTGGGTCTCAAAGTTCCCGGCACGTTCTTCAAATACCTACAGGCAAGCAGCGATATCTGTATTGTCAAGCTATAGACCCCCGAGCTGCATCTTTTCTGGGGTCTTCTCACAGTCTCCTCGCAGGATAAGCTGCTGTACCCTGTTATTTGTTACTGACCTCCTCCCTGTTGGGGGCGTCCGGAGGAGCAGTGGCTGCCACAGCCAGCAGTTTGATGGGGGTGGTGGTGTCGCTGAAGACATCAGAAACTTCCTGGGTCATCACCTCTTGCATGTGCTGCCTCAGGTCCTGGTGGAGGCAGTCGTACGGAGTCGAATCAGTCCACTAGGTGGAGCTCTGCCCCAATACTTTCATTCATAATGAACAGGCCGGCGTCGTTTTAGACCAAACCAATACTCCAAATTTTTACTGGTGGTCCAGGCTGTTTTATTTACTTAGTCTCTGAAAAGTGTGTAGTTTTCATCTGTTTAGAATTACATGAGTGCCTTTGAACGATGCCTGGATTTGTAGTTTGTACTGAGAGTCGAAGTGTAAATCCTGATGAATGTATGCAGTGTGTATGTGTGTGTGTGTGTGTGTGTGTGTGTGTGTGTGTGTGTGTGTGTGTGTGTAGGTGAGGCTGCTTGGCCACCTTGAGGCTGTCCTGCAGCTGTGCGGCAGTGGCCCGTGCGTGAGGAGCCTCGGCCTCGCCCCTCCCGGCCATGTCTGCCAGGGACGTCATCAGAGCCTCAGTCCGATCGCAGCGTCCGATCATGTCCTGCCGATACGGACCTAACAGGCCTCCTGCCAGCCTCTTCCCCTCTCCAACCATCCCCCTGATCGCTGCCTGACCTGTGGGGGAAACAAGGCTCGGTGGTCACTCTAAAAACCACATCCAGGCACAAGACATCCACTTAATCTTCAATAAACACATGGAAATATGAACGTGTGTATGAACGGTGTGAAGGAGGCATTGTTAGAAGTAATTATCTAGAAAAAATATTTTGTAATAAAAAGATTACGAAATGAGAGTTGGTATGTCATGCATTGTTCCTGTGAATTTGAGAAAAGGGTAACCACAGAAGCCACATGATGACTTTTCTTTTTCTCAAGTGGTGATGTGAGTAATATCTAATGACTCTGGTTTTATCTCAACAGGAAGAGCAAAGTACCTGTGTTCCACTGAAGGATCTCACACTCTGCTCCCAAACGGAAGCATGCAAGGAAACAGCGCACAATAAAATGACACAACAGGAATACAGCAATGGGCAGGACAGCGCTCTCTGAATGACTAATCAAGTGATTCATTCCTGAAAAATTGCACTGTGGGCATTTCAGGAAAAGCCAACAGTCATCCTTCACAGTCTCTTGAACTGGAAATATTACAAATAATTGTTTGCCTTTGCAACCCATTCATGATCCACAAACACATTACATCTGTCGTGACCCGGTCACCGCCGACGTGCCGGCTTGCTTACACGTTGCCACAACTGCTTTTGCACTCTCTCCATCAACCATGCAGTCTGATTAAAAAAGGCATGGAAGGTCACGGCGTGTATTTTTGCCTCTTCCCTCCCTGGAGCCGTCACCCGACCTGCGCTCACCTACTCCTCTGTCGTCCACGCCGGGGTTGTTCACCCAGCGCAGGGCCTGCTCCATCTTGCCCTCCAGGGTGACGGCGGGCTTGGCCGGCCTCATGTTGGCCACGGCCCGATTGGTTTTGGACTGCAGGGTCAGCAGCGCCGCCCCGATCTGCTTGGCCAGCGCACGGGCCTCGGGACTGTCGCCTTTCCCCCTGAGGCGGAGACAGACGAGAAAGATGACGCGACGGTGGATGATGAAAAAAAGGTGCAGAAACCGCACAGAGACGAAATTAGCCATTAAATATAGACTTCACACTTGTCGAATGAATGAAATAAAAACCCCAGTTGGACACCACCTTATAGGGAAATACCACTGTCAAAGGCTGATGCCACTCTTTCACCCACAAACTTCCATTTATGGGTCTGTCAGTAGATTTAAAGATAGATAGATATAAATGCTTTCCCTCACTGGGTTGTGCTGGGTGTCTTACTCCTAGACAGTAGTTCTCTAAAAAATATATAATTGATTTCATTATTAGTGAAAAGTCCTATTTTGTGGCCAACCGCAAAGGATCCTTTTCCAATTTTGCAGTAAAATGTGCTGAAAAGCCTTTTTTTATCCAAATTTTAAATCCCTTACTTTTTGTACAAACCTGTGTTTTTTTCTATTATGATCATTAAATCCAGTGGCAGTGTTGCTACTAATGGAGTCATCACTGAAATACAGTGTCATCACATATGTGAGTGCTGAAATTATTTACACTATGAACTTCAGTGGCATAAA
The DNA here is from genome assembly GCA_029224185.1 of Karalla daura. NCBI lineage: Eukaryota > Metazoa > Chordata > Actinopteri > Chaetodontiformes > Leiognathidae > Karalla > Karalla daura. Next base: position 17,771,022 of record CM055200.1, on the reverse strand, counting down.
CCTTGAATTGAGTGGTATTTTCCTTTATGCTCGACTATGTTTGGATTTTCAAATGGACTTCCAAGCCCGCCACATAAATACCACAAGCCCCTCACACCACATTCACGCAGGAACCTTATTGCTGGCCAGATGCCCAGGGTTGACAGGCAACAACATATTTTCCAGGCAGGTAATATATGCCAACTATTGGTAGCATGGGGTTGCAGTTTGAGCCTACGAAAAAGAGGGTCTAAGAATTACATAGTGAATTGACACAGCGACACTGGTCGTGCACGGGGCGAAGGGAAGGGGGTCATACTGTTTGCGTAGCTCCACCAGTCTGGCGGTGAGGCCTGCAATCTCGCTGATGGAGCGCAGGATGTCGTCCCTCTCTTTGGGGTCCTCACAGAGGTCCGCGATGCGCTTGGCCTCTGCCAGCAGAGCTCGGATGTTCTCCTCGCCCTCTGGGCCGCCGTTAGGGTCAGCCAGCCAGGCCTGGAAAAACAAAGTGAATGACACTGTCCAAATCCACAACATTCAGAAGAGGCAATGAGCTTTAAAATATCATGAGCAGATGGTCAGATGTCGAACAGAGAGGAGGCGAGGGTTAACATAGATTACTGTTGTTGTTGTCTTATCTGACCTGTGCAGCATCCAGCCTTCTGGCAATGGCCTGCTTGGCATTGATGAGAGCCTCCAGTCTGCGAGCAGCGCTATCCACTTTGCCAAATAGCAAGTCTAAGCCCTGTGAGCACTGGCCCGCACGCTGCACGCAGCCCGGGGTCGGGCCTTGGCCTCTGTTGTGACAGAAAAACACACACAGCTGATACATGCAGACAAAATACCTTATGGGACACATGGGGGGGGGGGGGCTCGCATACTCCTGTGCAAACACACGCTACTGTACCTGGCTCGTAGGTCTGCGATCTGGTCCGTCATTTGTCCCAGAGCCTTCGTGGTTGCCAGAATGTCTTTCCTCTCCTTCCCGGCACAAAGCTCTCCCACCTTCCCCGCTTCGTCCAAGATCACACGCAGGGCAACCTCTCCAGGGTCTCCTGCGCACAAAGCCAACACCACGGTGGTCAAGCTGAGGAACAACATCTGGAAACTGGATCGAGTGTTTCGAGCAAAGGCCATAAAAACATAGTCACCTGGTTGTCCATGGGGGTCTTTGAGCCAGCTTTTAGCTTGTGTCATCTTTGACTCAATCAAAGCCAGAGATCTCTTCAGTGCCTCCATATCCTGCAGTGGAGAAAACACAGCCTCATGTATGGCTTTGTCAAAACAGCCCAGGGTATTAAATAACAAAGTGCTTATTTAGATTACAATCCACTTTGGCAGCAATGACTTCATAATTCTTAGTCTAAATAAATATACTCTGCTGTGGATTTACATTATAGGACTCAATCTGGGACAGATATTTCAAAAATGATGCATGCAGTTTGACTGTTTCTCCAAAACTGCCCATGATACTTTATCCTAAATCCACTTACTCTTACTGTGGACACGTTTTATAAAATGGCTCACAATGCAGGCTGCAGATGAAGCTTTCATGCTTATGCTGTGTCAGGCCTTTCCTTCACACATAGTATTTGTCAGCAGCATTTTTGTGGAATTTGTTGAAACAAACAAGAGACACATTTAATATCCTGCACATTACCCCTTCAAATGAGGACAATTTTCACTTCAATAGTATACAGCGTGATGATTTACATGTGGCTGCAAAATCTATAAAGAGTCTTCTTTAAATAGTCCCCAGTTGAGAAGATGTATCGAGTATTAACTACCTATCTCTCTGTAAAGCAGCAATTAAATAATTGATTGACCATGAATAAAGTAATGAGTACAGTATTTAAGTCGGACTATAACTGGGAATAGCTTCCTGAAACTTCCATCTTCAGAGTGATGTGTGGAATAATAGTTAGACATGATAAATGGGGAAAGGAGACATTTAAACGCTGATAACGACCTCACAAAATGCCAGACAGCCTTTTATTGCTTTATAGTAGAAGAGGGGGGAAAAAAAAAAAACAAAAACAAAAAGCTTTTTTCCAGCTCAGTGCAGAATGAGACGCTAAAGTGGAACCACTCAATAAAGTCCATCTATTATAGATGTGTCTGGACACCCACCGGCTTATTTCTATAATTCATGACCTGAGAGGAGGACAGTCATCATGTGCCAGCCTCCCCCACCCCCCACCCCTTCCGCACTGACAGTTAGCGCTTATTACAGCTTATACACAAAGTATGTGCTCGGTCCACAGCAAACACACACGCACACACACACACACACACACACACACACACACAACAGAAAGACCATTGTCAGAGGCAGCTGTGTGCAGAGAAACATGCAGGGTTACAGGTTGGACGGGTCAAACACATCTTAACTTTGAGATGATCTCATCTCATACTTTCTATCTAATGTCTTATACAAGGTTCCCATGATGGTATATCTCGTCCCAAACAGCAGCTTACCGCACTGCTGTTTGCTCTAGCACACAGTCGACATCAATAACAGGAGCAGGACAATATAACGATCGACGACGGGTTGAATTTCTACAGATAGAGTTATTATTAGGAATGACGAAACAAAGCAAGTCTCTTTATTTTAGAAGCTGTCATCTGTTTCAAGCCATTTGAGTCAAATGGACACCTGGAGACAAACAGATGCGGGTAACAACATTGTGATGAAGTATGTTCACTGAACGTCATCACAGTCAGTGGACTGAGACACACAACACACTTGCTGTTAAATACCAGCATGACAGATGTAAGCACGAGGACTTGTAACCTTCTCGCTCTCTCCCTTTCTCTCCCGCTCTCTTTCTTTCTCTCTCTCTCTCTCTCTCTCTTTGTCTCGCACACACACACACACACACACAGACACACATACACGCATGCATGCTGGAAACTGCAGAGGGGGAGAGAAACAGGCTTACCTTCTACAGGGAGGAAAAGAATGGAGGAGAAAGGTAAAGAAAGAAAAGAAAAAAGAAAACCAGGAGTTATACTATCGAGCAAAAAGAAAAGTGGAGACAGAAAGTAAAGAGTGTTTTTTTTGTTAAGATGCAGAGAAGGATGTGAGGATAGAGCGTGTGGCTACGTGTGTGTGTGTGCACAGTGGCTCCAAAGCAAAAGTAGTAATCTGAGGTGTTTGTTTGTTTGTTTTTGTTTATTTGAGGAGGGATGGAAAGAGGTATAAAATAGAGGGAAATGTGTCTGTGTACCTTATTGGCCCAAGCGTCCTCATCCCACGTGGTGAGCTGCAAGACTCTAATGATCTCGGTGATTTCGGCGCTAATCTTTTCAAAGGTAAACCTCCTGTTCCTCTCCGCCTCCTCCACGCCGGCACCGCGACTGCTCTTGGTTGCGACAAAAATCTTAAGAGCTGAGGACGGAGGATTCATAGTTAGATGAAACAAACCCACAGTCTTATCGAAAACTTTGCAGCTACGATAACAGCGAGTTGAGGAGAGGTCAAGCTGAGTATGAGTGAGGTTCAGTTTGCAATTAATGACGATTTTTGACATTAAGTATACATTCATTATAATTATTCTAACATTTCTCATCTTTGCAGGTGCAGATTTAGCCAGTAGAGCAGTATGTGGGTGATGTGTGACTGTGTGTGTGTGTCAGTCTGACATCTCTAGCAACTAATGACTGTTATTACCAGCGTTGCTATAACAACTGTCGGATGCTTAGTGACCTGCAGAGTCGTTTGCCCACACACGCGCACTTTCACACGCACACACACACACACACGCTCACAGACACACAAACCTGATATGAGAACAGGCAGTAGCTCTTTGACAGTGTTCATGGAGTTGACCAGCATCTGTCTGTGCTCTTGGTGCGTCAGTTCCTGTTGCCTCTCCTCGATCATCTTTGACATCTTGGTCATCCCTATGGAGGAGACAGCGGGGGCAGAATCAGAGGTTGTCACTATCAAAATCAAACCGATCGGCTGTTTCAATCAGCAAACGCATGACACTTTCATCTCCGCTCCATTGATCAGAGGGCCCCAATCATCCTCTGATGTCTTCACCGAGCTGGTAGAGCCCGACACGTCCCAACTTCACAGGTTTACTTCACGAGTGGCTGATCTCGTACAATGGCAGCAGAGGTCGAGTGTGAGAAGAGCCTGGCGCGTGATTTCCTCCGGCTCATTATGCCACCGAGCTCTGACAACAGAGCTGACCTTTTACCTCTGAGGATAAATAGCCTGTTTATGCTGTGGCCCTGGTGCCAGTGAAAAGACTCAAATCCTGAAATGTTCGTTATTTTGCAGTTTTGTTTTTCATACACGCTCCCAGTCCTCCTATTAGTCTATGTGTGCTGGCCAGATAAGGATGAAATGGTGCCAAATCTTACGTGGAAACAGACCCTCATATTTGAACACCTAAAATGTTTTTTTCTGATGAAAGCAATGTGTTATAGCTTCTGTGTTAATACCAGAATACACCAACCATTCACCACCAACACCAGACAGGCCAGAAACACCCATTGCACTTGTGATTAACTGTCCTGCATGAATTATTAACTAATGTGTAATTAAATTCTAATGGACCTGATTGCTCTTCAGATTCTACTTCATTGTTCATTTTAGATAATAACTGATGCTCTCAGTATTTCTCTGATTGATGCATCACCATTTGGACTAATAACTGTGTGAAAATTGTGCAAAGGTTACCTCTTCAAATTGCTAATTTTATCTCGACTTCTGCCCGAAGACTGAAGAGATCACATGAAGTAAACTCACATCTTAGATGCTGGAACAATGCAGCTTTGATCAATTTGAGCCTGATCCTTAACACCTGCCTGGAAATTAAACAGACAGGTGTTTGTTTTTTTGTTGTTTACTGTTTTGAGTAAAATCTTATCAGAGAAACACAGGTTTACTGACTTGTATCACACAAATCTCCTTCATGTACCCTGTGTTTCCTACTATGCCTACAATATAAATTCAGTTCGGTGGGGGCATCTCACCAATCCACACGAAATGTCACACCTAAAGTGACAAAACCACAGGGTTGTCCTGACTGAGTGGCAGCGCTCTCTATTTTAAGAAACGTCCCGCTGACCTGGTCCCAGGTTCTTTGTGTAGGTGATGAGGTCCTCCATGGTCTCCACCACCTCAGCCACCGTCAGGTACTCCAGGATACCTTTACACACCCGGATGATCTTTCGCACCTGGAACGCAAAATCATAACCACATGAACAGGCAGATGATTAGAGACAAACATATTTGTTTAGAGAGCAAAATTCCATGTCTGCGTGAGCTTTTTTTAGACAACGACTTGTTTGTGTAATTTCTTTGGGTGTGTGTGTGTGTGTGTGTGTGTGTGTGTGTGTGTGTGTGTGTGTGTGTGTGTGTGTGTGTGTGTGTGTGTGTTTGTGTGTGTGTGCTTGTACAGTCTTGTGATGTACGTCTTGTGACTTTAAGAGGAAGCTCTTTCAAAAATGCATCTTGTGCTGAGAAGTGGCGAGCGCTATCACGTGCCCAATGTGACTCCAATTACGGAGCTGCCATCAAACATTCAACACACACACACACACACACACACACACACACACACACACACACGCACACACACACACAAACACAGACATACGCACCGTGCAGGCTGGTGCATGCCATATCATCTCGGTCACACACACAGAGAGCTAGCAGCACACACAAACACACAGCCCGACTTATGACAGAGGGAAGTCATTTGATCTCAGTGATTAGATCTGGATGCATTTGAGACTCCATTACAGACTTGCTCTGAGCTGTGTTCCTCCTTCCTCTGCACAGCTATATAAAGCTTTATTTCCCTGAAAGATACCACTCCTCTGAAGTAAGAGTGACTCTCAGGACACACAGAGTCCTATATCTAAAGAGGCGGATATAAACAGACACACACATACACACACAAACACACACACACACACACCTCGGCCTCGTCGAAGGTAAGGAGCAGGTCAGACGTTCCAGACAGGATCCCTCTGGATCCATCGATCAGGTAATCCCGAGCGGGAACGGAGTACGGGTCGGCCTTAAGCATCTGAGCCGCCTGGACAAGCTTGGAGCTCGAATTCTCCACCCTGAAAAAAACAAACAAAAAAACACAGTTGGTTTGAGACTAGCAGTTAGGATTAAACCTAGCACGTACATTTAACATCATCAGGAATTTATCACCTTGTAAATCCAGTGGATCTAATCTCATGTCCCCTAAAAGAAAATCATCTGCCACTTGTTTGAAGAGGCAGGTCTGGGTAAGTGGATAGGTAAATGGCACATATGGGAAAGTAAATGGTGCACAAAATCGAATTTACAGATTTACTTCTGACTTTTTCTCAGAGGTGACATCATTCAGGGTTTTTGGCTTTCACATTAATTCCTTTGAGATCAGCATGAGGTTTAACCTGGAGGAGGTGATGGTTTTTAAGTGAACCTAGATAAAGCCAAGTCCCTCTTCTTTCTGCCCCCCCCCCATTGGTCAGGGTATCGATGGCTGCTGGTTCATCTATATTTAGGCTGGTTCACATTCCCACACGCCCCCCTCTAAGCCCTGTGAGTGAGATTTATGGTGTAATGCCCCGTGCACGAAGGTCTGAGAGAAGTGTGTGTGTGTGTCTGTGTGTGTGTGTGTGTGCATCTGTGTGTGTGTGTGTCTCCTTTAAGTCCCAAATCATTATCTTAAATCTCTGAAATGTGGAAGGATATACTGGGAGGACAAACTAGGAAAAACATCTGAGTAAAAAAAATCATTAAATTAAATCACAAATTCAAAACATGCAGGCGAGGCATAGCCCCATAGCCGGATGTCCAAGTCGTGGAGCTGCTGCTGCAGCTCTCAGCCAGCGCCCAGAAGCTCATGTCAGCTCTTCAGACGCACTAACAAACGGGCTCTCTGAGCTCCTGCAGGCTGGAGTCGGACAGTCACCCGGGTCCGTCCTCAGAAGTGGCTCTTTGTTGGAGCTGGGAACCCAGCCACGTTTCCTGACATTAAATCGTCTGGAATCCTCTTTTTTTTTTTTTTTTAGAAAGTTTCTGTCTGCTGAGATAAAGCTGTTTATTTCCATCACATTTTGTCTCTGGGCATTTGTGCAACAGGCTGTGTGGGAGAGGGAGAAAGAGAGAGAGTCAGACTTACTTGATGAAGGCGGGGGGCATGTCCCTCTTCATCACCATGTCCTCTGTGGTTTGCACCGTCTCCTTCCCCACCTGCAGCACACACAGATTTATTTCATTATCATCAAATGAATTAACCGGGGAGGATAGTATTGAGGCAAAGCACAATGTTGCCTGCCTATTGGTTCACACCTGTTTCAATCACACATGCAGGTCATATCTCTGGAGCTCTGAGGGGAAACAACTCACAGTCTAATCGAGTTTGTCTTCTAACATGCAGTCAGCCAGAGTTTAATTTGCTCTGTCTCAACTCAGCACATGTGGCCTTAAACGGCAGGTGCGTGTGTGACATATATTCCATCGGCCAACATCAGCGACTCAGAAAATCTGTGAGGCTACAGGGAGTAATTACAGGGAGTAATAATTTCCCAAATTGAATCAGGCTCAGTTTGTGCTCAGGTCCTGGTAAAGGTAAGCGTACGTTTTCTTTTCAGTGGAGAAATGCAACCTGACAGTCCTGAATGGGAGAATCGATTTTTCTCCCCGAGCAGCTCAATGTCTGCTCTGCACAATGTTTTCTGTCCGAAAACTACAAACTTTGACATTTTAGGCCCTCTATTTCACTTCAACATTTGCAGGAATCTCACTCAACAAATGTGGAAAGATACAAACATATATCATGTTGTACATAATACTGCATTATACAGTGTTTTGTTTATAAAGGATTGTTAGGTTTACAAGACACTTCCATCTACATTTTCCTGCTCTCTCACTGAAATTGTAGAAAAAAAGTCAGCCCAAACACATACACACACACACACACACACACACACACAGATTACACAGCAAGTTGACTTTGCTGACTTCTCTTGCAGATGTTTACAGGGGCTTTAAAACCACAGTTGCCTGAAACACTCATTCTCACACACAACACACACCAGCATGCGCCCACACACACACACACACACTCGAGATGCAATTACAGAGGAATGACGCCATTGGGCTCTCGCTGCTGCATCAGTGGAAGTCGGTTAATAGACTTGGTGACGCTGGAGACTGAGGAGGCAGCGAGTTCGAGCGAGATTCGCCAGCTGACCATTCCGCAATTATGTAGACATTTATATTCAGCTCAAACAGTCTGACTAATGAGAAATTTCAACCCTTGTTACATAGAAACGTGACACGGTGTGCCATACATGGATGAGTGGTTTGCACTGTTGCTTCAGACTTAGGGCCTTTAGTGTGGAGGTTGTCTTTTTTTCTCAGGTCCTCTGATTTCTTGACACTGATTGAACGTTTGCCCCCCCAGGTTTGAGTATGAGAGTGCATAGTGTGTGTGTGTGTGTGTGTGTGTGTGTGTGTGTGTGTGTGTGTGTGTATGTGTGTGTGTGTGTGCCCTGAAATTGCTTTGAGACTCCCTTTACAAAATGCCTGCCTGGATGGAGGCATTTTGCAAAAACCACAGAAACAAAAAATTCGGTCTCATCAGTTTTCATCATCTCTGTGTACATGATGCTTTGAAGAGACTGGTCAAGGCTGAGGATTTAAGCATGAACTTGAAACTAAATGTTAATTTCCTGTACCGCAGTTGTGGAGTGCTTTTCTAGAAATCAAGGTACCGATAGCGAAACAAACGCAATAAAGCGATGGCACTGACGGACGTGATGTGGGAGAAGTCATTCAAATCCTGCTTGAAGAGGCTGTGGGTGTGATCCGAGCTGTTCATGCGGAGCACTCCACAGGCTGAGGGAGCAGAGAGGCGCTGGTAGAGAGCCGGCTATTAGAGCGATGTAGAAGCGAGGGTGTGTGTGTGTGTGTGTGTGTGTGTGTGTGTGTGTGTGTGTGTGTGTGTGGCGTCTGATAAGGCCACAGAGATCCATGAACAGCTCTGTTATTTAAAGGATTTTGCCCTCAGTACTGGAGTTGAAGAGGAAGACTAGAAAATTAAAAAAAAAATGTTTCTACGAATATAATATAACACACCTTTGAACACAATGATAAGTGACGTGAATGCCCACAAGAGCTTTAGAATGATTTTTATCAACAGGTTTAAAAAAATGTGTGCGCAAATTTTCTGGCATCAAAAGGTGACAGGAAATGTCTTCCTGTCATAATGCAGAGGAGGAAGAAAGAGTGTGTTGCCGGTAGGCGATAGCAATGAGACCTGCCTGTCAAACATGACAACGAGGTTTCCTAAGAGAGAGGTTGGGCACACTGCAGCACTGTCAGTGATTAGAGTCCCTGTATTTATAGCAGAGCTCGCGACAATCAGAAGAGGCTGAACTCTCAGTCTGACTGGAATGAAGACACATTCCACGGTCCTTCCACCCTCCCTAAGTCAGATGTAAACTTGAGCATCATGTGACCTTTTTACAAAGACCGCGATTTAATCCCCCGAAGGTTTAAGCATGTCCCCGATTGAAGAAAGGGAGGAAGATCCTTAACTGTAAAAACGCGAGGAATGCAGTGCCACGAGTCGAAATGGGAAAATCTGGCCGAACTCGCTGGGTCTCACCAGTGATCAAAGAGCTGTGTGAGTTTCCTGTAAAGCAGCAACACTTGGCATCGATTGTTCAATGCATAATTAATGGGCAGTTAAGTGGTTTCCTGGACACGCTGTCAGTGCGATGAGTGTGTGGCTGCACAGGCTGAAAGGTGGTGGCTGCTTCAGCAGGAAAACAGAAAACTGTCAATCAAATCGGACACAGACAAAATCGACCGGGTTCTTATCTCAGATCCACAGGCTGCATCTCATTTTGGCAGTTCAAGAATGGCTGAATGAAGTATTTGTCCTTGTTCTCTGGTGTTAAAATTGAAGCTATGGAACATCTGTGCTTCACTATCTTCTGATATCGTCTGACAAATGACAAATTCTGTTTTTGGTGTGGGAATATTACAGTCAATTTCTGTAGATCTGGTGTCTTTTTGTTCCTATACAGCTATACATACTCTCCTACTACTTACTGTACATAAATGATCATGTGACTTAATGTTCAGCCTTATAGCCTGCCTACAGTCATGTGTCTTTGTTAATTTGAGTACCTGAAAACGACATAGGTACATATTATTCTGTTATGGAGGTAGGTGACACTATGGACTGTCACATACAGTATATAGCCTGTTTCAAAATATCTGGTATATCTGGGGATGTGATGATGTTGAACATCTTTAGCTGGTACGGTATAAAAGTGTTTTATCACTCTAGGTTAGGTAATTTTCCGATTTGAAAATGCAATAAAAAAAAGTAGACAAAACACACAGAATGAACACAAATCTGCTATACGATGTAAGCCAAGAGTAGATAGAGGCAGACTGAGAAGCAGAGGGGAGGCACAGCCGGAAACTCATCCCAGCTCTGCCAATGAACAAGAAGAGATGGCTCGTATTTACATGGAGGAGCAGGCTGAGAACAGTTGGTGCGTTTTTCTGTGTTTGTGTGTGTGTGTGTGTGTGTGTGTGTGTGTGTGTGTGTGTGTGTGTGTGTGGGGTACAGTGGGATAGAGGTGGGAGGTGGACTATGAGGCTTGGTCGAGTCTGGTCTGAAGACACCATAGACACTTTCCCTCCCACACAGGGTGTCAGTGTCTGCCTGAAAGTGGCCGCCTCTCCTCCTCCTCCTCTCCTCCTCTCCTCCTCTTCTTTGCTCTTTCACGCCGTCTAACAGTTCCAGTCGACAGCCCTCCTTCACGTCCCTCCTCTCCCTCTCCCTCCCTCTGCTCTGCTCCGTCAGTGTGTGGTTACTTCACTCAACGGTAAATCTATTTATTCCTGCCTCCCCCTCCCCCCGGCACATACCCAGGATCCACACCGGCTCCTTCAGGGAGCAGACACTTCTTGCACCGGGCGGAGGACGAGCTCTAATCAGCACAACTTTACAAACAAAAATTGCCTTTCGAGGAAACACATCAGCAGCATCTCTCGGATCTTCAGTCGAATCAGCCTCAACCCACGCACCACCTCTGACAGATTGAGACCGGCACCATCTTGTGTGTGTGTGTGTTTGTGTGTGTGTGTGTGTCTAAGTGTCTCACTGACCTAGATTTTAAGTACCCCCCACAGTGAGCCCACCCTGGCCGGGGTTAACAGTGTAATTGTATCAGTGTGCATGTGGGTGCTTGTGGTGACGCTGGCATGTCGCTGTATACTGTGTTATATCTTTGCTGCTCAAACTGCGAAGGTGTAGAAATTAATCAGCTTTCTAAAATAAAGATGCCGACTCAGAAGTGTGCGTATCTGAGTTTTCGGTGTCCTTTACATCCAATTAAGTTGATCTACCCAGCAACACGCCCCTGTTCTCTTGAACCTTTTGTGCTCTCTTTCAACACCTTCTTGTCGCCCACTTCTTCCCGCTCCCTCCACCATCGGTGAACTACACAGCTACTTATCAAATGTAGGCTCTTAGCTGTGGCTGAGAGCACAAGAGGCTGTGAAAATGCAAAAGTTGAGGGCATTTTTAACCCTCTGCTGCCTCCTTCACATCTGCTGTGCTTAATTTTCATACATGAACCTTGAAAAAGTGTCTCTCCATCCTATCAATGTTCCTCCCGTCCAGTGTCACATTGTCCGCCGCTCCCTTCGCTCCATCATGTGTGACCCCGCCACAGGCCTGAGGCTGCTATTAGCCCCCTTCTGTTCACTGTCTGCACAGATCAACCCAACGGATCAACGAGGACAAGCAGAGAAAGGGAGAAGAAGAAGAGGAGGAGGAGGAGGAGGAGGTGAGCACGCTTGCAGACTCAATGCAGCAGGACAGTATCGTGTAAAAGGGGATTTTTCACGAGGACACAAGACTGAGCGTCCCTTTTCCTTATCAGTTAATGAGATATTTATCAAAACGATCTGGTGCGCCCTTGCTCAGGACACCAGCTGCTATGTCTGAGTCCAGAGCACGACAACAAAGACAAATACTACTACTGTTTATTGTCGTTGAAAGCTGCAGAAATTGAAATATTATTCTGTTACAGACTGGATCAGCGCTTAATGTGACATCACAAAACCAGGAAAGACTGCTATGAATGACGAGTTTGAATGACTGAGTGAACTTTCACAGCAAGAAAGTCTGCCCTGTGTCTGCATGGGTTGAATTAAGGTCATTTCGGTTGCAGGACTCTAGGTGTGAGAGAGAGTGAATGGTGTGACCAGGATGAATTCCCTGGAGAGATATTTGCAGCAACACTTTTGCGTACTAAGCCAGTAAGTAAATGGATTCCTCTTTTGCAGACTGTGAAATAGCCCTCACTTTTCAAGCAATGTCATTAAAGCAGAACGGACTGATGAATGTAAACTTTAAAATGTTATAATCCCTGAATAATAATATGAAGTTTCCACTCAACATTCCCATTTTGTACCATGGGATTGTTCCACCTCAAATAGCTTGAATTGACATTTTCCCTCACTTGTGAGGCCAGTCATGTACTGTATAAAAGTAAGGTTGACAAGGTGATAGATACATTCTCTATTTTACTTAAATGCTGACTTATGGGTTTAACCGGAGCTTAGTCCCAGAGATTGAATCTGATGTACAACAAGTGATGCATTAAAATAACATCCACAGATTTCACCGAAAAAAGCAGAAGCGCAAAATACAATGAAACTTGATGTGAATGTCACATCAAAATAAAGCTTCTCTACAAAAAAAAGAAGAGAAAGCCTCTTCAAACAGCACAGTCAGTCTTCCACACAACATGCACAGACGACAGTATTTTTCTGGCACTGCAGTTAAATCTGCTCCACCAGGTGTGACCTCCCACACTTAGAGATACACTCCGGCTCCAGCAAAACACAGAAACAGCTTCTCTCCACTCTACCAGACTCAATAATTCACACGTGAACGAGCCAGTTCCTCCCGTCTGCTGCCGATTCCCGATGAGTGAGTGAAACCCAGTCCCATCAATAACAACAACCCCAGAGCCGCATTAATGATGTGTCCGCTATTGATTTTTATCCGTCAGCGCAAACAGGGGAGACGTCGGTGTCTGACCCGGGCTTTGCCTCTTTCTATACATCAAACAGCCATTTAGGCTCGAGATGACAGAGCAGAGAGTAGAGCGAGGAGGTGAAATCGGGCAGAGTAAGTGGAGGGGATAGCTGGGAGGTGAGATGAGAGGGAGGAGGAGTGGGTGTGAGTAGATGAAAAGAGGAGGTGAGAGTCTAGTGACATTTACAATTAGTCATTTTGAAGAGGCTTTTACCATAAGGGATTTACACCCTTGTACAACAATGCATACTGCTCTACTCTTTGGAGACTGGCAGGGGTTAAGAGAACAATCACCTAAGTACTAGTTCAAGAGCAGAGTTTAAGCACTTCAGAAGAGGAGATAGACATAGGAGAAGGTGAAGGAGAAAGTTGCTCTCAGATGAGTTGGGTTGGAGATACAGAGACACCCCTAGAGTCAGGACTGTTGTGCTTGTACAGGTTCTAGTGCAAGACAATGTGCGTTTTATGAACAGGGACTCAGTACGTCCTGACAAGAGCGTTTTGAGTAAGTAAAGAATGATGAACGACCGCAGAGCCCATCAAGTCTCCACGGGGGTCATTACTGTGAAGTTTCTTTAATTCATTGCTCTGCACATATGCCTCAGTTTAACAGGGCTGAGAGCCTCCCCCCAGCACAGGTGACATATCCCTCTTAACTGATCACAATGTGCATTGTGAGCTTGTGTGTGTGTGTGTGTGTGTGTGTGTGTGTGTGTGTGTGTGTGTGAGAGAGAGAGAGAGAGAGAGAGAGAGAGAGAGAGACTCCTGTTAATTCACTCAGTGCTCATTTCTTCCGCCCCACAAACTTCATTAGGCTCTGCAGCCATCTGATTATCGATGGGGGCAAAGTTTGTCGTATGTGTGTGTACGCGCATTGAGACGCACACGCACACACACACATTGACGCACACACAACTATTGCAGGAGCTGCAGGGAGCATGCATGAGCCCCAGCATTGTGTGATTTTAACGGGGAGTAGAGATCAGCACCGGGTCTCCATAAACCTGTGCAGCAGTCATGGAGAAATGATGGATTGGTGGATTCGCAGTACAACACAGTCACAGACGACTTCACATAAGGTGGGGGGCATGCATTATTACAGTAAATGAAGAAACAACTAATAGTATGCAAAACCATTCATTTATTTTTTTGCGTGGAAAAAATAAGTATTTTGGAGGGCATTTCTAAGTGGAATATGCAGGTTCTTATGGTACTATACATGCAAACTGTCTCTCCAATAACCAGTAGTGTGGAGTGGATGTGAACGGGACTCACCCGCACCAGGTTGCTGACGGCCGCCTGCACCGCAGCCACCGGCACCGTCAGGTCCGGGATGGCCTTCCCGTCCACCTCCCCCTCCTCATGCATGATGACCAGGTGGGAGATCTGCTGGGCCACCGGCTCCAGGATGCTCTCGATGGTCTTGGTGTGGAACACCGGCATTGTGAACGACTTTTACCGCAGCACCGGGCAGAAGAAGAAAAGGGCAGCTGGTGGCTCCAGCGCAGCACAAGATCTCCCCCCCTTCCTCTCTGTCTCCTCTTCCTCTCCCTCTTCCTCCCCGATCCCGACTTGTCAGTCCGGTCACTGGGACGAAACCCTGCCTACGTCTGGACTCGGACGGTCGGTGTTCTCCGGTGGGAGCGACCCAAATCGTGACAGAAGGAATCACCGCCCTCCGCCCAATCACAGCCGAGGAAAACAGCTGCCAGGCGGGTGCTGCCGGTGCGCACTGACGCTGCACACCCCCCATACACACACACACACACGCTCATCATACACACGCACTGCAAGTGAGAGCCTTTCCCAAATTACGTCATGCATGCCAGTAGCCCCAAAAAGGAAAGTGTTGGGTTAACTTAAAGAGAAGCAAGGATGGAAAAAACGCCATTACCTTGATTTCTGCCGAAAAACTACATTGTCAGTCATCTTTGTCCAAAAACATAATCGCATCCGTATGCATTTTGGATATTGAAATGACAGAGAAAAATGGGTAAATTGTAATGAAAGATATAAGTGCACCCCCGATGTTCAAGGTAATTTGCGTGCACCTGCCTGATTGCTTCTCTGATTTTGACTCAGACGAATGAGGCTAGGTGTGTTTGTACCCAGCCTCTGTAGCTGTATCACTAAAGTTACTACTTGGTTCACCAAAAAGTGAAAGCAAGGAACATAAGGCCATATAATTCTCCATGTGAGTGGCAGGCAGCACAGCATAAAGCTTGGTATAAAGCCTGCATATGGTTGCCAGATAAGACTGAAAGGGCACCAAATCTGTGGGGGAGAATAATTTATCCCACTGGCAAAAATAGGATTGTAAAATAGCCTCTAATGAGATCACAATGTTCTAAAGCCTCCAAGTTAGCACTAGAGTACAGTATATTCAAGTAATCTAGGTTCCTTTCAATGGTAGGAGATCATGATGAGATAGCTATGGAAGATAATAAATCCCATTTGTTTTACTTAACTATCATGTGAAGTGTCAATTCATAATGATTATAAGAGCCCTGTAAATCCAACACAGGAGCAAGCACATTCATATGTAAATCTGTGTGTGTCTGTCTTCAGGAATGGAGGCTGACATGCATTCAAGGGAAGGTTGTAAATACAACAGTGTATGTAGGGGAAAGTGACCAGCAAAGGTCATCAAGCAGTGCAAAAACCAGATGAGATGAGAAAAAACTGGTGCTGTGTTGTTTTATTGTGAAGCTCCAAACCTGCGTCTGTTACTTGATCTATGTTCATTAAAAGGTGGGTCAGGAGTTCATGTCTCTGGGCCTAAATGTCCAGGTCTAAATAAAGACCAAGGATTCAGCTTGCTGCCGGCTGCAGCTGAGGGAAGAAGCCTCTGCAGCAGACGCATGTATCCTTCACACAGTTTCTGACTTCCTTACTGCCACTGGGGCGGATCCTACGCCAGGACAAACTTGCTTCACACCTGCCTGACAGGTTGCAATTCCTTTACTATCCCATTAAATGCATCAAAAGGAAGTAATCTGGTTTATGTATTCACAGTGCCCCCACCCCTTAAGCTCCTCAAATATGAATCTGTGTCCAGGAAACCAGAGAGCCCAGCACCAAAAACAGCAGCATTTTTAACTCCTGGGACCTGGTGTTGATGAAAAACCATCCTCTGTGTGTCACTCCAATATGGGCGTAGACAGGTATCTGCAATCCAAACCAGAGGGACTGGACACTCTGGCGCTCCCAGTTACTTACAACCCCCCTTTGCGTCCTTAGAAATTGTCCTTAAAGAGGAGTAGGTTTCATACTCACAGCATCCCAGATCCATATAAGGCCTGAGGCAGAGGAGAGTAGTGCTAAAGTAAATGGGTGTCAGTGAATAATTGTTGGGGAATGGGACGGGCTGTGGTGCTGCTGTGAGCTATCTGTATATGTGGACTTGTCCAAACACTGTGTGACAGAAAACATTGCAAGAGGCTGCCAGGAGAGGTTTTGAAGTGCGCTTTCAGAAAATGGAGCACTGAGCGATTGGATTCAGTCCAACAAAGTCTGTCCGTCTGATGTCACTACACTGATCGATTTGCATGATCAGAGGAGCGGTGCTCTGCGTTCCCGTGGCATGTTTCTGTTTTTTGTTTTTTTTAGGGAGGGGGCAGGAGGGGTCTGAGGCATGGGGGTATCAGACAGTGAGGTGTGAATCAGTGAACAACTGGACATGTAAACGCTCCACACTGAGATTTTCCTCCGAATCACGAGCTGTGTGACAGGCTGCAATGATCTGCAGCAGAGCTGTTTAGTCCAAGTACTCTCATTTATACAATGCTACGTATGGCTGCAACCGTTCTCGCAAATCAAATTGAATGTGCACAGCTGGTGTCTGCACAACCATAGTCAGTGTGGGAATATATTATATACAAAATAACCTCTCTTCTGGTAGAAGTTACACTGGGGATAACAATATCACTTACTTGTCTGTACACTACACATACAAGACGCATACTAGAAATATGTTTGACATGGTGGAAATATTTGACTGGTTTCCTTCCAAAAAGATACAAACATTCCTTGTCATCTGTTAAGCCTGTATCAGTCCTGGTCACAGAGGAGGAGAAAAATCCATTAAGCAGTTACTTCTATGAAAATGATTTTCAGTTTCCTGCAACAGTGAAGTTACAGTCAAGAGAAACTATTGGCTTTTCAGGTTTCATCATAGGATGAAATTATCATCGATAAAGGGTTTTTGTTTAAACAGAAATCTGCTGATTTGTGATACAATCCCCATTTTCATGTACTTTCAGGAAAGCATCAATGTTCAAACTAATCAATCAAGAAGCAATGAGCCTTTAAGTAAATGCTAATATATGAAAATTGCTTTTCCAAGTTTGTGAGTATTATATATGAATTTGTTTACAATCACTGAAATAGTAATAGTCAAACCGTGCAAACCCCATCAGTTTCAAAATACTTATTCAACTTGCACTCTACCAGTGTCAAATGTTTTCTGTGATCTTCAGCATCTTTGTTTCCGTTGTTATTTTTGCTCAACAGTGCCTCCAAGCGTTTGATTCTGGAACAGTTTCAGCCCGTCTATGCCAGTGTGTTTGCAGGAATGTAAAGAACATGATGGGCATTTTGACAATAATACAAAATATTTTATTATTTATAAAACCATATAAAAGCAGGACCAGCCCTCTACATGAGAAAACCATATATGTACACATATATATGTATATATGTATACATATATACATATACACACCATAAAATTAAAATATAATAAGACAATATTTATATATTATAGATAAATATACATTCTAGAAAAAAACACTTTCTTCATATCATAAAAAATATGCACAGCAAAAATAAGCAATTACAATAAATACACATAATAAACATTCACCCTGAGCTAAAAGACATCTTCACAGAGCTGACAGCATAAGTGCGCGACTTCCAATGAAAAACCTAGAAGGTGACTCTCTGGTCCAGCTTCACTTTGAGGGATACATCCGTCCTTTGGTGAACTCAGACAGGTTGGTTTTCTCTGCGATCCATTCGTTGTAGTTGGAGACCTGGGCGTAAACTCCGGGTTTGTTCTTTTTGGCACAACCGTTACCCCAGCTCACCACCCCGAACAGGAACATCCGGCCAGCCGCCTCACAAACCAGAGGACCTCCAGAGTCACCCTGTGAATGGAGGACACACCAGTTAACCAGGGCTCACAGCATGAGGAAACACTCTCATGTTATACTACAAAATTAGATGATAGTTTCATCTCATTATCTCATTATTTCATTCAGCAATATGACAACTGTCTGAGTAAGCATGTAGTCATATATGGATATATATATATGGACGTGTAAACACTCCACACTGGATGTAACCGTTCTCTTGATATGTATGTAAAGATAAAACATAATTGTTTCAATTACAACAGAAAACATCATCAGCATCGTGAACATCATGACATCTATCTAAAACGTCATGTCAATCCATCCCATATTTGTCTGAGAGTAGAGAAACGATCAAAAGAAAGGTTTTCTGTGAGAATTTCTATTTCTATTGCTGTGTCTTGAAACACGTGATGAACATGTCAGTGTGCCACTTCCCCTCAATCCTGCTATTTATACATTTCTTCTGCTTTCTGCAGACAATTGTTTTTTGTAAAGACTAGAGTTGTTCACATGCTCACAAACAGGAAACCTTGGATTTAGGTCACTTGTGGTTTTAACACTCTTTAACCCCCCCCTTTCCTAAAGCACACACATGCCCACACATTCATACTCACTTCGCAAGCATCAGTGCTCCAGTCCAGGCTACGAGCACAAAACATGTTGTCTGTGACGGGCAAACCATCATCCTCGTAGTACGGGCCGCACAGAGTCGGTGACATCAGGTTCAAGTTGGTCTGTTTGAGACCAATTGAGTAGCTCCCTCCTGCAGAACATGCAGAGTCAGTTTCAATAATCAGTGTAACACCTCAGGGACCAGTGATCAATTTACAGATTACAGGTGACACATACTATGACTCTTTTTTCCGTATCCTGCCACGGTGCACTGAAATCCATCAGGAAGCCGAGTGTGAAGTGGAGGAAGGCAAACAGCCCGGGTCGAGGGTGACCTCACTGCACATCCGCCGTCTTTGCTTTTGATCTTCAGCAGTGCTGAAATTTAAAGAAAAATACAGCTATGACTCCTGTCCGCAAACCACCCACACACAGCCTTCCGCTCTCATATCTCACATATACACCCGGGACAAGTGTACACACCTATGTCATTGTCTTGAATGTCAGAATTGTAATTATCATGCATGATGAGCTGTTCCACAGTGAAGCTCTGCTCTTTGGCAGCGTCCGTCTCTTTGGTTGATGCCTTCCCAAGGTAAACCGACAGATCCTTAATTTCCCTGTTGGACAAAAAAAAGCAGACAGTAAGATTAAGCATGCACACCTATATGAGACATAAATGGGAGTATTGCAGTGAGGGGAGAGATTTTGACTTCCTCACCTATTCTGGAAGCAATGTGCAGCAGAAACAACCCAGCAGGGCGCAATCAGAGTGCCGCCACAAATAAAGGATTTTCCTCTACGTTGGCTGTGGAAGATGGCAGCAATCCACGGTTGCGACTCTACGGCTGTGAAAGTGCCATTCACGATTTTGTTGAACTTCTGCTCAGTCCTTTCACCACATGTCAGCTCTGCAGGGACACCCAGGAGAGGTTAGTGAGTGCTGATGGAGGGAAAAAGAAATTCTAAGAGTGTGTGTTTTATTGGCACAAACCTACCTGTATCCACCACGGGCAGAGGTTTTGTAGTTGTAGTTGTCGTTGGTGTCATAGTTGTCGTTGTAGGTGATCTACGTGGACCTACAAGGGAACAGAAAAAAAGACATTCGGTTAGGGTTAGAAAAAGACAAACTGAACACAAAATGTTTTCAGGGACTTTGAAATTCTCGTCTTACATGTGGGAATATTGCACTCTTCCCTCACAACCCTTTGTCCTCTTTCGACATAGCACCATGGCAGATGCCATTTGTTTGGATTCCTACAATTGAGGTGAAATTAGATTAGATACATGATACAGTTCAGTACAGTAAATTCCCCAAATAAGTGCCACTACTGACTTTAAGCATACCTGCAGTAGTTATGTTCACCAATTCCCTTCGAACGTCCCCAGGGAAGGTCAAACAAGCTCCAGCGGAGACATTTGTTTCCATATGCTGACTTGGAAATGGATCCTCTGTAACTGCTTCCATCCCCAGACTGACAAAACCCTGGAAATAGTAGATGTATGAGCATTCAATATTACAACACCAAGAACAGCAAATATGAACCATGGAGTTGTCTGAAGAGTTGTCTTACTCCTGGAAGGTGGACGACGGTCTTTCTTTGGTCTCCATCTAAGTGAGAAAGCCTGAGAGGATAACAGAGAAAATCAGCTGAGTCCGCTGTGTTTGATCGTCTCTCTAAATGTTACTTCCTCTAAGTGTTGCTTACCTCATCCATGGCGAATGCTGCAAGGATGGCCAGGATGACGAACAGCTTCATCTTCAACTCTGGTTTCACTTCACTTTATGTGGAGTACTTTAACTTGGCGTCACACTGAAAAAAAGAATCGAAATTACGGAAATGGAACAAAACGATGTAGGATTGAAATGCTCTCCTTTCCTTATAAGGAGATGAGGTTTGAGGAAACAAACAAGTGTGAAAAAAAAGTGTGAGAAATGAAGACACGTGGTTCCTGTGCTCATCTCCAGTTCACACAGTGTTTCTTTCATCTCATCTCATCTCTGCATGTGTACATCTACATAACAGGAAAAAACACAGAGTTGTGGATGTTTTACTGTAAGAACAACAGGGAGAACATCCTGTGTGCATGCTGTACTGTAAACATCAGCCCTATCTGCACAAGTGCACTATCAGCTGATTCAGGCGTAACGTGCATATCTTAATGTCACGTTAAGTTAAAGGCTGCATTCACAGATATTTCCAGGACATGGTATAAACATGGTATAAACTCCTAGTGAAAATAAATTCCTGATGAAAAACAAGAAAACTATGGTTAAAATTGCACAATTTCCAATTTTATAAAATTTGTAAACATTGTAAACATTGTAAACCAAAAAAAAGCTGAAATGTTGATTAAGATCAATTGAGCAAATATATTTACCTTTTGGTCTGTAACTTGCAACCTGATGAGGCTCTCCTGGTTTCTCCTGTTTTCTCTTGTCTCCTCTGCACTTCAGCTGTGGAGGAACTCAGATTGTTCTCTTGTCGCTCTACTGATGGCTACCAGGTTCCCGTCCCACTTAAAAGCACTCAGTGGCTGCTGTGGGAGGGGTCTGGGAGGCGGCATGATAACACAACTCAAGTCATCATCATGATCATCAGTGTGTTGACCAAAG